>JADLZN010008552.1:0-521930 GCA_018155175.1 Sinocyclocheilus anophthalmus | reverse complement strand
AAATGTGGGGTTGAAAGAAAGGCCTTTACCTTGCACACCTCATTTACAAACTAAGAGTCTGAATGTAATGTTGCTGAAGGAGTCAAATCATTGTGGCTATTATGTTCAGGTTTAAATAGTTCTTTAATGACACAAGTTTATTCATATTAATTGACTATACAGTCGTTTTCCTTTATACTTCATTCTTCCCATTGTTTGTAACATCTTCCTTTCAGTTTCTTCTCAAGTCTCTTTCGGACAGTTGCATCTTCAATAACTAGGGGTGCGTTTCCCGATAACGTTGTCTCTTAGTGTGCTAGAAATACTCTAAAGGTATATATTAACTAAAGGTATACCTTTTCTAGGTTTGTTCCCCGAACTATACCTTAAATGGTTAAAGTATACCTTCTTAAGGAAGCGTGTATGAAAAAGCTAGGCAAATCGCCGACGAACAGTGCTTTCACACCGAGCGTGAAACGATTGATCCCCTTCTGCTAATTCATGCCTACACACTAGGTGGCACCGACCAGCAATGCATTTTTCCACAGATATGTATCTCGTATATGGTTCGCTGCTCAATATACAGCATTAAATAAAAGATAAATAAAGTTTCTTATCTTATCTTATCTTCTCTTAAACAAACTATCTATAATGCTTAGAAGAATATCTCTTAAAATATAAATAGAGGTACAATTAGCATCAAGCTACATTTGAAAATGTATGTGATTATTATGTTTTTTGCTTATAACCCACTTTAAATCATCATGCTTGTAATAACTTCCGATTGAGATCTGAAGTGGATTTTTATTCTGTAATAGGCAGACATGCACTCTTTGTTTGTTTTATAATGGATTGAACATTACCTTATCATTTGTCATAAACATCCTTTATTGTTATAAAAAACATGGAGTATTGTATAGAAAAAAAGGTTTCTTCATTTTTTTTTTTTGCTGAGAATGGATTATCACTCCATGCTAGGGGCGCCTTCAGTGCATGTAGGGTCCTATTAATTTCTGTGAATGGGAAAAAAGAAAGACGGAAATTGTGGAATCGTCATGAAACAGGGAATTTACGTATAATGCAGAATCTAAATTAGAGTAGGTCACTTATACTTAAATTAGATGGCGATATGGCTGTGATTATTAAGCCACAAAAAGACTATTTAAATATGAACCCTGCATGTTCTGCATGTCTCTGTGTGAATTAATGGCGCAGACGCACGGTTTCATCTGCTACGCCTAATAAAGCACACGTGACGTTTGCAGTATTTTTTGTCTCCAGAGCTGCTCTGAGAGTCATTTTATGAGCATTTGACCGTAGATTTTAGAAAAACTGCCATCATATCATATACACAGACACAAAACTCTTCACAGCAACCCATCAAAAAAAGTTTGGTAAAACCTGAAGATATTGTACCTGAAATACATTACTTTTGTACAGTAAAATGTACTTCTCAATGTAATACTACTACGACTAATAATACAATTATTAGAACTTTATTTTTATCTTTATTTTAAAACCTCCTTCAAAGTGAAATACACTGATTAACTACATTACGTCAGTTTACATTTTATTCCGCACTGAAGTCGTTAGCTGCATCTTTTTTTAGACATGCTAAAAACTGTAATGGGTGATAGGTTGCAATGTCGTGCTTCTGTTTTCACTATGTGACATCCCTTTTATTGCTGCAAACCAGAACTACAAACACACTTAATTTGACACTCCTCAGGCTTTCTTTCAGGTTCATTAAAAGGAGCTTCTTTTTAGATACGACAGAGAACATTAAGTAAAATCTGCTATCTTCACACCAAGAATCTATTGGAATGGAATCACAAAAATAATCCAGCACTCGTAAAACATCTACTATTGTAATATTGAAATATTGGCAATATGGATTTTGCTTGCAAACACATTTTTGTTTTATCAGAGTACACTAGTAGTTTTCAAATAGCTGTCAATGGAAAGAGGGTGAAGTTCCAGTACCAGCAGAGACTATTCAGATAATGCTAACTATCCCAGTTCTGACCCTTAAGTTCGTATGACACCTAAGTTTTGCATACAGTCTTATAAATCTCAATTAACACATCTGATATATTTGTTCTTCCTACTTACCAGTGATAAGACACATTTCTGTTATCTGGGAAGGTGCCAGTTTTACAATCTCTTCTGAAGTGTACTTGAACTATACATTAATCTATGCTACAAAATGTCCCATGATTTATTGGCCAGTGCTAAAGTGTAATTCGTTATTTCCCATGGCATTATGATTAACTGCAAATGTATAATCAAAACGACTTTACTAAAATGAAAATAATAAGGTGCCTATTTAAGTGCATGACCTTTTGTACACTTGAAAAAATAATTAAAGCGAATAAAAATTGTGCCCTTAAAAGTTCTTTCAAATTCACTGCATATAAATACGAGTGTAATAGAAGCTTGCGGGAGACAAAAATCGCCCTTATATATGATTCCAACTCTATATTGTCATCAAATCCCATTAACATATAATCAAAATATTAAGAATTCTTTATTAACAGGCATGTCTAATAATAGTTCTTTGTCTAGTTACATGTTACATCACACAGCGATCACACAGAGAACTCTAATTTTGTTAGGCCTATCTCATTAGACACTGGTATGGTGCATGAAGAACTGAATCCTGGGACAGATGAGCTCATGATTAAATCTTAGACATCAACAACGCAGTGCAGAACTAACACAAAGAACATGCGCCGCTGGAGAGATGATATTGGCTTCCCACTGTTCCTGTCTCATTTGAGTTTCACCTAACACAACGTGTCACCATTACTGGCATGCACAATGGCATTTTTAATCAGTACTCTGCTTAAGGCTTCTGAGGGGATGCTGGGGAGATCATTTGTTAGAGAGATGCACACACAGCTACATTTTCTTCTAGTAATTGCCATTAATGGTTACATCCATGCAGGGTTTCTCTTCATAAAAACCCATAAACTCATGCCTCTGCAAAGTTACCAGCACTCACGAGAAGACTAAATATGTTTACATGGGTCCCTCAAGTGTTCATAGTTCGTTCCTAAATAAATCTGGCACACAAATCAAATATTGCTTTTAGCATATTGGTCTGAGCTTTAATGTTATCCTGTAAGGATTGTGATACAGTGTCCTATAGGTTGTTATTTAAAAATCCAGGGTGCTTGGGGATCTGCAAAAACATTAAAAAGAAATGCAAAAACATTAAAAAGAAAACAACAACATTTTGTTAAATGTATTTCTAGGCATGTCAAAGTTAACATGTTAACTGAAAAAAAAGAAATTAAATATTATTAATTATTTAACATAAACCTTATTAATATTATATAACAGAATAGTATTCTACGTTTTATCGTCCTCGGTTTAAAAAAGAATAATTCTTCCCTTATAAGTGTTATTGATCAAAAATCCATGTGTTACACACACACCACACACCCACACACACACACACCACACACACAAACACACACACACACAAATTAAGCAGCCAACAGTTTTCAACATTGATAAACACTAATTAGAAAGTTACTGAGCAGGCAAATCAGTATATTAGAATATTTCTGAAGGATCATGTGACACTGAAGACTGGAGTAACTGCTGCTGAAAATTTAGCTTTACATTTTTAAATATTAAAATAGAGAACCATTATTTTCAATTGTAAAAATATTTCACAATAATACAGTTTTTACTGTAAAATAAATAAATGTAATCAAAATTAATAAAATTGTTTTTAATCAAACTGCAATTAAATAAATGCCCATGGTATAGGAGAAAAAATGGTAACTCTAAGGTATTCAAATAGTGAGGTAAAGATATTGTTTTCCAGAAAAAAACAATAACTGAGTAAATTTTTTTTAACAATTTTAAATAATTAAATATTAAATATTTAGCTACTCCACTGAATTTACTGTCTGACTGAAATTCAATTTATTAATATTATTTGTGTAAACCTGTAGCTGAAAATGTTGTATATTGCAATAACATCAACAAGCCAAATCGTGATGTTTCTACCCTTTAAATAGGACTGATACCTGCCTGACCTGCGAGGAATAAATCGTAGTTCTCATGGAACACAATCTCAGGCATCATTACTCCCCTAAACATGCAGAGCAATACACTAGGTATGATGGATAGATGAGTCGTTCAACTCTGAAAAGGTCTGCCCATGCATCAACAACTGTATAATTGCACAAAAAAGTCAAAATTCATAGTCGTAAAAATACTTCTAATGACCTCTCAACGGAGAACATCACCTGGCTAGCGGCCCAGAGATAATTTGAATTAGAGACCCCTAAAGTAACAGAAGTCATTTTTCCAAATAATCAACTAGAAATAAACACAACTAATGAATTAACAGAACAATAAATATAAAGCTTGATTTTTTCCCCCATTTTTTTTTTAAAGGGACAGTTCACCAAAAAAAAAAATATATATAAAACAAAAAAAAAATACTGGCATTAATTACTCACCCTCATGTCATTCCAACCCTGTAAGACCTTCGTTCATCTTCAGAAAACAAATATTTTGAGGAAAGCTAGAGCTTTTGTACCTGCATAGAGAGCAACACAATGACAATTCAACGGCCAAGAAAGTTAGTAAAGGAATCATTAAAATAGTCCATGTAACATCAGTGGTTCAACCTTAATATTATGAAGCTATGCTACATTAAGTAAAAAAAATTAAAAATACTATTCATGCGCAAAGAAAACAAAAGTAATGCACGTTGACGAGAGTAACACGACGCATGCGTGTAGTGCTATTGACGCAGAAGCTGGCGTTCTGACATTGAACGTCCATCTCTCTTAATTCATCATCTGTATATTCTGGTTTGTATATTTGCGTGGTGGAGACTGACACAGAAGAGAAGAATTGTTAAATAAAGTTGCTATTTTTGTTTTCTTGAAAAGTTCTCATAGCTTCATAACATTAAGGTTGACTCACTGATGTCACATGGACTATTTTAACGATGTCCTTACTACCTTTCTGGGCCTTGAACGTGTCAGTTGCGTTGCTGTCTATGCAGGGTATGAAAGCTCTCGGATTTCATCAATTAATTTGTGTTCCGAAGAAGAATGAAGATCTTACAGGTTTGGAACGACATGAGTGTGAGCTCACCATTTAATGGACCAAATTTTTTTTATTAAAGCACAACTGCTATGATATTGTCAAACTGCAATAACATCTCACCATCCCATTACCCCCCCCCGACTTAAAACCCGAGCTGTCGTGTTGGTTACAATACCCTTAGGACGCTGCGGCTCTCACATGCGATGACAGAATGCTAATGTTGCACTCTACAGCCTCCCTCCACCCCCTCGTTAAACCCTTCTACAGCTTTTTTGTTACCATTTTACATTCACATAGACTAGTCTTTCTTCTTCTGTCCATTATTTGAATGGGCTGGACCCAGCGCTGCCTCTTTCATGTGAGGGTCAAAGAGATTAGAGCGTTTGAAGTGTGCCAGGCGCTAGCTGAGGGAAAAACACTAGTTCTTATGAGACCCCGTGGCCTCAGCGAGAAGGAAAAGACAGACTGCAGGGAGATAGAATGAGAGGGCTGCTTTGAAACAGCACATATCAGTGCTGCGTGATGACACATATGCATTGTGAGTGACAAATAGTTTAACAATAAGCCACAGTTTAGGGAAAGGTATATTGAGCAGAAATACTGCATAACATCAAAAAACAAACACTTCTCGCAAACCCTCTTATCAGCTCTTGACTGAAAAAACATTATATGTGGGGTGAGTACAGGTGCAAAGCAGGTGGATATGGCAGTGAATACATAAAAGCTCCATGGGAAATCCAAAGGAGAATCCAGCTGTCTGTAAAATACATTATGACTATTTGAAAACCTGTCTTGCTGCCTACATAGGGAGCTACCTTCAAAGGCAGCGTTCTAACCATAATGGAACCTCACAAGTGAATAATTTGGAACACTCTGAATCTATGGCTTCCTAATTTGGCAAACTAATTTAATATATAGCTCCTTTAGCATCTTTTTTTATCACAGCGAAGTACATCCACACTGCTAATATGTAGGGTTGCAAAGGGGCGGACAATTTCCAGTAGCCTAAATGTCCAGAAACTTTGCAACAATTTCTGAAAGTTTTCAAAATTTCTGGAATATTTCCAAAATTTACCTTTGCAACCCTCTCACATGTTTGCTGTTTAACTATCCATGTTTTTTGTATGAAAAAGACACGGATATTGATCAAAACGTGTATCCTAGAAAACACTAGGGCGCTAATTAAATGTCACCGTTTTGGTCAATGATTTTGGCCCTCCAAAACTATTTCAGCCAAAACCCGATTTCTATTTATTTAAATTTTTATTTATTTTTTATTTTTGATGTTTCCGCTGATTATTTTTGGTTGCTGAAATTTTAGTGCATATTTAATATTTCTTCACATTTCTAAACATGATCCATTCGTACTACAGCTTTCCAAAAGAAAGGAACTAACATCTTACACGATCTTTGGCTGATTTGCTTGCTTATTTAGAGATTTAGTTTTTTTTTTTACATGCGCACATTGCACAAATATAAAGTTTCTCACTGTTTGCACATAATAAACACTCTCCTACACTGTTTCTTTATTTGTTTTAAACAGCAGAATGAATATGTATCCATTTATGGATAAATATACATATAAACCGCTATGCCGTGCTGCTCATATTTATCAGCAGTGTGATGGTCGTTACCCCTTGACCCACCGAATCTTTAATGTGACTCGGGAGAACGAGTCGTCTCGGGAGTGATTCGTTCAGTCACGAATGCGCAACATCATATAGGTTTTCCTTTTTTTTTGTGTTTTTTTTTTTTCTGGGCATTAGTAAGTAGGTCAACTGTTTCGAGTCTTCGGCTTTCGAGTCGTTCGTTCACACGTGACAGCCCTATAGCTTAACCATGCGTCTGAGCGGAAGGAGACTTAATAATACTATACAAAACCCTGTATTACTTTGTTACAACATTCAAGTGTTATGCAAAAGAACCATATGGACAGAAATTCACAATTTATAAACTGTAAGAAGTCAAAGCTACAATTTGAGACCGAAACGCATCACGGAACTGTAAGAGTTAAACGAATAATTATAATATGATAATGATAATAATAATTATAACTATGCACCCGTTTGTAAGGAATCTTGTAAATTAACTAATTTCTCTATCCAATGCTGTCACGTCACGTGACAAAAGAACGAACGAGATGAACTAATCCATTCTCTTTCTGGCTCAGACTGCATTCGTTAAAGTGTATGGGGCTGTCACGTGATGAACGAACGACTCAAACCCGAAGACTTCAGATAAGAGGTGAGGTGAGCTAATCATAAGACTGAAGACCCAGGTAAACAATTAATTAATCTTTTCTGTTTCTTATAGTAGTTTTGTATTGTTTGTAGTGTGATGAACGTTTGCGTAAGTAGTAGACGTGTTAGGGAAGTAACACGTAACATTTGAATTATATTTTGCTAAAATGAACGAAATGACTCGAAAAAAGATTAGTTCATTTTGCTGAACGAGACTCAAAGGTCCGAGTCGGTAAAATGATCCGAACTTCCCATCAACTATCACGCAGTAAAAATGCCCCTCACCGCGCACAAAATGGGTTGCCTGTGGATGAGAATCCAAAACAAGGACTGGCGGGAGGTTGTCCTGCTCCACTTCACAGTTGCTGAGTGAAAGGAGAGTTTTATAATGACAGGACACGGATTTACAGTGCCGGCCCGTAGGGTTGTGGGGCCCTAGGCAAGATAACGAAAATAGGCCCCACTAGTGTAAAAATTGTCATAGCAATTTAAAAATATGACAAGTCTGTGATCATAGGCATCATTGCATTTATAAAACAAATACTAATACTAAAGCAATAAATATTATGTATAGCAGTCAGCCACAACCCCACCCCCCCTTTTTCGGCTCTATAAAGATATAATTTGGATTCCATTTCTACTACAATTTCACTTTAATCTCTCTATAATTCTTTCATTTCAATTCCAAAATCTGAACCAACAAAATCTGCACACAAAATCTAAACTGTAACTAGAAAAGTTTTCAGATAAACTTTTTCTTTATTTGCCAGAAATTATAAAGAACACTAAGTTTGCTGTGCCTGTTTGTAGACCTGCACAATTTGGCCAACTTTTTGTTGTTGTTGTTTTTATATATCAATATGACTACTAATAATTCTGATAATAGTTATAACTTAATAAATCATTAAACAAAGTAATAATTATTGATAATGATTATTATTAATATAGTTTACAGAAAACAGCAGCATGACCTGTTAACATGCAGGAGGTATATAATTGTTTAGAAAGGTCTAAGGATTTATTATAAAAGATTATGATTAAAAATCATTAACAGTAATTTCTTAATTTTTGTCAGGAAATGTTATGCATCCACTGAGACAGAGAGAAAACTCCTCTACACTAGAGAAAAACTTAGAAGTATTATTTTTCCTATTTTTACCCAAAATAAGGTGTAGTGAGTAGCTGTAGCTGTTTCATTCATACTGGTAGCCGGAGGGCGCCCTCGTGCAGTAAAACCATAAGTGAAAAAAATCATAAAATTAAATACTCACAAAAATCGAGATTGAGGTCTCTGCAGAGCAAAAGTGGGCGTTTCTGAATCTGTGGGTGCTTTCAAACTGCAGGGTGTTTCTCAATCATGCAATCAAAATGATCTCCCTTACCTAACCCCACCCCTAAATCTACCGTCACTATGACATCAGCCAATCAGGAAACATGGTCTAAAACTCCCCGATCTGGTAACTCCCATTACTTTCCTGCAGAGACCTATACTTGCAAAAATCACGTTGGAGGAAATCCCTAATTTGGATAAAGGCATATGCTTTCGCTGCAGTAGCTGAATAAAACACAGATATTGGACATTTTAACTGATGAAGAATGAAGACAATAAACACACGATTGGGACTAACTGGGTGTATCTGTGTTCTTCAAGCCATCACGGGTATTTTTTTATATGCATAATGTGTATTTATAATGCAATGCTAATCGACATAGCCTTTATCACTGTATAGAATATTATAAAATGATTTAGCCTCATTCTGTGATATAAAACCACGTCAGAACACAAAAGGAAGTTATTTCAAACACTAGACTGATGTTATGAAATGAATTTAGAGCAAAAACGTCATTAAATGTGTTTAAACACACTGTTCAGCCCTGGTGCGTCATCTGTATGTGTGTTGACTTAAAGGGCTGCAGATCGATAAGTGTTTGGCAGTGTTAATTTTGTCAGCTATTTTCAATCTTAGTCCTGTGTTAAATGTCCTTGTTAGTTTTTAATCATATTTAGTCAACCTTATCCTATTAGTTTTAGTCAAGTTTTAGTTGACTAAAAGTCTCAACATTTTAGTCTCGTTTTAGTGTGTCGTGTTAAAAATGTCTGTCTCACTCACTCTTCGTTGTCAGTCAGCTCGACTCACTCTCCTCGCTGGATAAATTAAATCTGATCTGTGATGCGACTGTCGTTGGCATGCTGCATTGAGCAGCCGTGTTCGGTTTTAATTGTAGTGTCTGTTCTCTAACAGAACTAAATGATTTCTATTACTATAAAAAAAAAAAACGACGGTGTTGCAGCTTAACACCATATCACCGCCAACACCATCTATCGCAGCAAGCCTAGTATGTAAAAGTTGTTAACTGAGAAGCTGTCAACACTTTAGTATAATGTGATAATGTAAATGTTGTACATCAAATGTATTATAAAGTGTCAAAATCTGACTTAGCACGCTACAAACACTTAATTTACAATTAAATCCAATGGGGTTTTTCATTAGAATGTTGCTAAGCTAACAATGTAATACTCCAACGTGTTTTCTGTTTTAAACCTTATTAAATTTTTCTAAACTTGTGTTCAAATTGTGTTTTAGAATGTCATGTCATGTGGAAGACACAAACACAACAGTCCAATGTGTGCATCTAGTGCATGTTCACATAAAAAACAACAACAATGGAATAGTATCACAGTGGAATGGAAAAACACGTTCAGCATTAACGGCCCTTCAGAGTGTGCTCCTCCTTCACATGCCGCAGTCTCTGGGTAAACAGGGCAGGGGACATGAATATGAAGGAGTTCTGTTTAACATGCAGTTTGGTCGACATATTTGTCAACTGACTGAGGTGGGGTGTGTGTGTTTGTGTGTGGGTTTACAGTCAGCAGTTTGCGGAGAGACAGCAGGAGTAGATGGTCCCCAGTGGTTATTAAACACACACACAAACAGCTCTGGACTGATCCTGCACGCTGACAGGGGCTCTTCATCACTCTTTGACCCCAGGAGGAGACACACGCTCCTCACCCTGGCTGGTATTACATCAAACAGACACCGGTCATCAGTCCAACCCCTGATATACCTGCCACCTTTCAAGCCAAATCAAACACGATCCAGGACGGCGTCTTCAGAATTTTGCATGACTCAGACTTTCTGCTTACCAGATAAATTATCAAAATGTTTTCCTGTAGACCTAAACTCTATTTAGTTGAGAAAAATAGCTGACAGTACAGAAATAGTTATGTGACGAGAGGCAATATAAAATAAAATAAATATCTATTAAATACAACATTAAAAATAGAAATGTTTTATATATGTTGTTGGTATAAATATACATAATAACAAACAAAACACAACAAAAAAGTTCAAATCTTGTGTACAATCGTTTATATATCTGGTACACACAACATATATTCCTGGTCTGTCTGAATACTGGATTTTTATTGGCTGGCGGGTATGCAGTAAAACCGTTTAATGCACAGGTAGTCAAAGCAGTTTAATAACCGTTTCATATTAATACGCTGCTTTTAATTGATGCACACCAACAACAAGATCACTCGCACACACCACACACAGGAGAGAGGAGAGAGAGAGAGAGAGATCGCACTGCACACACACATAAACATGTCAACACTTCCCCGCGATTTTTATTAATAAAATAGCTTAGGTACTAGATCATTCCCCTCCCCCGCTCCCCCCCTACATTATATTCCTCAGCAAAGATGGTAAAATGGCTGTTTCTGAAGTAATTGTTTGTAGAGAGACGCGCAGACGCAGCAAGCAGGTACACACAACTGTCATCTCTCTCTCTCTCTCTCTCTCTCGATCGATAATTAATTGAAATACATGTAAATAAACGCACTATTTCATCTCTGTGTCTGATCTGAAGCAGGCAGAATGCTAGAGCTAACGAGCCGTAACTGACAAAAATAACTCATTTTTACCCATTCGGTCAAATATTGCGCTGCAAAGAGCATACTAATTTTAACTTGTCAATAACTTGGCAAATGACCATGGAATAAGCAGGTTGTGGGGCGCTTCACGTCGGGCAGTTCTTTGCCTCCACATCGTGCATTTAAAATCCTTTAATACACGTTCTGGATGATCCCTTACACACACACCACACACCCACACACAACAACCAACACACACACATTATATATATATATACAGTATATACACTGAACAAAGTTATAAACGCAACACTTTTGTTTTTGCGCCCATTTTTCATGAGCTGAACTCAAAGATCTAAGACTTTTTATATGTACACAAAAAAAAAAAAAAGGCCTATTATCTAAAATATTGTTCACAAATCTGTCTAAAGCTGTGTTAGTGAGCACTTCTACTTTGCCGAGATAATCCATCCACCTCACAGGTGTGGCATATCAAGATGCTGATTAGACAGCATGATTATTGCACAGGTGTGCCTTAGGCTGGCCACAATTAAAAGGCCACTCTAAAATGTGCAGTTTTACTGTATGGGGGGGTCCGGGGGGGTCCGAAAACCAATCAGTATCTGGTGTGACCACCATTTGCCTCACGCAGTGCAAACACATCTCCTTCGCATAGAGTTGAACAGGTTGTTGATTGTGGCCTGTGGAAATGTTGGTCCACTCCTCTTCAATCGCTGTGCGAAGTTGCTGGATATTGGCAAAAACTGGAACACACTGTCGTATACACCGATACAGAGCATCCCAAACATGCTCAATGGATGACACGTCCGGTGAGTATGCTGGCCATGCAAGAACTGGGATGTTTTCAGCTTCCAGGAATTGTGTACAGATCCTTGCAACATGGGGCCGTGCATTATCATGCTGCAACATGAGGTGATGGCCGTAGATGAATGGCACAACAATGGGCCTCAGGATATCGTCACGATATCTCTGTGCATTCAAAATGCCATCAATAAAATGCAACTATGTTCCTTGTCCATAACATACGCCTGCCCATAACATAACCCCACCACCACCATGGGCCAATCGATCCACAACGTTGACATCAGCAAAAAGCTCACCCACACGACGCCATACATGCCGTCTGCCATCTGCCCTGTACAGTGAAAAAACGGGATTCATCCGTGAAGAGAACACCTCTCCAAAGAGCCAGACGCCATCGAATGTGAGCATTTGCCCACTCAGGTCAGTTACGACAACGAACTACAGTCAGGTCGAGACCTTGGTGAGGACGACGAGCATGCAGATGAGCATCCCTGAGACAGTTTCTGACAGTTTGTGCAGAAATTCTTTGGTTATGCAAACCGATTGTGCCAGCAGCTGTCCGGGTGGCTGGTCTCAAACAATCTTGGAGGTGAAGATGCTGGATTAGGAGGTCCTGGTCTGGTGTGGTTACACGTGGTCAGCGGTTGTGAGGCCGGATGGATGTACTGCCAAATTCTCTGAAACACCCTGACTCGACCTTATGATGCCACGACACAATGGTGAGCGATGAACCTTATAATTCAGGCTCACATTACGATCCGTGTCGCAATGGTTTGTAGTTTGCGACACTGCTTCATAGCCCGTCCCAGCAAAGTTTATTAATGCATTAGCTACATCCTAAACCTGTGAACACCCATATTTGTCGGCATTGTGAGTGTGCTGACCCTAAAATGAACACCCTTAGCGGGCCTTTTTTTATTGTGGCCAGCCTAAGGCACACTGTGCAATAATCATGCTGTCTAATCAGCATCTTGATCTGCCACACCTGTGAGGTGGATGGATTAACTCGGCAAATGAGAAGTGCTCACTAAAACAGATTTAGACAGATTTGTGAACAAAATCTGAGAGAAATAGGCCTTTTGTGTACAAAAAAAAGTCTTAGATCTTTGAGTTCAGCTCATGAAAAATATATATGTTTTTTAGGGCTGTCAGTTTAAGGCGTTAACTTAATTAATTAGTTAACTTAATTAATGAAAAAAAAACGCAATTAAAATATTTTAATGCAGTTAACGCACTGGACCCGTCCCCAGACCTGTGTTTGTCATCTTACATTTTATACAGTTGACTGTTGACAAATATGATGCAGGGAAACAACTCCTTAAATGCAGTTATGCCCTAAAATTCAAAATGTTGGTGCAAAAAATGCCCCTGTATGAGTTTTATCTCATTTATTTAGCCTATATCAATCCGCTATCACAGAGCAGTAGAGAAAACAATATTTGTATCGCATCATTCATCTGGGAGCAACACAGCGTTGTTTGTTAGTTTCTGAATGAATCCGACGTTTGAAAAAAATAATCGTTCTGAACCAATGGATCAAAGCCCCATTCCTTTAAAGAGACGTTTACTTCATTAATGAATGAATCGCATGTGAACGCGAACTGAATCGAAGACAGTACTGCCACCAGTGGCAAGATTTAGTTTAGTATGTAGAGTAATTTCATTAAAACAATATATATATATATATATTTAAAGGGAAGTGCACCCCCAAAAAAATTTAAATATCTGTCATCATTTGCTCACCCTCATGTCATTTCAAACCTTTCTTTGTGGAACATAAAATAAGGTATTTTGAAAACTGTCAGTAACAAAGTCATTTTAGTTACCAATGACTTTCATTTTATAAACAAAAAATACTGAAATGTTTCTCAAATTATCTTATTTTATGTTCCATAGTTTATAATAGGCCGCTGTAGCCTAAATGTTTATGTAATACATTTTATGTTGAATCAAATAAAATAGGCCTATTTCTTTCTAAAGCTACAATTTGTAATGTCTACCTGATACTTTCTCATTTAACAAAAAATAGCTTTAAATAATCTTTTTGTGGGTATTTTCACAATCAGATTTATTTTGCGATTAATAGATTCATTAACGACACATGCAATTAATTGGATTAAAAATGTTAATCGACTGACAGCCTAATGTTTTTTTAAAGATTCATTTTAAGTAGAAGTTAGATGATGACAATTATTAAATGTGCTTTATATGCTTAAACATGTGTAAATAAAACTGGAGCACAAAATTTACAATTGTAAAATAAACTTCAGCATGTCTAACCACAACTCCAAAGCAATCAAATGATTCTTGGTGGAATGGATTTCTCAAATATAACCCAGAACATGTGTTAGAATGTTGTTTTGCAGCATAATTACACTTCTCCATTTTATTGTAGGAATCATAGTTGACATAGCCTACTTCAAAAACCAGGCGGGTTGCAGGGAGTGATGGGGACATTTCCTTGCATCCTTTAGTTACTAAACAGGAAGTTTTCAGCGACCGCCCATGCACACAGCTTTATTATGCCCGCTCCTTTCTGCTCTCAAAAATCCCCATCATCAGCAACAGAGACTGCATGAAGCGATGCCAATAAACCTGGCATACAAAGCAAGTCTCTTATGGAACAACAAAACAAACCTTCACAGATACAAAACAGTCTATTAAAGAGCATCACTGCGAGGAGAAAATTATAAATTCTCTTTAAGTCACACAAAAAGCTCTATATTAACAGGAGACCAAAGATGGAGAAAGAATAAACATCTCTACTGCTCAGCAGGAAGCACATAAGGGCTGAGATTTAAAGCGTGAGGGAACGTATGGAGACAGACATATATAAAGATGAAGACAGACAAGGAGGATGAAGAGCATCTTCTTACCTATTTTCATACATTACAAAGCTTTGAAAGCTTATACACATCCAGATGGTGCTGACATTAGTGAGTTACTCTGGAAGCTATATCTCAATAGATGTGGCAAGGTTGCAAGCAACAGTTCATCTGTTTTCCATTGCACATAAGCAGGTTATCTTCAATCAAACCCAAGCCTGTGCCAAAGAATGACTGACAGGTGTCTGTGTTGCGTTAAAAATCTAATTCAGTCGCAGACTGTGATTTTGGTAGACAAAACTTTTGCCCAAATTTTGTGAAATAAAGGTCAGCAGTATAAACAGTAATCTCTAGTCATGAATTTGGCAGAACATTTAATTTTCATTCCGTGGGACTGGTGATCACAAACATGATTAAATTCCTCTGGAGGGGAAACTGGAGAACTTCCAGTCATCAGCTGTTCTAAAATGCATGCCGTGAGGAGACACGACCTTCAGAGAAATCCTTGCTGGATTCTAAATGGAAATGTATGAGCATATGCTAACATATACTGCCTCACAACATCTTCACTGCCTTCACTATGGTTGTATAAGCCTGTATGTATATCTTATGCTATTTATTTAGTCAAAAAAAAAAAAAAGTGTTATATTGTGAAATATTTTACAATTTAAAATAGCTGTTTTCTATTTGATTATATTTTTAAAATGCAATTTATTCCTGTGATGGCAAACCTGAATTTTCAGCAGCCATTACTCCAGTTAGGGCTGTCACTAATGATTATTTTGTTAATCAAGTAATAAAAAAACAAAAAACCATCCCCCTTTGATTGCAATATATTCATCTCATCGAACTGCTGGTTTTCTATAAAATTAAAATAAAAAAAATAACCACACTATATTCTAATTCTATTTTATATCTATTTGTTTTCTTTTTCTTTTTTTATACAATTAACAAAAGCAAAAAGGCTTCTAACACTAGCTTGCTCTATTCTTTTTCTATTCTATCTGTTTTCTTTTCATTTATTACTGTATATAATAAAAAAACCTTGCTACTGCATTAAGCTAACTGACACTTGTTATAGCACTTGCATTTCATTGCTCTTTTGTTGATTTTGATTGCTTCCATTGTCTTCATTGGGTAAGTGCTTTGGATTTAAAAGCGTTGCTAATGACATTTTAAATGTACATGTAATAATCGATTATTTCTGATGATATGGACGGCATTAGAATACATTTTTTGTGGTAATAAAAATAGACAGTGAACAGTAGAATTATTTAAAGCATTTTTAATCAATAGAATAAAATAATAAAATAATTTGTGCTTCTGTGTGTGCGCTCGGTGGAACGTGTGAAGCGATGATCATTGTAGCCAATCACAGTCATATCCGTTGAGAACGTGAACACAATGACCATTTAAGAGAGCCATTTAAGAATCTGCTCAACAGTAGAGCCCGACCGATATATCGTTTTTGGTGGAGATCCGCCGGCGCATTCGCGAGATATTGACACCAGCCAACACTTTCACTTCAGTAAGGAGGTCTCTTGTTCAGGCAGCAGCATTCAAGCGTTGGTAACCTACACGCACGTAAATAATTAAAGCGCATTTATTAAACACGCCGCTTACTCGACACAGCAAAATGCAATGAATGATTTTTTTTTTTTTTAAATCGAGTACTCAACTTGAATCAAGGAATCTTGACAGCTTTACTTAAAATGTAAATGTCTTTACTGTCACCTTTTATCAATTTAATGCATCCTTCATGAATAAAAATAATAATTATCATAAATCGCAAAGAACACTCTAATGCACTCAACTGCTGAATCTGTAAATTCTCTAAATTCTTTAGTTTTCCACACAATTACGTTGCAATTTGATAATTTTCAGCTTTACCTGTTTTTAAATTGCACAAAAAAGCAACAAAAAAAAAAACTAGAGTTTGTTCTTTTGCATGATCTCCTAAGTGGCAGAATAAGCTAAAACTAATGAGAACTATGCTCACAATTGGCTTGTTATTGCCTGTACATTTACAAACCACACAAACACTCCACTAATGAAGTCCAACTGATGATGACAGATCTCAAAACACAATGGGGTCTGGTAAAACAGCTCATTTCCTCTGTATTCTTCAATATATAGACTGAAAAGGTAGCTCCTTTTGAAATCTTTGCCTACTTTTTTTGAGGATTTGAAGACTGCATTAATCTACAGATAGCGTGTCTTCAAACTGTCGTGCCTCACACAGATGTCTCCTTTCATCTACTCAAGTTAGCTTGCCGCCATCAGACAGAGGTTTTGTTGTTTAGCCAAAATGACAGGTGCTGTTCTCACACTTGCACCCCTTGAAGCGAAAGGCAACTTGAGGGCTGAAATTATTCTTATTAATCAATGAACCACTGCATGTACTTTAGCCTGGGGCTTTCAACAAATCAAAGAGATTTGTAACTACTTTTTGAGGTATCACAAAATAATATCTTCACTGTAATGAAAAAGATTATTATTCCTTATTTACCACCATATTGGCTGATTCCAGTTGGAAAGGCACAAGGAAGCAAAACCCTCTTGCACTTAAAAAGAAGAATAAAAAGAACATTGAGCATTGTTAATTCAAAAGAAGAAAGCAGTCAATTAATGCTGAGGTTAAGTTGAATTAGAGATTTACTGGAACAATGTGAAAGATTAGACTCCACCGGGCGAAATGCCAATGAATCAGTCTCTGAGTAACAAAACAGATTGAGAATGCATGTAAACTACTGCTGACCACACTGACCAATATTTCTGTTTATTGCACATAGAATTTCTAGGGACCATAATTGTTTGTTACAATTATGACAATTTTTTTAACTTAAGTTATTAAATTAAATTAAGCTTTTTACATATTCATGAAGTAAACTTTATTAAAATCTCAGGGGAACAACACAACCCAGGTGTTTCTTTTAAGCAAGCACAAAACACTCATACTGAACTATTAATAAATTAATGCAACAATATAATATAAGTGGAAAAAGCTAACCGACAATACTTTCAGAAACACTAGGGAAAACACTAGATGGGTGCAGCAAATTTAAAATGTATTATTATTTTTTTTTAACACACTAACACAAATATCCTTTATGTATTTAATCCCCCATTCTATTAAACCAATGTTCTGTGGCTTTGACCTTGATGATCAGTTCAACCATAAGTAATAAGCAAAAATAATTAGCCAAACATTTGTGTCTTTTTTATTGCTGTTGTGTTGAAATGTATTCTTCTGCATTCTACTGTATGGACGTTAATTTACTTTCCCTTCAGCCTGAGGCTTATTCATTTCACTTTTGGTGTCAAAGGCTTTTATATTTGCCAAAAAGAGAACTTTTTTATTTTAAAAACAAACAAGCCCTGTCCAGATTTAAAAAGTAAAGCAAAAGTAACGCCATAAAATGTAACAAAGTAACGTAATTAGTTACTTTTTTATGGAGTAACGCAACATTGTAATGCATTAATTTACTAGGGCTGGGCGAATATCTCGATAACGATAATTATCGCGATATAATTTTCCTCGATAAAATTATATGAAGAGTTCAATAAATGTTCGATATAATGTTTATGCTCCAAAAGCGGAACGAAACAGCGCGACATGTTTGAATCGCGCCACACGGACCGTTTATCAGCTCGAACCAATGTTCAAAACGGCTACGCGGCGCGAGCTCACGCGAGCAGATGCGTTTACTCGCTCATGCGAGCTCTAAGCAGCGCTGTGAGATGCAGTGTGAAGCGTTTGAACTCAGCGATGAACACAAATGACTCGGTGATTTAAACTAGTTTAAAGCAAAACAGGAGAAACACTGTGTGCAACGAAACAGTCAGAAGGCTTTTCAATCAACAAATCGCCATCATTTACCATGGATTTAATATAGTAACTAACTGCACCATGGTATTGTAGCAGAAATGTGGGGGGAGGATAGTCACATGTAAATTTATACGGCAGTAATGGTAGTAATTATTAGGATGCATTTGTGAGTAAGTATAGCATGTGTTGCATTTACACTGATTATTTTTTAGACTATGTTTTTCCTACAGGGCTACCTAAAACAGAAGTTAGTCTTATTACCATTTTACCATGGTATATGAGGTGCTATATGTGTGGTTTTTAATCTGTATTATCATGATAACTGTATGCTACCTGGAAAAGGACAATGCTTCAAGGGGTCTATGAGGCGAATTTCATTTACAGGTGTTACAAGCTGTTGGTGTATAAAGAAGATCTGTAAAGTTGCAGAGAATAAAGTCTCAAATCCAAAGAGATAGTCTTTATAAAAATTAAGAGTCAACCACACCCTCCTAAAACAACTCGTTCTAACACGCCCCACATATCTACATCACTATGTGGAAAGATTTGCATAACGCCGCCCAAATGTTCCGCAAAGAAAGAAGGCATAACTTTTATTCTCGCTGTAGTATTGTTGCCACTGCCGCCATGTTGTGGAGATGCTGTGTGTTTCGTGTGAAAGCGAAACTACTTTGTTTGGTCTTCCAAAAGAGACGATATCTGCTTCGCCATGCCTAGAGCTGATCTGTGTTGGTCGCTGAGGGAATACAGAAACTTTCACCGTGGACCAATGGCGGAAGAACGTCAGCCCCGGGGTCCATCACCATGTGGTTGCTACGCTCATTAGTTTGCACGGCAGGGTGCGCCGGTTCTCGATACACGAAGCCTCAGCTCACTCTATCCCTGGCCTCAGCGTACGCTATAGCCGGGGCTTCGGCTCACGCAGCGCATCAGCTCAATCTGAGAACGGGCCTCAGCTCCGCTAAGCAGGGGGGCTCCCCTCCACTCTAGCCACTGTGTTTCGTTGTGAAGCGAAACTACTTTGTTTGTCTTCCAAAAGAGGACACGACTACAAATCAGTTGTTAAGTTGTATTTACAACACTTTTCCAGAACGGTTCAAACCAAATATTCAGATGTTTGCAATGCATTTTATGGAGGACTGTTTACTGATCCTGGGAGAGTTAGACTACAATGCCGGCTGTTTTGACTCACGGACTGTAAGTACGTTTTCAGTTAAAGGATTTGCCACTGATGATTCAAAAACGCGAGTTTTGAGCAGTGTAGAGAAGCACTTATTGTTTGTCATTTCTCCGATCACAAAGGCAGACAGAGTTTTATGTTTACGCGGCACGATTCAATGCAACGCAAACGTGTAAAAAGACAGTATAAGTCATATAATCAGTAATTATGTCCCCACTGGATGCAAACGAATGCCTCGTTTATAATGGGTTTTACATTTTTTTTGTCTCGTCGCTCTGGCCGGACACGGCATTAACAGTATGTTGAGGGGCGTAACATTTCTGTCACACGATTGAGGTTTTCGGCCAATCACAATGCTTTGGATAGCTGGCCAATCACAGCACACTCGCTTTTTCAGAACGATGAGCTTTATAAAAATAGACGCATTTCAGAAAGGCAGGGCATAAAGGAGAAACAATAATGAACAGTATGTAAAAAATAATGTTTTTTTTACTTTAAACAGCATAAACACAATCCATTACACCAAATACACAAAAAGTATGTTCTTTTTAGCCAGCATCATTGACCGCGCTTTAATATAAAACAACAATGTCAGAATAAAGTAACCATCTAAAACTGAGGTGCTACAATTTTTTACAGATGTACTGATTTGATAATGAAACAAAAGTACCTCTTCATCCTAGCTCAAATACATCAATGTGCATTTTTAAGAAAAATAAACGGGAGATATTATTATTATTAATATTTTCAGGCAACCCAAACCGGTTTCTTGATTTGAAACAATATCACTCGTTAGGACATGCAGAAACTAAGAATTTTTTTTTCTATTTAGATATTTATTTTGTTAAGGACAATTAATGGTCTGGTTTCTACAACTTTCACTGTGGAGCAAAAATCTGGCTTTAAACTTGAAAGAAATAAAGATTTGACATTTATCGTGATAATTATCGATATCGACTGATATGAAAAAATTATCGTGATCATTTTTTTGGCTATATCACCCAGCCCTACTTTTAAAAGTAACTTTCCCCAACAATGAAAATAACTGCATGATCTTTAAACTATGGGCAGCAGGACTTGCTGACATGTGATATGTGCAAACATCTCTATATTATCCTGCAGGCACAAACACTCTTTCAACACAAAGGCATTGGAGACCAATTATGTGTCTTCACACAAGCCTTTGGCCTTACAGGCTTAACAAATAACTGAGAATAAAGTGTTCAGACACTAAACATACAAGGTTTGACAGCTTATTTCTAATGCATTCGGTTACACAAGTTTTCTCTTCGGTTTTGACCGTCCGTTCTTTTGCCCAAGAGCTAAATGAATGCTAATGAGCGTATACTGATGCGAATTACACAGAGTTATTCACCTTTTCACTTTACTGATCATAAAATACGCAGCAATAATTCAACAACTCACTCACTCAGCCTTTTGGTGTCCTTGAACTCCACACACAGTACCGCAAAGGTATACTTAATAGTCAACAATTATTAAGGGCACACACGGTAAAGCGAAGCCTTTTATTGGGATATAAACTGGTTGTCATCACCTCCTTTTCAGCTCTAATCCTTTCCCATTTTCACAATGTATGGCTGCTTATTTAATGCACACACATCTTGTAATATCAAAAACCATGAGACCCCAACCAGGAGCAAAAAGAGATGGAGAAAGAGCAAAAACACAAAAAAAAACAAACAAAGAGAACAGAAAAAAAGGAAACCACAAAACGAGAACGAGAACACAAAAAAAAAAAAAAAAAAAACTGAGAGAGCACATACCCCCGAAGGAAAAAAAAAAAAAAAAAAAAAACAAGAGCAGGAGTAAGGAGGGACCATTTCAGAACACTTGTGGGTTTTTTTTTTTTTTTTTTTTTTAATGAAGAGGATTTGTGACAGTCATGTGATCCAGTATTTACTGTCAACGTATACTCACTCTTGGTACATATCTGGGAATTTGCAATATAAGGCATATAATTAATATTAAAGTAGTTACTGGAAGAATGAACACCAAATCTTCTCTGAGTAAGTAGATGTAGATAGTAGATATTTAAAACCTGTAATTTCTATGCACCATAACCAAAGTAGTTAGATCCCGCCGGGGTGGGGGGCCTCATGGGCCGGGGGCGGGCGGGTCATGAAGGACATTGCGTTTGTTAATATTGTTTGTTGATCTGCTGGTGGTGGCAGGCAGGCACATATTTAGCATATAGATTATAAGTCATCAGTTAAATGGTTCGTTGTGGTTCTGAAAAAAAAAAAACAAAAGTAAGAGGAAGGAAGAGTGGTATTTAAAAGCCGTGTGGTGTTTTTGTAGGTGTTGATAGTCTTGTTATGCCCTGACCTGAATACTTAAAAAAGCAGTTCATAGAGAAAGGTGTAAGAATAGTTAGAAAAGGGTCAGAAGAGGAGAGAGTCTAATAATGGCAGCTATAAAAAAAATTGAGCATTAAGCATAATAAAGATCAAGAGCATATATGAGATTAAAAAGAAGTATTGCCATGGCATCTTTACCTTCCAGAGGCTTGTGTGTGCCTGTGAGTGAGGAGGCGGGAGGGGTGAGGGTGTGTTGGTGTCGTGTGAGGGTGAGACGGTAGTTGGGGTGGGGAGTTGTGAGTGAGGCGGGGTGTGAGATGAGACATTAAACCGTGGCGGTGAATGAGAAGAGAGATTGCTGAGGGGTGAGTTGGTGAGGGAAATAGCAAGCCATTTCGTTTGTATGCTGGGATTGCTTATCCACCATAAGCATATTTTCATATAATGTAGTTGCTGTGTTGAAACTGTGTGTGATCTGTATGGATCTTTAAGCAGAGATATGTTTCTGTTTGAGCTGTGGATCTCGGGTGTTTGCTGTAGGAAAAAGAAATTAAAAGAAGATCGCGGTTTGTAGGAAAAAGTGCACTATGCAAAAAAAAAAAAAAAGAAAAAACAAGAAAAGGTTCGCGGATGACACAGGAACAGCCAAAAAATAAATAATGATTATGTTTGACAAGAAGTCAGATCACGCCGTCAACATTTTTTGTTTTATATAATTTAGTTTGTGCATTAAATATAAATCATAATCCACTGAATATACAACATATAGCCTAGTACATTGACTATGCTGTATATAATGATTTTTACAGCCATATATGCTGTATGATGATCTATATAGTTTACAAGACAACAGATTAAATTATGGATTTTATATCTAGAATATATATTGTAATATATTTGAGATATAATCTAATTTTATTTGGAAATCAAAATAGATAATGGATAGAAACATTGCATAAATGTAAATTCTCAGGCATTTATGGCAAATCAAATGTAGTTAAAATTGGTTATAAGGGACTGCTAAAATTATGTGTGTGTGTGTGTGTATACACATTATATACTCGTTAATTAACTACAACATCCTAACCCTGAAAAATCTAAATTGAAATCTCTTAAAATATTATATCCACGTTAATA
This sequence comes from Sinocyclocheilus anophthalmus, assembly GCA_018155175.1. NCBI lineage: Eukaryota > Metazoa > Chordata > Actinopteri > Cypriniformes > Cyprinidae > Sinocyclocheilus > Sinocyclocheilus anophthalmus. The sequence goes on along the minus strand of JADLZN010008552.1, from coordinate 498,641 downwards.
TTTCATTAAAGTAGCTACAACTTGTAACCTGGGTGTTGTACTGATGTACTTTTGCAGTCTGCATCTGCCATTTCTCTGCCATTGCAGTTATGACAGATTTTGTGTTATGACATATTTTGAACTTCCCAATATGGCAGATTCACAGACGTATGATGGTAATTAGGAACAGTCGCGAATGCTGCATCAAGATTTGATTTTTTACCAAAAAAAGAAACAAACAGACAGCCAAATTAAGCTTAAAAATCAAATTAATCACCTTGTTTGCATGCGTGAATTTGATAATGAATAGCAATGCGGCTTAATGATTGGTGCATTCAAGAAGTTGTCTGATTTTTTAAGTTAAAAACCCACGCCGTAGAACAAGCAAACACAACAGATCTGGACACAAATTACGCGGATCGGCCACATCAAGTGAGTAACCTCACCACATTTGTTTAGCACATGACGGTTAAGTTTTGACCTACAATGTGAATCACACTGCCTCGCTTAATGATTGGTGCATTTGTAAAGTAAATTAATATGGCAACAAAAACAGACCCATTAGTGCAGCCTGTCTACTTCTTACAGAAAACACCAGTGCACTCTGGGAGAACGCCGATGAACGAATGCAATGCACTGGAAGATGAATGGCTGCCAGTGCAAGCCAAGGAAAATGAGATTTCCTTATATGAGAAACTCTGTCAATCAGAATTCATCACTGCTGCCATTTACTTCATCTCTGGTCAGAAAGCCAAGTGTCTTTTCACTTCAACACGCAAACGGGGGAAGCAAAGAGGAAAAAGGCAACCTCTTGACCTCGTGTTCTTCAGCGTTCGTAAAGCCATGGCAACTCTAAGAGTGGGTTATGCTGCATTTAGTTTAATACCTCAGCTTCGTTTAATACCTCGGCATACATTTAATCAACATAATTCCCCTCAACACCTCACGCTTATTAGTAACGCAAAGCGGGACGCTCTCCACTTGAATCTTAATAACGGTTTTTGCATCCTCCTTGCTAATTAATTTCCTCGACATTGTTCTTAAAATGGCATGCCTTGACACGTGCAGTTCTGCGTGTGTAAGCTTGTTAGACTCGTTTCAGAAGAATATGTCAACAAGAACGTCTCCATCCACCCACAGACTTTTATTACCTTCGGGTTTTGCTCGTATAGTGGTTGCATATCATCTATATAACCATAACAAAGGCAATTAACAGCATTCTATTTCAAAAAGGGAACTTTTGTGACTTGTTGGGTTTGATGTCAATGGTGAGAACTAAAAACAACACCGCTGATGTAAAATCAGGTGTGATGCACCATATTTGAATATGCACAAGCAGAAATGAGATTTCAGAGGAAATCTTCAGTAAATAACTTCCTCACACAAAGCTATGGACCATTTTTGCATTTCCAGGGTTCTCAAAAGCTCAAGTCATCATAGTGGTGAATGGAAACGACAACAAATAGTTTTTGTGTTCACATTTGCTCTAATGGCAAAAGAAAATATAACATTTCTATGACCTTTAAATTAATGACGAAAAAATACCAAGAGACTGATTACGTTGGTCAGAAGAAAGAAAGATGTCAAATTTGCCATCAATCCCTAGAAACACTCATGCAGCAGCGTTAAATCATTTTCTGAATTTAAAGGTAATAAAACTCAAAATAGTGTTATAAAAGTACATTACATTTTGTAGAAATGAAAATATAAAAAACGTATGTACGTGGATACGCTGTTTCAGATCAAGCGTAAACAATGTAAACAGTGTATCCGCATACGGTGCTGCTGACATAAAACAGCAAACATTGCGTATGTATGTGATACTCTCCAAAATGGCGCTATAGGGTGACGCAGAGGAGACAAATTGTTGAATAAAGTCGTTCTTTTTGTTTTCTTTGCACAACAAAAAGTATTCTCATAGCTTCGTAAAATTACGGTTGAACCACTGATGTCACATGGATTATTTTAATGAACTCTTTGCTATGTTTCTGAGCCTCGATCGTGTAAGGATCCTTGCTGTCTATGGGAGGGTCAGAGAGCTCTTAATGACAGAATTTTCATTTTTGGGTGAACTATCCCTTTAACTTACAATTGTTAAACCTTGTGCAATGCATCTTGACAAAACATGTTTAAAATAAAAAATGCCTCTTAATTGTCCCTCTTAAATTTATATAGCAAATCAAAAGGCTTTACATTTACTTAATGGTACATTTATGATGCTTTTTGTCATTTTCATGGCACCCATCCACATCTATAATGTTTTTCAAATGGAAAAAGAACAGCCTAAACATCTTCTTTTTTATTTCTTTTATTCTGTCATTTGCATGAGCTTAGTTGGATGACGCCATTCATATCTGCAAGGAGGAGAAGAAAAAAAAACATCCAACGTGACAGAGCGAATTAAAGCTAGTGAGCATAATGAAGCCATACAGTACGTCTCCGGAATCCAGAGTTCAACAGTACATATATAATGGATATTGAATTATTAGATTATGAAGAATTTCTTTTCACAATGCAAAAAGTAAATGGTGATTTTGCAGCTGCCACATGCTTTTAAATATGAAATCCTTCAATTCTACACTAAGAAAACGTGTAATTTTTACTCAGCATCTTCACAAATAATTACAAAGAAATGGCACACAAATTAAACATGGCATATTGAGTAAAAGACCTTGTACAATGTACAGTATCTCACAGAAGTGAGTACACCCCTCACATTTTTGTAAATATTTTATTATATCTTTTCATGTGACAAGACTGAAGAAATTACACTTTGCTACAATGTAAAGTAGTGAGTGTACAGTTGGTAAATTTGTAAATTTGCTGTCCCTTCAAAATAACTTAACACACAGCCATTAATGTCTAAACGCTGGCCACAAAAGTGAGTACACCCCCTGTACGATAAGCAAAAAATGTCCCAAATTGAAAAAGACTCCAGGCAGGTGGTCTTTTGTGTGGCCACCATTATTTTTCCAGCACTGCCTTAACCCTCTTGCATGGAGTTCACCAGAGCTTCACAGGTTGCCACTTGAGTCCTCTTCCACTCCTCCATGATGACATCACGGAGCTGGTGGATGTTAGAGACCTTGTGATGCTCAATAGGGTTTAGGTCTGGAGACATGCTTGGCCAATCCATCACCTTTACCCTCAGCTTCTTTAGAAAGGCAGTGGTCGTCTTGGAGGTGTGTTTGGGGTCGTTATCATGTTGGAATACTGCCCTGCGGCCCAGTCTCCAAAGGGAGGGGATCATGCTCTGCTTCAGTCACAGTACATGTTGGAATTCATGCTTCCCTTAATAAACCACAGCTACCCAGTACCAGCAGCACTCATGCAACTCCAGAACATGATGCTACCACCACCATGCTTGACTGTAGGCAAGACACACTTGTCTTTGTACTCCTCACCTGGTTGCCGCCACACACGCTTGACACCATCTGAACCAAATAAGTTTATCTTGGTCTCATCAGACCACAGGACATGGTTCCAGTAATCCATGTCCTTAGTCTGCTTGTCTTCAGCAAACTGTTTGCAGGCTTTCTTGTGCATCATCTTTAGAAGAGGCTTCCTTCTGGGACGACAGCCATGCAGACCAATTTGATGCAGTGTGCGGCGTATGGTCTGAGCACTGACAGGTTGACCCCCCACCCCTTCAACCTCTGCAGCACTCATATGTCTATTTCCCAAACACAACCTCTGGATATGACGCTGAGCACGTGCACTCAACTTCTTTGGTCGACCATGGCGAGGCCTGTTCTGAGTGGAACCTGTCCTGTTAAACCGCTGTATGGTCTTGGCCACCGTGCTGCAGCTCAGTTTCAGGGTCTTGGCAATCTTCTTATAGCCTACGCCATCTTTATGTAGAGCAACAATTATTTTTTTCAGATCCTCAGGGAGTTCTTTGCCATGAAGTGCCATGTTGAACGTTGAACTTGAGGACATTGAAAATATGCACTATAAAATACATTTTAAAAGCATACATACTTCGGCATGTGAAACGTAGCTCTACACCACCACAACTACACAAGTGAAGCCTAGACGTCATTATTCTGAAGGTCGCTGATGACCATAAGAGATGCTGCTATGAGGGTTTGTTTAAGTGGAAGATGTCAGCTGGCCTATTGTGAGAGATTCAGGAGGCATGTCAACCATCTCAGAGGAATCTCGTCTCAACAAAATTTCAATACACAGCCCCATGAACGTGACACAGATTTGCCATAAAACTTTTGATCTAGTACTCAATGCAAAATAATTAATTCAAAAGGGAATAAAAACTCTTCCTTAGAGCTGTCTTCTAAAGTAAAAAAACAAGTAGCTGTCACTTTTTGCAGTTGGATCTCAGCATTCACAGTGAAAAATCAGCCATAAGGGATCTGTGAGTGTCTAATATAATGGCCTTTACTTCACCATGAAATCTGCTCTGGGTCAGAATGTTGTTATCTAAGGTTAATTAAACAGCTTCAGATAATTCAACCGATTCCCAACACCTTATGCCAATACTAATATGCATTACGCCAGATGGACCATCTCTCACCAGAGCTTGAAAGATCCTTATTCATTATGAGCTGTAGAATTGCTTTGCAAACCCCAGCAGACAGCGTTTCAAATCAGAAGTCTGGATCTGTCCCTGCGAGACACCAGTCTCTTTTGGACTTGACAACACTGGAAGCACTGACTTTGGCCTTCAGTTGACAAATGGCTTGTGTTACTATTTTTGATGCGCCACACAACTACTTCAACACAACTGGACTCTTTATATTGCTCATCTGAAATGAAATTTTATTTCCAAATAATCTGCAAACTATTCATTTTATTAGTTACATTTACTAGTTTTATATTTTAATGTTTTCCTAATTTCGTAAATATTTTACTAGTTATTTAGCTATTTGGCTCTGACAAAAATTATCTTTAAATGCTTTTAAATTATTTATCGGCAAATCAGTTTGAAAATGACCATTACCGATAACCATGAAAATGCTTAATATCAGCGCTGATAATCAGCCATGACCTTAAACGGTCAACCCCTAATAGAAAGCATATTAATTGCAAGTAATTTCGGTTTATTTTAATGTTTCAAGTAACTTGCAAAAATAAAAATGTCAGAATATTAGTGTAATAGGCCTAATGTTCCATCGTCACTCATGCAGATATATGTAAAAATGAAACAATATACTTATTCTTATACAGATAGATAGACAGACAGATTTAAAATGACCATTTATTAGCATTTTGAGGCTGCACTGTGAGCCTTAAATATATAGGTAAATAAATAAAAAATCAATATATATATATAAAAAAAAAAAAAATTTGAATTAAATAATTTAAAGCCAGCTCACTGACTTTAAATAATCTTTTACTCTGAACCATATGTACACACCTTATCAGTAACCATTTTATAAAAACATACATGCAATGTCATTTTTAACATATACAATATTAATAAAAATATCCTACCCACCCATTTATAGTTTCGAATTCTGTCTCACTCTTACTGCTGAATGGAGTAGTTGCTAATGAACTTAAACTCTTCCAGCACAAACGACCTCAACTCATCAAGACCTGTAATCGCTCACTTCCAGTGCAGACACAGTATAGCAGTTTTATACACTACAAAAAAACGCATGTTGTCATGGCATTAGTCAGAAAGGCTGTAGGGCTGGTGTCTCCCAGTGTTGTGCAGCCACAGGCAGTGTGTGTCAATCATAGTCCTAAGAGTTCAGTCCAGAACACAGCTGTTTACTGTGAATGGAGGGAGTTTCAAGGTCTGGATGATTAAACCAGGAGAAAACGACTCCTGACACCTTATTACCCATAGTTCCTATAGTGAAGTAAAGTCCCCTGCTGATGGTTGATGTTGATTTCATGCCTCATTACGCTTCCCGTTTAATGATGCTACTGTTCCTCATAGCAGGCATTGTGAGTGACCAGGTGCTGTATCAAATGCAGACACATTCCAAAAATGAACATTAATATCAGATCCACATTGCTAGAAAATTGTCACAATAGGCCCTTTCGCACCGCTTTAGTTCCAGAACTAAATGTACGGTTCTAAAGTACTGGGACGATTTTGCGCAAACTATTTCCCAGTACCATTTAAAGGGTTGCATTCGCACTGACAGTGTGTACTAGGAAGTGACGTAAGCCGGTTGACAGCGACGTCATTTGTGCGCGGTGTTCAACAACAGAAACAAAGAACTACGTTAACAACAGGAGGATGGAGGACGCTGTGATCGGAGCTGTGTTTTTGTTGTGTCTCGCGGGTTTCACAATAATGGACATGGAATGTCGATGTATACGTAAAGCGATTGAAAGAACGGAAACGAGGACTAAGAATCTCCAACGAGTGCTAGCAATGCTACATTTGCTACAAGTGCCTGCACTTCAGCGTCCGTCCGTCTATCGCTGTCCTCCATACTTGCGAAATAAGTTGACATGCTTACAGTATTTAATCAATCGTTTTAAATCATGGCGGGTGAGGGTGTTTTCATACACGTTTGGCCAATCAATGTGTACCAGTTGTACCAGTTGTGCCGGTTAGACCCTGCCGGTTAGTAGGAGCTAATTTGGTTCTCGAAAAAGGCAGTCCGGTACTAAAATCGCTCCCAGTTCCGGCGGTGCGAACACGCCGAAAAGTGGGTAGTTCCACAATTAGTTCTGGTACTATGAAAAGGTTCCTGCGGTGCGAAAGGCCCTTATGTAAGGTGCCTCTTTGTGTCCCAATTATATATATATCATATAGGAAATCTGGATTACAGGTGATGACAAAATAATTAAATCATAATTAGTATAATTACTAATCAATTTACAAGACATAAATATTCTTAATTTAATTAATGATGAATGTAACATTAAGGATTTTCATGGACTAAATGCATAAATGCACATTTTTTAATCTGAGATATTAGGATGTATATTTCTCAAACTAATACTTTAGATTAGTGATCATAATATATCGGTACCATAGGGTTATCAGACAATACTAGAGATATTTTAATATTGAATTTATATACATCCTCCTAATTGTATACTATATGTTTATATACTGTAATATAATATAATATTATATATATTATATATATAATGTGTGTTATATATTATTAAATCTATATATCTTTAGTTATATGATAGATATATCGTAATATATATAATATGTTTATTATTTAGACAATGTAGGAACACAGAATTAACAAAGATTACATTAATCAAGTAAATTAATATTTTATATTTTTTTAATATTGAATTTTTAGTATATAATACATGATACAGTAGGGGTGTGCGTATCCCGTTAGACACGATTAACCAGTAGAAATTTGTCAAAAGGTAGAGATTTTGGACTATCATCTCTATTGCGGTTAAGCACTCAGAACAACTTATTGCTTGCCCGTTTTTAAGCACTGTGGTATAAAAACAAGTATTTTTAAGCCGTTTAAATGAAATCAGCAGCGAAAGAGCTGTCTGAGAGGCATGTGCACATGAAGATGGCACTCAAAATGCCCATCTTTGCAAGTATCCTCGTAAACACAGTTAGTCTTAAGTGAAAGCAAACAACTGAAAAAGAAAACATGTATAACAGTATACTGGATCCAAGCAGCTCTTAAAGTAACAGCAGTCTAATATTCCTGCTGTTTGTCATTCATGTTAATCAAATAACAAAAGAGAGAAAATCTCTGACTGCTCTTTACTATATCCCTTTTGTCTTTTATAACGATGAATGTTAGTTTTACACAGTGGGAAAGCAGTATTTTTATCTGTATTACTTTAATAGCAACGTATGTAGCATTTCTTATTCATTTGTTCTACTATAGTTGTTGTTGTTTTTTTGCCCTATTGTTTGTAATTAGTGTTTTATTCTTATTTAATCACTGACTGTTTACTTGTCTTCAGTGAGTCTGATTTATTTTTTTTTCCTTTTTAATTTAGGTTAGCGTTAGTTTTTTGATTATATTGACACTGGTGACAAGAATTATGTAATTTCTATGGTATCAAAAATTTTCATATAAAGACTTTATTTAAAGCAAAAATATCTATATTGTGATATATTAGATTTTGGTCATATCGCCCATCCCTAATATACATATTCTTAAATGATTTAAATTAGTAAGTTTGTTTGTTTATGGTATTTTTGTGTCAACACAGTCTACATAGTTGCATTAAAATGCAATTAGTACATGTAAAATAGAAACAATTTAGCTCATCCATTTTGCTAACAGTTGATTCAATAACACTGAACTGATGCAAATGATAAAAAAGGTTGACATACCAAGTAAACAATAGCTACAACTAACAAATGTGCACTAACTGAAAAAGATCTCTCTTTTCAAACACAAAAGAAGAAATAAAAATACGCTGAAAATGACTTTCAGAGAAGCAGTAGGCCAGCTGTATTTAAGCAGAAGCTGCCTTCTCACCAGGCTGCCTTTGAGTGACAGGGAGGTGCTGCTTGTCAGAAGAGGTGAAGAGAAATGACTGATAAAGAATCTGAGCCTTGTGTTTTCCTCTGCGAGTTACACAGGAGCCCAGCCAGTGGCATTCTCTCTCTCTCTCTCTCTCTCTCTCTCTCTCTCTTCTCTCTCTCCTCTCTCTCCCTCTCTCTCTCTCTCTCTTTCCCTTTTCAGAGATTATTCTGCCCCTGAGCGAGGCGCATGTGCGCACACACGCTGGCTGACAGCACAAAGGTGGGCAAAGCTGACAGAAGTGAGAAAAATAGCTAAATTTCCAACAGCCGGATCACAAAGCACTCACAAACTTCTAAGCCGCTCTAGAGAGGATGCAGTGTTATTCAGCATAAGAAACTTTGCAGTAACTCAAAAAAGAAAAGAAAAAAAAATACATAAACCCTTAAAATTATTATTGTTTAATATCACCAGAAAGGATTCTCACCGGAATTCTTATATTTTTGTATTTCTCCTTCCCTCCACCCCCTTGTTTATATCAGCATTTGCTATCAAACTGTGCCGCACGATTCTCTTCGCTAAGCATTTAAGAGTGAACAGATGAATCATTTAAATGAATTAATGAACTGGTTTTATGCAAACAGTAGGCAGTCGTGTCTCGAGTGTGCGGAAGTGGTTGGTAATCCAATATTCATCCCAGGAATAAGTATATTCCTATACAATAGTGTGTAGCATATTGACAAAGACTGCTGTCCCAACGACATGCTGGGTCTGTTTATACTCTGTCTGGAGACCTTTCGCCATGACCTCCCAAATGAGGCAGGCATGGACGATGCAGTGCAGTAAATATGACTTCCAGATAACAGGCTAAAAAATACACACCGTTATTTATATACCGTATATATACACACACATTTATTTATTATGTTGTATTTATTTAGACAATTATAAAATGTATAAATGCACATTTTAAAGAACATTTTATGAAGTATAAATTTAAATGAAGTACCACCATTATAATCGCAAAGAATACTTTTAACATCAGCGCATTCCTACTTTAGATTCATTGTATTGGAAAATATTTATTAGCTTATGAATCAAAGCTTAAATGAGTGTATTAAAAAAAACAGTCCCGTGCAAATAAGTTACTGCAAAAAGTAAACTGTGTACCACTATCAAAAAATAACCGTGACGCCGATCCTGTCGACAGGTAAGCTCTGGGCGTTGCGGTTCATGACAGTTTCAGCAAAGTATTATGGGAAGCGATGAGAAGTGCAAGGCTGTAAGGAAGAGGTTGTGCATGGAGGTTGGGGACACAAACAGGTTCTTTCAGGATTAAAGTCTACAAGCACTTCAAAGCGACTTCCCGTTACAGCTACTCACTGTCAAACCTCAACCCTTTCTGCCGTAAATAATAAAAGCGAGTTGAGCTCAGGTGGTGACGAGTCTGTATGGGGCATTATAATGCCATTCAGTCACCTGGGGGGGCTGCAAGGCAATTGATACATGTTACAATTCACCCATGAATACAAGGAAAAAACGCAATGTCAAAGATAACGATTGGAGTGAGCTTCACTTAGAAACTAATGAGAAGAAATTGAGGAACAAAAGAAGGCACTTTTAAGTAGCACATTAGGGAATCCGTGAGACTCATCCCAGACCTCTAATGAAGCACCGTGCCCAGGTAAAGTTCAGGGCCGGCTTGGGAGAAAGGAAAATTTAACTAGAACACTAATGAGTGGAGAAACTACAACTACATTATGAGTGGTTTGACAGGGGCTTTTGAATTTGTCCTTTGTTGCGTAATCACCCTGAGAAAATAAATAATAAAATAAATAAAGTGCTGTCAGGCCAGCTATTGAAATGGCAGAATGTCAATACTGATATTGCAGTCAAAAGCAACGCATTCGACCCCAAATTAACCTGATTTGATCCAATATCAGAATATTTAAAGGGATAGTTCACCCAAAAAAAAAGACAGCTGAGTTTTCTTTCCCCTCTAGCCTGCTATACTTATATTATAAGATATAGATATAATATGTAGAGATAAATATATAATATATATATAGGTGTGTGTGTTCCAGATCAGCTCAAATTTTGAGTTTGCTAAATTTTTGCTGAAGAATACAGACATTTAAATTATAAAGCCCAATATTAAAATGTCAGTGGGATGAATATGTACAGATCAATCCCTATTTTAACAGAGGGGGGGCAAATGCACAATTTTCCCGCTGAGATTAAGACCAAATTAAGGGGGTAAAATACTTTCAAAAGATAGCAGCATCATAAGGTTATTTTACGCAGAGATTGTGTAGTGTCTGTTAGTAAAAATCTTTTGACTTTAGCAATCTTGTTGGCATTTTGTGCCACTGGGACCATGTCAAAAAAAATGGGTTAACAGCACTTTTCAAGTTTTTTCTCCAAAGTCTGCTTGTCTGTAACTTAAGAAGTATTAAAGATATCTTAATGCTCTTTTAGATATTGGGTCTTAAACTTTCCTTTTGGTAACTTTTTTTAGGCCCTAATACGGTTCGGTTCCTGAGATACTGGAATTTCAATATGGCTCCAGGAGTAAATTGTTAAAATGTACACATTTTCAGTGGTCAAAAACCAAATGTGGGTCAATTTGCAAAAATATGATACTTATTTTATTTTAAAGAGAAATGTCTGAAGAACAAATAATTTTGAAACTAGAGATGTATCTTGTTTACTTCTATCAAAACAACTGCATTGAACATACCTATGTGAGTGCCATAAATATTAATTTTTCCAAAGTTTGCGTGCCTATAACTGAAGAAGTATTAAAGATATTGCAAGATTTTAGATTCTAGTTCTCAATAAACTTTTCTTTTGGAGTCTTCATTTTCAAGGCCCTACATCATTCAGTCCCAGAGATATGGGGATCTCAATGAGGCTCCATGACCAGATTGTTGAATATTACCTATTTTCAGTGGTTGACAACCAAATGTTGGTCACTTTGTATACAGCTAATACTTACTGTATTAAAGCAGAATGTCTAAAGAATAAGCAATGTTGGAACTAGGAATGCATCTTGTTTCCCTCTATCAAAACAATATGCCCGGGTCATTTTTGATTTTTCTAATATTTTTTCTGAAGAAAGACAGACATGTATAGTGATGAAAGCCAAAATATGCATAATTCATGCATCTCATCAGTGAGAATCAAGTGTTTAAATCAAGTAAAAGTAAAATAAAATGGTCTAAATGTGCATCTCTTCAACAAAATACAGTACGGAAACTTTCTTTTTCATCATAGCTAAGCATTGGGAGGCATCCACTAGGCCTATACATCCGAAATGTAAATTGGTGCTTCATGAAGGCTGCAGTTCAGTGCTCATTAACATCCATGTGTGTGAATTATTTGAACATGTTTAAAAATGAAATGTTTACTACTGCATCTAATCATTATCATGATTCATCCCTGTGTACTGATATGAAATATGAAAATGATATGGCCCGGCACAGACCATGAACCTTTTTTATGATGTACAATCTATAAGGTATATTGCTTAGTAATAGGCTGTAAGGCCTGTTGATGCTCCGTTACTGCTCTTCTGAAAGTTCATGTCATCATAGAAATTTGCTTAACCGCATTAGTTAATACAATATGCAATAAAATGAAATGATAAAATATGCAATGTCCCGTTGGAATGATTACAAGTTTTTCTTCTGCACGTATCCAGTGCATTCCCATTTGGATGGACAACACAGTGGAGGAGCAACCCATACACAGTGCAAGAACACAGTTTACAGGCTAAATTGGGCGGGTGCTCTGTTACTCGAGTAAACCTGGATTCAGGAGGCAGAGAAAAAATTTCAGGTGAAATTGAACACATCTATAAAACATACTGAAAGACGTAAACTGAAGCGTGCCGGTGAACTTATTCTGTCTCTCTCTCTCTCTCTCTCCAGATATATATATATATTACATACATACACCCACACATCGACATTTATGCAATGCAAACATCAAAATACAGAGGAAAAAAACTGAAAATCGTTAGAATTTATTTTTAATCCCATTTTTATGACCAAATCAATCAAATCGTAAAAGATGGCAATAGAATTGCATGGCATCATTCTTGAAAAGCGACAACAAAACTGAAAGAAATTATGCAAAGTAAAAGAAAATGACAAAGATTACTTAAAATAAATATACTGAGGATAATCATGTCTACCTCAACCACATCGGTTTTGGGTGGAATTGCCTGGGCCGGACATGGGTTAATTAAACATTTTTACATTTATGCATTTGGCAGGTGCTTTTATTCACAGCATTGATGGTTAACATTTTATCAGTTTAATGCAATTCCTGGAAACTGAACACATGACCTTGCTCAACTGTTTGAGCTACTGGAACGCATTTAAGGACAATTTTGTTTAATTTTATACAATAAACAATAAGTAAATAAGTAAATATAAAATCTGTGTCATGGAGCAAAAGAAGCACTGCGATTTAAAAATGCAATGCCTTCACATTTTCCACCTTTATACATATATACTAGGGCTGCCACTAACGACTATTTTTTATTTTGATTAATCTATCGACTAATTTATTGATTAATCGGTTAATCTTAACGATTAATTTCCCACAAAAAAAATCTACTATTTTACTTAAGAATATTTTATTGAACTATGTTTTATTAAACCAAATGAAATCCAAATTTCTGTGAAATCCTTTTTTTTTTAAAGCAAAAGTAAAGTGCAACATAGAGTGCAAGAAGCAGGTGTCCATCTCATAGTCCAAATCACTGAATCAAAGTTCAGTATTATAGTGTAAAAATTACAACATATCCACGTGTTCTAGTCTACAAATTCTAAAATTATAATCAAAAAACACTTTTAAAGGAGTATTTACCAGAAATGTTATTTACCAGAATTTATTTAGGAGAAAAATGTAAATGCGCAGTATTTCTGACAAAAACTATAATAGTCATTTTTTTTAATAAAATCATTTAATTGGAGATGCTTTTGATTATTAATTTTTAATGGAACCATTAAAATGGAATCCAGGAAATAATGGAAAACAGAATTTGGTAAAAATAAAACTGAATTACTTAAAATACATACTGTTATAGCTGCATGCGGCATCATAACTTAGTTCAATAATATCAAAAGCAAGAATCTATGGTTTTATTGACCAAAACGTTAAATACATAATGTATATAAACAATAGAGCTAATGTAGCTTACCATTACAACAAGCCTGCAGATGGCGCCAACGCCTGATCATTAGTTTACAATTGCTGTCGATCCTAATACTTGTTTAATAGTGACCCAGTATATTTAATATCAAATGAATTCAATTCAAATTTTGAGCTTTTATTTTGAAACCGCGATGTATTCTCCTGAGTTTGCGTAGATTTATAAATTATTTACCTTACAAATCTGATGAAATGGCGCATGTTGCGTTCCCAGATGAACGTTATAATAAACCCAAACTCACAACAACACGCAGAGATGGAGTTTGAGACACTCCACACATGTTCCTGTGGAACAACTGAACGGAGCCGCTGTGTGATGCATGTACTTAACCTACACGCATGTAAATAATTAAAGCGCATATACTGTATTAGAAATGCATTGCATATAATTATTTAATTAAATCGTAGCATTTGTGAATTCACAATTATGCTTATTTATGATTTTTAAATGGGTTTAATATATAATGCAGCCTTGGAAAACAGTCTAATAATGTGTTTTATGGATTCTCGTCTGTGAAATGTGCCACTTCTGATATTTTGCCAGTTAGTTGACACGAGCAAAATGAAGTCGAGAATTAAAAAAAATCGAATAGTCGAATAAAATCTACAAAATCTGTTCTAGCGACAGCCCTAATATATACAGATCCAAGTGATCACATGTCAAAAGTTTTACAAAGACTGAACACAGTGCTTAGCGATCTTCTTTAAAATTGCCTGACAAACGAAAGCAACTTCAAAGCCGACTCCATGACTGTCTGCCTTTGAAGAAAGAAGACCAAACCGTTTCTGAGACAGGTAGCGGATATGTTTCTTCTCAATCTGAACAGAACTGTCTAAAACATCCAATTGTGGACCGGTCCTGCTGAGGCTCCCGTCATCTGTACAAATCAAACCAGACAGTTCCATTCCCTAAAAAATGTTGCCCTTATTACCAAACCCGCTATTTACAATAACTGACTAGACATATGCTGCTGTCAGGGAGCTTTCCCACATGGTTCAATTTAATAGTGAAAAGCAGCATGTGATATTATGAATAATGGGATGTAGCTGTCATTCCAAAATGGTGCACTTTTCAAGTGTTGTGTATTCTGGATGTGCTATAGATTTAAAGGTGCTGTATGTAAGTTTTTGACTCTACTAAAGCATAAAAAATACCATAATATGTTTGCAGACATTTAAGAAACATGCTAAGTTAACATACTTGTTTATGGAGAGGAGGAGGAGGCAGCCTGATAGGGGGAGGAACGGGGGGGCTGAAAAACAATGCTACAGCCAGTTATTCTGCTTTGAAAATGTGCATTCCGTGTCGGAATTTCTGTCTCTGTTTTGGTCTGTGTAACCCGCCCACTGCCAGTTTACCCAATTGGGTTCTGACATCCCCGGTTGCCAGCTGGAGGAAAACACAGCGTATTTCATTTCAGTCATGGAAGCTGCCAAACGGAAGGAGTCAGTTCCTGTTGGTTTCGTCAATCTGGCAACCTGCATGTGTGTCAAGTCTGAGGAGAAGGGGCCGGGTGAAAAAAACACCTCTCTCCAATAGTTGAATTTGGGACTTGCATACCTATTCAACCAGATCCATTCACCTATAGCATACCTTTAGTTGATTGTCATCCCGGATCGGTGAATGTGTTTTACTGACATCCTGATTGCAGGGGGACCCTGTATTTTTCTTTATGTATGCCAAGGTGGGTGTAATGTTTTAAAAAAAAAAATCTGAAACGTCTCTACGAAATACCTGATTTTTTTGGCAGGATGCAGGCGTCGCTGTTTCATTGGACGGTAGATCCTGACAAGTCGCTTTTTGATCCTCTTTCATGATTTTTTGGAATTTTTTTCAATGTTTAATTTTAGGCAAGTAATTTTTGTGGTTTTACCCGTGTTTTTTTATATATAGTAGGCTATGTAGCTTAAAACGTATTTTCTTTCTATAAATGCCTATATATGTTTGTAGACAGTTTAGTACCTAAACAAACTTATTTTACTTCAGTTAATTGCCAAGGCATATTCATTATATTCATTTTAATCCAGGTTTTTCAGTCATTAGTTTTATTTTATTTTATTTCATTAAAGACCACTTTTAATACTTTATAGTTAACCTCACCAACACTGGCTACAGGTGATTTAAGGCATCACAACAATAATGCACAGTACTGAAAACGGATATCATATTCTTATATGCTACAAATTACATTTAATAGTGTTATTAAAGTATTAGTGTTTTAAAAGATTAACTTTAAGTGAGCATTTGATGAAGTAATCTGAATGTAAAAATAAAAAATAAACATGCAGAGTTCAAAATCATCTGATAACACTAAATTAAAAA
Organism: Sinocyclocheilus anophthalmus; assembly: GCA_018155175.1. Classification (NCBI taxonomy): domain Eukaryota; kingdom Metazoa; phylum Chordata; class Actinopteri; order Cypriniformes; family Cyprinidae; genus Sinocyclocheilus; species Sinocyclocheilus anophthalmus. The sequence continues at coordinate 482,726 of JADLZN010008552.1, read as the reverse complement.
CAAAATGTCAGCTGATAGCCAATATTTAATGATATATTGTGCATCGCAATCATCATATCATGCTAAAACCTGCACCAAAAAATTAATGTGTTACAGAAATATAGATAGATATAGAAAAACATGCAACATGATTAAAGTCTTAATACTAGAATACTTAAAAATAGAAACAACAGCTGTTTAGATCAAGGTCACATCACAAACATGCAAGGTCACAGATTTTGAATAGTGTATGAATTTGAATATCTATTTTGACAATAATTCAATTTCACCAAAGCTAAAAGTCATGACAAACACTACTTCATTCAGGCTAATACACCCTAAAATGTACCAAAGCGCTCCGACTCCCATCACTCGTGATGCTGGGAAATTTCTCAAGGTTTACAATGGAAACCCCTGAAAAAGCACTGTATAAAAGACCCTCAATGAATCAAGTATGTATGTAGTTAATTTAGAAGCATACCTTTCTGCTCAGTTGTGATTAGTGCTGCAGCTATTGATTATTTTAGTAATTGAGTATTCTACAGATTATTCCATTGATTAATCGAGTAAAGATAAGAAGTCATTTTTCTTTATTAAAGAGCAATACTAAACTACAAACTAAACTAAGGCATAAATCTAAATAATAGTAATAAAAATAATAATAATACCTAAACATTGCATTTATGGCGTGCAACGTAAGCGTCAAGTTTCAGCCTAACTAAAGCTCAAGCATGACATGAGCCTTTACCATCTTCTTGGAAGGCTTTGTGGCTTTTGTGAGAGGCAAAAATCAGTGAACAGGAAGGTAACTTGGAACAAGAACAAGAGACCATACACAATTTTTAAACATTTTTCTGCAACATGAAATTAGAGTTATTTGAAGATTAAACCCTCTTAATGCCTATAACGTACTGTTGTCTGTGTGTGTGTGGTGTGTGTGTGTGTGTGTTGTGTGTGTAAAACCTTTTTTTTTTCAATTCCACACAGTAATAGAAACTACTGTTCAATAATTTCATGCTTTTTAAAATTTTATGGCATTTTTACTTTATCAAGCCTTTTTTTCTGAAAGTGTTCATCGCTTTGCCGTCAAATTCTTACATTTAAATCGTCATTAAATAACAGACAATTTGGCTATTACCAAACACATTATATCAGTATCAAAAATGCATTCTTTGCAATGCAGAGGAACACAGAAGCTGCTGGGATGAATTTCCCACAACATAGGAACATGAATGCATTTACCTGCATTACACATGCATAAATAATATTGTTATTTAAAACATAAAACATTTAATACCTGCTCTTAAAATGATGTTAAACGAAAGAATACGGTAAATATGAATTAAAACCGCCAGCAGGGCAGCGTCACTGTTAAGAGTGAGTCATTGCGATTGAAACGATCATTTCATTAAACGGGTGATTTCATTCAGGATGAAACGCCGGCATGTGCACAGAGACCCAAACAGCGCTGTGGCTGTTTGAAATTTTTGTTGGCAAAATACTTAAAAATAGGAAAATGTTTCTAAAACGTAAGTCTCAATAATTTACCTTCTGGTATTATATTGAACTGTGAATAAAAATCACATTTGAATCATGCTGATTTAGAGTGAAAACTCTGCACTCTTGGTGGGTAGAGTGATAACTTTATTTCTGTATTTTTTTATGGACAATGGCATTTAGTCTTTCACAAAACATAGCTAGCGTAGGGACATTATAACTAGCCACCAAATTGATTTAAGGTCTTAAATATGTCCAGTGCTTTTTTTAAAGGCTGGTCCCGTTTTTATAACAGTCGATGTACTGGTCCACGCGTTTATTGGTTGTGCCGTCAGTAATACTTTCCGTGGGGAAACACAGGGTCCCGTGTGTAGTCCGAGTAAATGGACTAAACGAAGCCTCGATGATTTTTTGTATTCAATTCTCGGGTCTTCGAGATCGGTTCAGCCCGATGGCAGCATTCCCCACTTAAGTTCCTATTGCAATAATTGCCCCCCCATCATCCTAGGCGTCGTTGCGTTTGCGATGGGGGGAGGGAGTTTGCTCGATGTGCTTAATAGTTAGTAATAGAAAGGCAAACATTACTTTCTCGCTTGCCGTCAGCTTTCAGCAAATACGCATTTACATCATTTAAAACAAATCTTTGAATGACTAATGTACATTTAATTTCACAAAGCTTGCAAACTTAGTCAGATCCAGTTGTGATCTTGTGAATGTGCATGTGTATCCTGCATGATCGCATGTTCTCTGCATGACGGTCGGTCCGTGCAAATTGAATGCTGACAGGAAGAGAGTTCAGCTTCACTGGAGACGCGCGATCGACAAACTTTAAACCAGTGATTTCAAATTATGCTGCGCTTTAAGCATTTGCCCACTGTCATATTCATCTCATTTTCACTGTGTTCTGTGTGTAAAATTACTGTTACCTTGGCTTTATTTGAAAAAAATATATATATACAGTAGAATAGTCATTTCCCAATGCACACAAACTTCCCAGAATACTGAGTGCTCTGTTGTTTACAGTGTTTACTTCCTTTTTAATTAATTATTTTTTTTAAATATTTATTTATTTGTGAAAAATGTTTTGTCTTCTAAAGTATAAGTATGTTTATTTCACAAATTAATTTTTTTATCCATTTTCAACTGATTCAAATGGCTAAAATAATTAAATAAATAAATTATATCGCCATCGGCCTCCTGCTTTCAAGATATCTCGCTCGGCTGTCAAAACCATATTGGTCGAGCCAATCCTTCACAGGACAGTGGCTGCCTTGACAGAGAATTTGTACTGCATCAACTTCTTTGAATAAGATGTGCTCAGTATGCACCAGAAGATTACTACCAATGTCCGTCCAGGAAACCCTGAAGCCTTCAAAGGTTTGCATTACAAATTCAGCCCTGTAGGACTGCTGAAATCCCTGGGACCAGAAGGGGATGCCGAACTGTGGTGCGGTTCTCATGTAGTTCACCTGCTGACCAAGCTGCCACCTGATTTAAGAGCTGCTTTCAGGAGACAAATGCAGCCTATTCCAAGCCTCAAGCTGTACACTTCCAGATTCTCCAATGGGTACAGAGCTACGCGTGTGTCAAAGGAGGATGGTGACCCGTTAGACAAGGGTATGGCCAAGCAAGAGGACGGATAACCAGCCACGAGCACAGCAAGATCCACTACTGACTGCATGGAGCAGGCAGCTCGCCACAAATACAACTTCCTCTCCAGTTAATCTGCACTTCGCCAGAGAAGAAGGTGAAAAGTACAGCTTTTTGTCCCTATTGCGAGAATGCACACCATTTCCTTAGTCAGTGCATCAACTTTCAGCAGCTCACGACTGAACATGTGAAGCAATGGATTCAGACTAACAAATGCTGTTGGAAGTGTGGGAGGTCACATTTATATGCACAGTGCAACCTGAAGAAACCCTGTAACAAGTGTAAAGGGAAACACTTGCTGATATTCCATGACATCAATTACAAGTCAGTGAAGGATACTTCACCAGCATCAAGTTCCACTGCGGAAACCTTATACCTGGACGAACCTGGAACAGATAGCCGGGTCCTGCTCAAGGTAGTCAGAGTTCTGCTGAGATATAATAACCACACCTTGGAAACTTATGCCATTCTAGACGATGGATCTGAACATGCCATCTTATTGTTTGCTGCAGCCCAGAAACTGAATCTGAAAGGTGAAGAGGAGGAGCTATCAATTAGAACCATCTATCAGAAAGTGTCACGACTGCAAGGCTCAAAGTTTTTATTCAGCATCTCTCCAGTGGCGCAACCACATAAGACATACCATATCAAGCAAGCCTTTACAGCCAACCACCTGGGATTAGTTCAACAATCCTATCCTATGGAGGCCCTTGTAAGTAAGTACAAACACCTCCTATCCAGTCCTTTGAGAAGATTCACCCACACCTGCTGATTGGTGCCGATCAACCACATCTAATCACCCCAATCTTGAGTTAGCAGTTAACCTGGGACCCCCTGGCGGGCCAGCTGCCATCAAAACGAGACCGAGTTGAACACTACAGGGCCCAGCGAAGCTCTTCCTGAATCCTCAACAGGTCCTCTTTGTCATCCAAGCAAACAGAACTGATGAGAAATGTTGTTATGGGAACTGGACATTCTCCCCTACCGTAATGAGAAACAGGTCTCTCGCTCAAGAGAGGATCAGGTGGCCCTTGAAATCCTGAATGAAGGAACTGTGAGAGTTGACGTAAATGGGATCCAGAGGTATGCTACCCCCGTTACGTAAATCCAGCATGGCTTGTCTTAACGCCTCTGAAGAAGCAGTAATGCCACTCTTTCGTAGAACTGAAAGGCATCTCTTGAAAGACCCAGAACGAGCAGCGACCTATTCAGCGGAGATCAAGAAATTGGTAGAGGAAGGTTATGTGTCCAAACTTGATCCAGACAAAACACCACCGAGCCCTGAGAGGGGATTTATACCACATCATATGGTCACCCACAATGACAAAAATCGACTGGTCTTTAACTGCTCATTCCAGTACAAGGGAATGAACCTAAATGAATCCCTACTACCTGGCCCAGTACTATGTCCGTCACTCCTTGGAGTCCTGATAAGATTCAGGGAGCATTCTGTAGCGGTGAGTGGGGACGTGAAAGGAATGTTCCATCAAGTTCGACTTCTGGAAAAGGATAGACCTATCCTGCAATTCCTTTGGAGAGATATGGAACGAGACAGAGAACAGGACATCTATAAATGGCAGGTGCTTCCATTCGTCACTACTTGCAGCCCTTGCTATGCTTCCTATGCCCTGCACAGACATGTCCTTGACAACATGACCTACAATTCACTATTCAAAGGGGCTTCTATGTTGACAACTGTCTTCAGAGCCTGAACACAACTGATGAGGCCAGAGGGCTGATTGACCGTCTTCTGAGAGCTACTGGCAAGTAGAGGATTTGACATCCGGCAGTGGGCATCAAACCAACCTGAAGTGGTAAGCCATCTACCTAAGGAGGCTCAGTCTACCAGTACCAAACTGTGGTTGTCACAATGGGAAACAGAAGTTCCTGAATCCACTCTGGGTCTGCACTGGCACTGCCCCACCGACACTCTTAGGTACAAGCACTGCCCCTTAGAGCAGTGTTTCCCAACCTTTTTTTAGTTGCAGCACCCTTTTGAAATTTTAACAAACTTGTGGCACCCTACACAATTAATTTTGTCACAATATTTGAATTTCTAACTTCGATATGATCATTTGAAAAGTATAGATGTTCGGTACAACAAGGAAGAACTGCAGAATATAATGTCATACAGATATTTTTAATATTAAAAATGTTTGTCCATCAATGGTGGCAATCAGTAGGCTAATTTATAATGAAGAGACCAATTTATATGACAGATTTTAATGAAGATTTTTATACATATGTAAACATTATTTAATTACCATTATAACTAGCTATCTCACAAAATTTTGGGGGGGGGGGCCAATCCGGTTTTTTTATTTTACAGTGGGGTAATTTTGGTGCAGTAGCATGAGATAGCTTGATTTAAAACTTTGAATTGAATAAAAAGTAAGCAGTCAGTAATAAAATAAGAACAAATAAAGAAATTAATAATGATAGCACAAATAAAAAATAACGACAGGCCTTCGAATTAAATAAATAGCTTTTTAGTTTTTCAGGTAGGTCTAACAGTAGGGTTAAGATATTTACCTTTTTTTTTTTTACCAATTATCCAAATAATGTTTAGTCCCAGAAAGCTATTATTATCAGAACACGTGAGCATAACATAGCGGTTAGCGGATCAATGAATAAGAGGGCAGCATTACCAGAGTTGCCCATAAACCACACCATGTTACAACCCAAAAAGGTAAAAAAGGCTATTGCAGACAGAAACAATACTGTACTACATCGATGTTTCCTGTCTGCTCAATTTTTGAGTGGACTTTGCGGTTCCGATTCGCATGAACGGTATACGAGTAGAGTGACTGAGCGGAGCGCACACGCATAGAGCGGGATAATACGCAGAGCGTCACACCACGTGAAAGTGAAACCTGAGCGGTGAACTAATTTTCGGCAGCCGAAATTTCGGTGCATCTCTAATTATTGGCGACATCAGAAATGGATATTATATAATAGATGCTTTTTTGAACATTTTAGCTATTTAAAAAGATTTAAAAAATGATTTTTTACACAGCACCCCTGCTCTCGACAGATGGCACCACTTGGGAAACACTGCCTTAGACTATGGACCACCCACAATGTGCAATTTATATCGGATCCTTGCCAGTCAATATGACCCATTGGACTTCATTCTACCCTACATGACAAGAGCGAAAATATTAATCCAAAAATGTGTGTGTTAGAGAATGTACAAATGGTTAACATTGTGTCATATCAGTCAGAAAAGCAGTTCTGGGTTTTTTTAATTTTTTTTTAGCTAACTTAGTTGTTATTCTTGGCTGAATAACTCTAGGTTTTCAAAAGCCCTTTAAAATTAAATATGTACAGTTTGGATTAAATGAAAGTATAGTAAAAAAATTTAATTAGCATGTTTTTGTGTTTTGCTTTGGTACCGATATTGGTACAGAGAACCATGGATTTTCACTGGTATTGGTACCGAATACTGAAATTTTGGTACCGTGACAACACTACTATAAAGCATTGACTCTGATTCCTTCCTCATGGCATTTAAAAGGTTTGTGGCACATAGAGGAACACCCTTCAAACTTTGGTCTGATCAAGGGACTAATTTTAAAGGCGGAGAGAGAGAATTGCATGAAGCCTTCAAAGGTATGTCGCCTGAGTTACAGCAACAATTAGTGAAGCAGAAAGTTCACTTCCGCTTCAACCCACCTGGAGCTCCTCATTTCGGAAGAGTATGGGAATGGGAGATACGATCTGCTTAAATCAGCTCTGTATGCTTCTGTTGGTGCTCAGTCTGTTACAGAGGAAGTCCTCAGGACAGTGTTAACTGAGGTAGAGGGAATACTGAACTCCAAGCCTCTTGGATACCTATCCTCTGACTAAGGTTGTGACGGTGAGGAAATTTTCCCACCGGTTAATCGACGCCTGACAACACCGATAATACCGGTATCACCGTGGAGGCAGGGGCATTCCCCCTTTTCCTCACTTTCCTTCGCTTTTAAATAGCTTGTAAAAGCGGCATGCACATTTTACTTTCACTTTTAAATAACTGCAATTCAGCGTAAAGCAATTAGGGCTGTCATAAAAAAATTTGAATTTCGTGTATTCGTCGAATTTAAAATAAAAATGTTGCAAAAACGTTGCATTCAAATTTTAGGTGTGCATTAAGAGGAGCCTACATCGGCACAGCGAGATTGCGATGACTGTAGCTGAGGGGCGTCAGGACTGTAAGGTGCTTGCTATTCCTAAGTAGGTAGAGTTGATCCGCGTGTGCCGGTTAGAAAACCAAAGCCGGAGAAGGAATCGAGTTCAACAGATTTATTGTTACAGACATTTGCAGAGGGGGAGCCAGGTTATAGCAAAGTGCATTATCCAGTTCTCAGATTGTGCACATATTATAGATGAGCATTAATACTGATGCAGAGCAGTATCATCTTGAACCTTATGTCCTTTGACGGGTCAGCATACACTCATGTACTGTATGTGGGTGTGGTTTTCTCTCTGGATGCACACAAACTTAAACACTCAAAGGAACATAAAGATAATCGTATGATTGCCGTTTGTAACAGAATCACATGGCTCATTCCAGCTGAGGACCAATGATGCCTAATGCAATACTAGATTGCGATTGCGCGGCGCTGTGAAGCACTCCACAGAATGAAACGGCATTCCGCCAAAATAAAAGTCCCCGCGATAGAGAAAAAAGCGCTTCTGTGCATCTGCATTAATGAGCCTTTTGCACAGCCGCCCCCAAATTGTGTACAATTTGTCCCTGGGAAAGGCTCACTTATCAGCCTCTTCTGTAGGCCCTACGGCAGAATCCATCTCTTCATCCGAGTCTGGGATAGCTGGGAGGAAAATGAGGCGGACAACTGGTCTGGTGTAGATTTTGTCTTTAATCTGGACTTCTGCTGACCTTACTCATCCATCAGGGCTCTGGTGTACTTTAGTTACTTTGCCAATTGGCCAAAGAGCTCTAGGAAGTTGCGGGTCCATCAACAGAACAACAGAGTCGACAGCAAGATCCACTGTGGTGGTATGCCACTTTTGCCGGTGCTGTAAGGTTGGCAGGTAGTACCTTATGAACCTAGACCAGAAGTGGTCTGCCAAAACCTGACAGTGCCTCCATCTTCTCGTGCTCAGGCCTTCGCATTTGTTGTATACCACCTGGGGTAAAGCACCATCCAGCCGCCCCATCAAGAGGATGTTCAGAGTGATTGCATTCAGATCTGCAATATTGGATGAGGTATATCCTAGCGGCTTTGTGTTCAATATTGCCTCGACTTCCAGCAAGACGGTACGGAGAACTTCTTCTGAGAAAATCGGATTTAACCGATCTTATCTCTCGCTCCCATGTTCCACCGAAATCGGGAGCTGCCGGGGGGTTGAAGTGAAAGGCAATCTTCTGCTTCATTAGAAGTTGCTGAAGCTCTGAGGATAGACCATCAAATGTCTCACGCAGCTCTTTCTCTGCTGCCTTGAAATTAATGCCCTGGTCCGAGTAGAGTTCAGCTGGTGTACCTCTACGGGCAATAAACCTTCTGAGGCTCATTAGAAAGGAGTCTGAATCCAAGCTGTGTAGGAGGTCCAGGTGCACCGCTCGTGTGGTGAGGCATTTGTAAATGGTGCCCCAACTCTTCTCAGAGTGGCGTCCCAACTTTACCTGGAAAGGCCCAAAACAGTCTACACCTGTGGAGTAGAAGGCCGGCTTCTGAAGACGTAGACGGGCCACGGGTAAGTCTGACATCTTTGGCACCGATGGCTTAACCTTCCATCTTCTACACTCCTTACAGAGATGTTGTACATGACTGATTGCCTCTCTCCCGCGCAGGATCCCGAAAATGCGGCGCATTTCTGCATATACCTGTTCAGGTCCCGGGAGGCAAAGACGAACGTCATACTCCTGTATAAGGAGCTTGGTGGTTGGATGTCTAGGATCCAGGATGATCGCCATTTCTGCTTGTTGGTAATCTGAAGCAGTAACAGGGTTACCCTGTCCAGCCGCCCCGTGAAGCTCACGCACCACAGACTCAACCAGATCCTTCCAAGTGTGTTGGCCAGTCCATGTTAGTCACAATACCGCAGGAGACTGACTTTCTGTATTCTGAAGAATCTGGATCAAGCAGCTTAGGAGGTTGGGTTGGCCAGACGTCGGGTCCCTTGTGGAGGAACGAGGGCCCTTGGCTCCAGCGATTCGGCAAAGCAAGGTCCGCTTAAGTTTTACCCCATGTAACATCATCAGCGGGATTCAGTGATGAGTCCACGTAGCGCCAGGCATCTGGGTTTGTGAGTTCTTGGATTTCGGCTACACGGGTACCCACAAATACTTTAAAAAGGCATGATTCTGACTGTAGCCAGGTGAGCACCGTGGTGGAATCGCTCCAAAGGATGATCTGGTCAATCTTCAAGGTCAGCTCATTCTCCAACACCTTTGCCAACTGGGCTGCTGTTAGAGCACCGCAGAGCTCTAGACGTGGAACTGAGTGTCGCCGCCGGGGAGCGACTCTTGATCTCGCTGCCAGGAATGACAGGAAGACCTGGCCCTGAGCGTCCTCGGTATGCAGGTAAGAAACTGAGCCATAGGCTTTCTCTGAAGCGTCACTGAATATGTGGATCTGTCGAGAGACAGCGGTTTGATCCACATGAGCTGGAACATACGCTTGAGGTAGGGTTATACGAGGCAACAGGTGGAGTTCGCCTTCCCACTCTCTCCAAGCCTGCTGGAGCTCCTGAGGAAGGAGTGGGTCATCCCAGTGACGGTGCTTATCCCACATGCTTTGAACAAGTAACTTGGCTCGGGTTGTGTAGGGTAATATGAACCCTAGGGGATCGTACTGTCGAGCCAGAACTTTATACACATTGCTCATGGTCAGTGTGCCATAGTCCAACGGGCGGCTCTTATACCCCAAGATGTCCAATTCCCAATGCCAACTAAGTCCAAGAGTAGACTCGGACAGACCAGTGTCATCGTGTGAGAGCCAGCGCTCCATACTGACCTTGCTTCCTTTGGTAGATGTGCGATGACAGTTGGGATGTTACCTGCCCACTGGCGGATCTCAAACCACCCCGATGCCAGAATCTCCCTGAGATTGTCCACCAACCTTGTGGCTTCAGCTGCTGTCAGCAAGCTTTGAAGGCAATTATCAACATAGAAGCAGCGTTCAACCGAGTCTCTGACACCATCCTCTGGAACACTGTGATCTCTGACATGCCGTTGAAGAGCAAAGGTGGCACAACAAGGTGAGCAGGTGGTACCGAAGGGCAGGACCTGCCACTCGAAGATATCTGGGGGATTCTCACGCTTCATATCTCTCCATACGAACCTGAGAAGCGGCCGGTCTTCTGGCAGAAGCTGAACTTGATGGAACATTCCCCTAATATCTCCGCAGATTGCTACTGCTTGTTGCCTAAAGCGCAACAGGACACCAAGAAGAGATGCACCTAAGGTTGGTCCCGGAAGAAGGGCATCAATGAGGTTCAGCCCACGAAAATGGTAGGAACAATTGAAGACGAGCCAATTTTCCCATTTTGGCTGACTAGGTGATGAGGTATGTACCACGATTCACCGGTTGTCGAGATCTCATTGGGGCCTAGCTTCTTGACTGCTCCGGATTGTACCAGCTGATGTATTGCCTCACAGTAAGCTTTGGCAAGCTGAGGGTCCTTAGCCAATCGCTTCTCTGTACTCCTCAAGCTCGGCAGAACGGCCTCTTTGGATGCCTGGAACAGGGGCATATCCCGTTTTCGTAGCAACGGAGTAGCATACCTGAGAATGCCAGCGACGTCTACTCTTCTAGTCTTTACTTCCAAGAGCTCCATTGCCTCCTTGTCTTGCTTCGATCTGACCACCAACTTGTCACTCTGGAATGGCAACACATCTATTTGCCAAAGCTTCTCAACATTCCTCATCAACTCTGTAGTCTGTGATGGAACACTGGTAAGGAGACACTGTTGTGCGCATGGTGCCCATTGGATGAGGTGGGCAGGCCCCTGAAGTGTCCAACCTAGTCTCGTACGGATAGCTGCTGGCCCTCCTGGTGGACCCAACCTCACTGGCTCGATGGGGGTAATCCGCTCCTATCAACACAAATGGCTTAGCATGCTCAAATGCTTTGATAGGGAGGCCTGCCAGATTCTTATATTTCTTCTTCAACATGGAGATGGGATATGAGTGATCCCCCAAGCTGTGTGAACGCCTCTGTAATCCGAAAGCTTCTTCTGGGATGTGCAAGGGATGAGATGCAGAAGGAGACGGATGATCCCTTCAACGTTTGGACATCCTGCCGTATTGTGCGAAGGACAAGATCCTCTTGTCTGCCTTGCAATCCAAGTCGGTCAACGGCTTCTGGGAGGAGCATAGTGTGTTCCGATCCATCGTCCAATACTGCGTAGGTGTCAAGAGTATGATCCTTATTCCGAAGAAGCACTCTCACAACCTTTAATAGGACACGACTTGAAGCTGATGGTCCAGGTAAAGGACCTCACTACTAGTGTTCACCAGACAACTCTCTTCTTTGGGTGGCTCTGCAGCTGGACGGGTGTTCACATTATGGAGGACTCTCAAGTGCTTTCCTTGAAACAGGTCACAGAGTCTTTTGAGGTCACATTGTGTTGCTTGGTGGGACAGATTCGTTAGGGCCAGCTTCAATCTGGAAAATTCCATGGCGTCCCTATGGATGAAGAGGGGGATTTTCGGTGTTGGCCCATGGTATTCCTTCTCTTCCATTGTAGCTAATGAGGGCTGATATGGTAATTCTCGGGAGGAGGTACGCTGACTCCTGTGAGGCCCTGGTAAGCGTTTAAACAAAGGCCCAGATTCAACCCAGTCCATGCCAGTAGGACAGCTTGTGACTGGTGAGTAATACTGTGACCAATGAGTCGGAGTATCGTGAAGCTTCCTAACGAGTGGTCTCTTAGGGGTTGAAGACAGACGACTTTGAGTAGTTGAGCTGGCCACAGCACTCTCTCTCATTAGCTGGAGTTCATTCATCATTCTGTCTATGATGGTGACCATCTCTCTCTCCTCACCCTTTGCAGGCATTGACACTGGTTCAGTAGAGGGCCATGGTGGAGGTGGTAGCCAGTCATCATACTCATCTTCTTCCTTTCGTGCTGGAAAGCCATCCTTTATAGGAGGGGGTGGTACTGACCACGGTTCTTGTCTTGCTTTTTCCAGTGTCTTAATTGAGGCTGCAAGAGAATGAATTTCCCTCTCTACACCCCAAAGCTGTGCAGGGCTGCTCTGCATATTCTCTGTGGATCTGCGTGATGATGTGTCCTCTCTATACATCTCATACCGCTCATTCCTGCCCTCTGCATAGGGTGTAAGAGTATCTATCCACTCTGCGCGTAGCCCAGTTGAATGTGCCTCGTAGCTAGGAGAGAACTCTTCATTGTGGTCACTAATATCTGAATCCCACTGCACCTGACGAGGAAGCCTTGAGGTATGTGCACTTTCCACTGGCCTCATCATAGCTGCTCCCTCAAGGTGAGTGCTCCAGCCCTCTTGCCCATGCATATGCTGTAACAAACTTGTGCGAGGTAAGACTTGAGTCTGTTGTCTCAGTGGACCAACCTCATAGTCCTCAAGATATTGTGGCGGTCTCCGCTGCCACTTAGGTCGAGTTGATGGGACCCGGGATGCTTGACCGCTTTGTTGCATGTTCACGGAACAGCTACGAATCCGGCTCGAAGGACCAAATATAGCTGAGGGTGGTCAGGACTGTAAGGTGCTAGCTATTCCTAAGTAGGTGGAGTTGATCCGCGTGTGCCGGTTAGAACACTAAAGCCGGAGAAGGAATCGAGTTCAACAGATTTATTGTTACAGACATATGCAGAGGGGGAGCCAGGTTATAGCAAAGTGCATTATCCAGTTCTCAGATTGTGCACATATTATAGATGAGCATTAATACTGATGCAGAGCAGTATCATCTTGAAACTTATGTCCTTTGACGGGTCAGCATACACTCATGTATGTGGGTGTGGTTTTCTCTCTGGATGCACACAAACTTAAACACTCAAAGGAACATAAAGATAATCGTATGATTGCCGTTTGTAACGGAATCGCATGGCTCATTCCCGCTGAGGACCAATGATGGCTAATGCAATACTAGATTGCGATTGCACAGCGCTGTGAAGCACTCCGCAGAATGAAATGGCATTCCGCCAAAATAAAAGTCCCCGCGATAGAGAAAAGAGCGCTTCTGTGCATCTGCATTAATGAGCCGTTTGCACAATGACGATGTAAGTGTCGTTGCATTTTAATGTTTTTGTTAGCCTATCCAGTTGAAGCCACTAGATGTGGCACTGCTGCGTTGTTCATTAAAAATATAGCGGAAAAAGAGAACATCAATGCGGAGAAGATCTTGTTTAGATAAAACTGAAACCAAGTCGTTCACACAGAACGCATATTTCACACATTTTCTAGACGGACATCTATTACTGTTGCACTCACGTCTCGCACAAAAGAGCCGCATGTTTAGAAAGCCATGTAAAATTAATGCAAGTTTAACATATATCGAGACTTCATGGCGGGTTTTTCCCCATCCCACTGCATCTCATGTTTTTAAAGGGGTCATATGATGCGATTTCATTTTTTCCTTTCTCTTTGGAGTGTTACAAGCTCTTGGTGCATTTATAAGATCCTTAAAGTTGCAAAGACTGAAGTCTCAAGTCCAAAGATATATTCTTTATAAAAGTTAAGAGTCAGCCACGCCTACCTAAAACGGCTCGTTCGAACACGCCCCCACATGTCTACCTCACTATGTGGGAAGATTTGCATAATGCCGCCCAAATGTTCACGCAAAGAAAGAAGGCGTAACTTTTATTCTCGCTGTAGTATTGTTGCCGCTGCCGCCATGTCCTGAAGACGCCGTGTGCATCGTTGTGAAAGCGAAACTACTTTGTTTGGTCTTCCAAAAGAGGACAATATCCGCTTCGTCATGCCTAGAGCTGATCTGTGCTGGTCGCTGAGGGAATATATCGACTTTACACTGTGGATCGCCGGATCGACTTTCACCATTTTCACCGCTCCTTCGACGGGACCGCCGTTCTCGACCACGCCGCCTCAGCTCACTCTTGCCCGGCTTCAGCTCACGCTAAGCCGGGGCTTTCGCTCACGCTAGGCCGTTGTGTTTTTCATTGTGAAAGCGAAACTACTTTGTTTGGTCTTCCAAAAGAGGATGATATCCGCTTTGTCATGCCTAGAGCTGATCCGTACTGGTTGCTGAAGAAATGCAACTTTGTGCTGTGGTCGCCGGATCGGCTTTCACGTTTTCACCGCTCCTTCGCCGGGACTGCCGTTCTCGACCCCACCACCTCAGCTCACTCTTGCCCGGCTTTCGCTCACGCTAGGCCGCTGTGTGTTTCGTTGTGAAAGCGAAACTACTTTGTTTGGTCTTCCAAAAGAGGACGATATCCGCTTCGTCATGCCTAGAGCTGATCTGTGCTGGTCGCTGAGGAAATACACCAAGTTAGTGCTGTGGATCGCTGGCACATTTTATGGAGTACTGTTTACTGATCCTGGTAGAGTAGTCTACAATGCCGGCTGTTCTGACTCAAGTAAGTACGTTTTCTTTTATCATTTGCTACTGATTGATTCAAACGCGAGTTTGGGCAGTGTGGAGTACCACTTGTTGTTTGTCATTTCTCTGATCCCAAATGCAGACATGGTTTTATGTTTACGCGGTGCAATGCAACGCAACGCGTAAAAAGACAGTATAAGTCATTATAATCAGTAATTATGTCCCCACTGGATGCAACAAATGCCTCGTTTGTAATGGGTTTTAATGTTTTTGTGTCGTCGCTCTGGCCGGGACACGGCATCAACAGTATGTGAGGGGCGTAACATTTCCGTCTCACGTTTGAGGTACTCAGCCAATCTCAACGCACTGGATAGCTGACCAATCACAGCACACCTCGCTTTTTTCATACGCTAGGATTTTTGTAAAAATCGCGTGTTTTTTCAAAAGGCGGGGCATAGAGGAGAACATAATGTACATTATGTGGAAAATAATGTTTTTTTTTTACTTTAAACCGCATAAACACATTTCATTACACCAAATACACAAAATAATGTTCTTTTTAGCAGCATCATATGACCCCTTTAAATGAAAAATGTACTCTGTGTGATTGGCTTTCCGCCCTTTGCATTAAACTATGCATTATAGCTGATTCTGTTTTGTATAGTTTGTTAAGCAACTCATTATATTGGTTATAAACATTATGAACAGTCTCACTTTTTTTCGCAGATAGTCCTGTTGAATCTTAGGCTTTGAATCCTATGCGCCTCTGTGGCTCCTGATCGAAAGCAAAAGCTTTCTTCACCTAAATGAAATGCATTTAAATTCGGAATTTTATAATATTTAAGTACAAAATTCAAATTTTTTTTTTCAGCCATTTTGACAGCCCTAAAAGCAATTGTTCGTTTTTAGTTCGTTAGATTTTTCCCTCTTTTCCTCGCTTTCCTTCCTTTTAAATAGCTTAAAAGCACCGTGCACATTTTACTTTTATTTGTTTCGAATTAGCGGCAGTTCGGCGTCAGTTGCTTGAATGCAACAACAAAATACAACGTCAACCTCACTTTAGCCTATATATAAAACATAGAACTTTTATTAACAAAACGAATACAAATACACCATGCTATAGGGCAGGCTATGCCTAATATAAAACAAATAACTTACATAAAGTTCAAATAGGTATACAAAACTGGAAATGAGTAAACATGTATAATATATAACCAAAAAAATAAGAAACGTAGAACGTTTATTAACAAAACGAGTAAGAAAGCTCGGAGGCACGGCATACACCTTGATGCCAAATAAAAATAATAAATTACACAAAGTTTAAATAAAATAAAAACCAGCAAACACTGTGGAACCAATTAAATAAGAAACAAATGTTAAAAACATTCCAAAATCACTTTAGATAAACAGCAAAAGTCAACAGGCTTTCAAAATCCAAAATACTGCCAAACAGGCGCTTTTGCATTTCGTTTCGAAACTAAATCATCCGCCATCGTCTTGTCTGTCTCACCCCACCTCACTCTTCTTGTCAGTCAGCTCGACTCACTGGATAAATTAAATCTGATCTGTGATGCGACTGTCGTTCGGCACGCTGCATTGAGCATCCGCATTCAGTTTTTAATTGTAGTGTCTGTTCTTTTACTGAACTAAATGATTTTTATTACTATAAAAAATCTAAACGACGGTGGGGGTCGGTGACGTGGTGGGCAAGTGACTTAACCGGTGTTGCGGCTTAGCAACGGTATCACCGTCAGCACCGTCTATCGCGGCAAGCCTGCCTCTGATGTCTCAGATATTGATCCTGTTACCCCGAATCACCTTCTCATGGGGCGGCTTGGCGGCTCTCTCCCACAGGTTGTATATCCTCAAAGTGAAATGATCAGTCGGAAACGATGGCGCCACAGTCAGATCCTCACAGACTTAGTACTTGATGAACGCAGACCAGAATATCTACCCAATCTGCAGACTCGATCTAAATGGCAGAAGGATGTAGAGGACATTGCCATTGGAAACATTGTTATGCTGGTAGACCCACAATGGCCTAGAGCTATGTGGTTGATGGGAAAGGTCACCAACGTCATGCCAAGTGCAGACGGGCATATCAGAACTGCAGAAGTGCTAATCAAGTGACGGACCTATATCAGACCAGTTTCAAGGATGATTGTACTTCTTGCCATTCCTGATGATGTAGATACCTCATAATTGCGGGCCATTTACCAGGGACAAATTTAGTGCCTAAATTTGGGGGTGGCTGTACAAAAGGCCCTCAATGAATCAAGTATGTCTATAGTTAATTTGCAAGCATTACCTATTCTGTCCAGTGCGTGGCAGCATACCCTCACTTAAGTTCATTGCAAGTATTGCATCAGCCGTAGCGTCGATTGCGTTGAGGAAATTGCCAGAAGCTCCGGTCAGGTGTGGACTGTTAGCGCTTGGTTTCTGCAAAATTTCACCTGTTCTGATGATTCCTGAGTGGTTTTAGTTGGTGTGCGTCAATGACGAAATGTAATTGCACTGGTTATTATTAATGTCATTTTGAGATTGTTTCTAGTCACTGATTAATGTTGTGATATGTGACGATTCATCTTAATGCTAAGCTAATCATGACTGGTGGTGAAAGACGTCATTTGTACAAAGTTTGTCTAGCGTTAATCATTCACGGGGACTATTCATACTGTAATCATTAGCAATCTGTGGCTGCAGTCGATTACTTTATAAAGAGAATTTCTGTCCTATTGCTAATAGGCATGGGACGATAACCGGTTTAAAGGTATACCGCGGTTTGGAAAAATCACGGTTTCAAAACCACTAAAATCTTCCCTTATACTGTTCCTGCGATATGCACAGTTTTTTTTACGTGTCATGAAAGACGGAAAGTGCAGGACTCCCTCGGTTGTGTGCAGCGAAGAGCGTAACGAGTCACATGACCCCTCCCCCTCTGGTTGGTGCGAGGCTGCGAGCAATCAGTGAGAGTCACCTCTGTAGGATGGCCGAAGGAGGTGAATCCCTGGAACTTTTTCCCCCGTCGAAAAAGGTGAAGTCTGCCGTATGGGAATTTTTTGGGTAACGTAGACTAACCATGTTCCGTACACAATGATGTTTCGTACAGATGACGTTTTAGCGCCGATCGCTAAAGAAATACTTCCAGGTCGAACAAAAACTACATATCTGTGTCATCTTCATTTCTCCCTCTTTCACCCCCGATCAAAACAGAGACCCACCCGACGTTTGTTTCAGTGTGGAAATAAATAATATTTGGCTTGCTACCGAGGCAGATAACATGGCAAATTAGCTAATGTCAACTAGTTTGCCCCTCACGTTAACGTTACTTCACAGAGCGAGGAATAGCAGACTAAAGTACTACGTTTCTGCAATTTAGTACAATATTTAAATTTAGCTGGTATCACGTCTATACTTTTAAGCCTCCTGTCATTGATTACATCTGTTCAAAATCACGACATGTAAACTACAAACAAACTGCTGCCTCTCAGGTGTCTTTGCCACTGTGTGTTGTACGGAGAAAGACTGTGTGTGAGAGTGCGCGCTCTCTTTCCTTATGTGTATGTGCACACATCCTCGTACCTCACCGCTCCAAATTTAATCCAGGAAAGGTGAACATTCCTGGATCATAACTTGGACTGAAAGAGGAATGTGTAGAACGTGAGCATGTCTCCAAAAACATTGTTGAGCTGCAGGTTTAATGAATGAATTTTTTTTTTTAATTTTTTTTTTTTTTTTTACAGAAAATAATTTATTTCTTGTTATTGTTGAGCTGCAGGTTTAGGCCGACTTCATTTAATTACGAAGAATTCAAATTTTTTAATTATTTAGCCTGTCATGTTTATAGAGTGTTCCAAAATGTTCTGTTTCCCTTAAAAAGTTTGTGTTCTGGAAAACAATAGTGTTTTTACCCTGACCATTTTTATCTAAGGTTATCATACCGTCAGAATCTCATACCGGCATGCCTAATTGCTAATATACTGTATATAATCCTAATATTCTAATATTGTTTGAATGTCTTAACATGTGTGCATAATACTGTGCTATTTGGGATGATATTGCAGTTAGTAATTATTCCTTCTTTCTGTTCATTTTAGAACATCCATATATATACCTAATTGCATATTGTGTAGTTTGGAACCACAGAAAGAAATCCCTGTATGCCATACCGTACTGATTGCCGATTCTGAATCCTAATCATACAAGTAAACCTACATCAACCCAATACTGTTTTCCTGAATCGTGACTGATATCCTGTAGCGAATGCAACATATTACCAGCTAACTAGTCATCCCTATCTCTTCTGAACAAGCACTGAATACTTGTCGATAAAGCTAACTTGTGATTTAGCCTAAAGGGAGAGTATCTGCTCTCCCTCAGGCCTGAGGAAAACACATTCATCATCTGGCAGACTGGGATGTAAGCCTGAGTCATGGGTGCATCTATCAAAGCTTAGAGGTGAGAGATTAAAGAGGTGGCTACCAAATTGCCTCATGGTCAAACAGAATGCCGAATCACAAAATGGCCCCCGGCAGCTAAAGAAGAAGAGATCACATATGTGTGCATATAGGTTTGTTTAGGTTTGCCTGATTGTGTGGGGCATTGCAGGATCATTTGATATATGATATGACTTAGCATGAAGATACACAACTGTGAGGCCATTATATCCGCTATTACAGTACAAGCAAACAAGGATAGGAAATAGAAGATAATTAGGGTGAAAAATCAGACCATTTGTCCTTTTTTCGTTTCCAATACGTGGTGATGCATGGGTGCTGATTAACAGGCCATTCATTCCCGCAGTAACTCAGGTCAGCGTTATAGAGATATATAAGTGTTGTGCCTAGTGGCAAGATCAAAAGTGAGACGCACAGAAAAGACAAACAAGAACAATCTCTCATCTTGTGAGCTTGCATGTTCATTAAATCAATCCTGAATGTCCTCGAAGAACTAGTTGCTCATGGGAGTCTTTGATGAGGTTCTGCATATAACAAGAATCCATCAACAGAGCTGAAAGGAGATGTGGCCAAACAGAGATGGCGAGGATGATACAAAATCTGGCTATCCTCAAATATCAAAGGCAGAACACAGTAAATAAAGAGCGAAATCCTTTTACTTCCTTTTAAGGATTCAGTCCATCCACATGATTTCATAACTGAACTAAATGATTGGAATTAAAAGTGGTGCTTGTTAATGGCATTAGTACAAAATAATAATAATATTATATATTAAATAATTTTAAATAAATATTTTAAAAATAGTAAAAAATCATGTGAAACTGTATAATCCAAAGGTATGTATTGATTGGTTGGTGTTCTGCGTGTATAATATGTTTCCCAAAAGCAGAGTTTTAACGCAGGCAAACTCCACTCTCATTCATATTACAAAAACTGATCATATCATTCTAATTGGAATTATTTTATATAAATAAAAAAAAAATCCTTTGCAGCCAAGATTGCACTTTCCCTCTTTCCTGAGAAATGCTAGATATGAAAGGCATATTAAAGAAGCAAAGACAATTTGATGTCAATAGGCTAGTGTTGTCAAAAGACCCGGTACTTCGGTGTCAAGTCGGTACAAAAAAAATGAAAACGTTACGGTACCAGTTTTTTTTTTTAAGTACCGGTGGTACCGAGTACCCAGTCAACCCGGTTCTTGATGCGCTATCCGAAAGGTGCGCAGATGCGCTCTCTTCATAAAAGCACTGAGACGTGGCGACCTCAAAAGGAGGAAACACATCAAACTAACAAAACACTTTAAAGACAGACACCCGGATCAAATGAAAGAGTTCAAGCAGGTAAGTTTAATTTCATCCCATACATTGATTTATTTGTGGCTACCCGCCACGATATCAAAACTCACCGTCACAAATTGATTTTCCAAAAGGCTTTGACTTCGTTGAATAAACATGAGCACTGCACGTGTCAAAGTTGGAAAACCCGTGTGGGTGTTTTTATATCATTGTCTTGGAAGAACGCTGTCCCTTCAGAAACTATGGATGCCTTTTCTTCCATCTTTTGAAATCATTTTGTAAGCGGAGCGCTGCTTTGTGTATAGCTGTTGCTGGGGAAACCTCTATCTCTCCCGCTCTACAAGCGCCTCCTGCTGGCAGAGAATGAATTTGCATATATATGCCGCCACAAATAGAGTGCAAGTCTGTGGGAAACACCGCTTATGTTATGAATATTATTCAATATTTTAATTTGAATGTAGGATTGAAAAGAACATCGCTGTTATTAGAGTAGTTAATTGTTAGCATAAGCGAGGCTAACGCTAATATAATGAGCATTAGAATGAAGTTTCTTTATTAACTATATACTGCTCCTATAACTTTTATTATGGTAAAAATACAGGAGGACATGATGGTATTTGCTATTTTTACACACCAGAGGCTTTAATTGTGAATCTAAAATATGCGTGTTAGAGAATGTACAAATGGTTAACATTGTTTGTGTCATATCAGTCAGAAAAGCAGTTCTGGGGTTTTTATTTTTTTTTTTAGCTAACTTAGTTGTTATTCTTGGCTGAATAATTAAAAGCCCTTTAAAATTAAATATGTACACAGTTTGGATTAAATGAAAGTATAGTCAACTGAAATTTTGGTACCGTGACAACACTACAATAGGCGTTGAATGCTTTCATTCCACGGTTTAATTAATAGCAAAAAAGCATTAAAAAATTCTGATCACAGCCCATTTAGTTAAGGTTGAATTACCAAGGCCTTCAAGAGACACACATATTACTTATTTGTCAGCCTAAAAAGGTCTCATCCAACATGCAATTATTAATTCAAAAAGCAATTTTCAATTTGTAATGTTAATGTGTACAACTCAAATCAGATGTTTTCACCATATACACAACAAAAAGGGCATTTCACATTAGAGTCTACATACAAATGATTGAATCCTCAAATTTATTCTCCTATGTTAAAAGCAAAAATTCCATTTTAGATTGACAGAATTTCTCTTTAAAAGTAAAAATGTATGAGCGAGTAAAAGGATTGCACCATGAAGCCAAACACAATGTTGAAGCCGCATTTGCAGATTGCATAATCAAACATGCTGCACTTTTTCACTCTGCAGGAGTCACAACCGACAGTTATTATTTTCTCCATGTTGCAGAGAGGATGTGATGTACAACACTAATGTTTGACAGCCTCTGTCTCTGGATTAACACAAATAGTCTGTCAGCTGTGGTAACTCAAGATTGGCCTGTTATCTCGAATCTAAACTGCGCAAAGCTCTGCCAATTCCCCGGTGAAGGCCTCAGGGCTAACAATGCACATGCCCCGTATAATCATCTCCAACATGCGCTTTACTGATAACATTCATACCAGCTTATGTTCAAGGGCAGACTGACAGAACATCTCTTGTCGTGCCCATAAACAAAGATCGGAGGGCCAGTCGTGTTTTCTCTAATAGATTCTTAACTCTGCGTGTCTCTTTGGAAATGATCATGTTTGGCGGCGACTCATCAGCGAACAAGCGTGTACATGTAGTAGACACGAATCTACATGCATTCTGGACAATATTGAGACTTGAGCAAACAGTGCGGTTGTTGGGATCCGAGAACCTGTTCAGTTTTAAAAAAGAATCCGAAAGACGTTCGATTCCATTAACGGTTCTCGCAAGTGCATTTTACCACCAATGGGAGGAGACCCGGTGCTTAAAATACAGTGTTTCCCTCACTACTATTCAGCGATGTCTCAACTATACAGTACGAAATAAGAAGATAAAAGATTCGCTCTTATGTGTCGGTTCTTTTCAAGTCCATTCAGCGCGACAAGTGTAGTCGGATTCCCGGCCGAATTACTCTTATTATGAGCTGGTTCTTTTTAGTGAATCAAATCCTTAAAGCGCGATGGATGTACTACGATTCCAGACCAAATGAGTCTTCTGAGCTGGTTCTTTTTAGTGAATAATCTTGCGCGATGAATGTAGTACGATTCCAGACCGAATGACTCTTATTAACTGATTCTCTTAAGTGAATCAAGTCCATATAGCGCGATCAGTTTAGTTCGATTCCCGAACTAATGACTCTTATGAGCTGGTTATTTTTAGTGAATTAAATGGATTGTTCATCCAAAAATGAAATCGCTGTCATTAATTACTCACCCCCATGTCGTACCAAACCTTTGTTCATCTTTAGAACACAAATTATGATATTTTTTTGATGAAATCTGAGAGCTTTCTGATTCTGCATAAACAGCGATGCAACTACCACGTTCAAGGCCCAGAAAGGTAGCAAGATCATTGTTAAAATAGTCCATATGACATGAGGGTATGTAATTAATGACAGAATTTTCCTTTTTGGGTAAACTATCCCTTTAAATCCATACAACACAACCGCTATTGGACCAATTACTCTTTGAGATGGTTCATTTTAGTAAGTCTGATTTGTGAACAAATTTGTGAACTTACTGTATATTAATAAATTGTTTTTTTTATAGTGAATGAGTAGTATTTTGTAAAAATAAATAAATAAATATTACCTTAAAAAAAACTCCCACTCCTCAAGTATGCTGTTGATTTTTCTGTCAAGTACTCGAGTAGACAAAGTGACCAACAGTGTACACCAGAAACACCAGTAAACTTCAGCAATTTTCCTCAGCAATGTGGTGATCATTTCTTCTGAATTCCTGTACAGAGGAATCATGGCAAATAGCATTATACCAGGGCAACCTCATTAATGCCTAAAAAGACATTGATTAGTGACACCTGGGCTCAGCACCTCTCCCTGCCCCATCATGCTTTACTTCTTCTGTTGCTGTGTGAATGTGTGAACATGTTTGTTGTGTAACACCAGCACACCTAAGCCCAGTTACAATGAGACCAAGAGGCCACCGTGTGCTCCTAGAGGACAGGTAATCCTCCTGACTGTGGATACAGAATATTGCTGGACACTGCAGAAGCAAACACCACAGTGTCCCCGAGAAGTCAAAATATCAAACATTTCCTGAAACTTTATGTGTCCTTAAACTGCTTGGATGAACAGATTGACTTTAAGTCTTATTCAAGTAAGGCCTCGGTGTAACACCTTCATCAAAAATATGAGGTCCAAGTCTAACATCTTTGTGAGAAAGAGATACAACATAAGATGGAAGAGGAAAAGAAAGCAACAGAAACTTCTCAAAACTCTAAAGATTATCCCCAAATATTTTGGCCAGGAACCACCAGAGCTGGGTAGATTACTTACATGTTGTAGTCAGATGACATGATAAAAACTGTAATGTAACTGTTAATAATGTAATCTAGGTTACTTTAGATACATTTTTTTATTAAACTTTTGAACGTTTTAAACTTACCATTAAATGTATCATATTGATATAAAAGAGCAAAGAGGAAGAATTCCTTGAAATATTCCTTTTTTTCTTTCCGTCTGTCTTTGTGAATATTGTCAAAGCTGAATGGTATGACACACAGTAGGATTTTTAGATAGAAAATTTTAAAAGAGGGAAAAAGTACATAAATTATGAATAATTTACTGCCATTGTGTGAATGTATAATTATGCAATCATAAAAAAGTATCTGGATATTCAATAAGAAAACCTTTTTCCCTTTTTATTTCCGTTTAAATAAAGTGCACAAATGGACCAGAAACGTGAATTAAGAAAGTAAAAAAGTATCCATTTTCATTTCACATTGACTTCGAGGGTTAAGTTCAACTTTAATACGTTTGCCACCTAGTGGCGAGAGACTATTATTTGCAAAGCACTCTTAAAGAACGTCAATGAAGGACATTTTCTGCATGGTCAGTTTCTAATTAAGATACAATCAATTCAATAATGATAGTGTACACAATACAAGCCATCATCCATAAACATAATTTTATGATGTCCCACGCCACTTTACCTGATATCCAATATCACGAATGCACACACATTTACAGTTGATTACAATCACTCAGTGGAGCTGATTCTAGGTCAGTGTTCATGCAAATGGTCGCCTGCTAAACTTCATTAAGGATTCACCGACGACAGAGAGTGAATAAACAAAGCGACAGAAAACTAAACAAGCTGCACACATATACAAACACACACACAATGAACCGAGTCGCTGCGCCCAGTGTGAGCAAGAGACACACAAACTGAGCTGTAACCCAGATTAACCGACAGACAGGAGGCCGGAGCTATGAAAGGGACAGCAAACTGGCTGTGCCGTCGTGGCAGACAGGTCGAGATGGGAGGGTGCGGGGTGATTTTCACAGAGGAAACAGCCTGCCCGCTCTCTGGTTTCTGTAGTGATCCACTCAACACTGACAACATTATGCTGTTCTTCCCTGAGGCCAACCATTACTGACAGGCCCCCGAGGCCTCCTACCGCACACGTGTCTGCTCCATGTGTGACATATTCATTTCTCTTTGCTGCACGAGCGCTCGTTCTCTCTCGCTTATGCTCTCTTTTTACTCTCTGGTACACGGTGCAATATAGGATTTGTACAGCGCTTGTCCTTTTTTGAGCATATATGAGCATTTCGGGGAGGGACGGAGAGGGTATGTGTGATATAGGAGCAGTGACAGCATGTATCTGAGGCAAGCAAGGCCTGTATGACGCAGTCTGTGTGTAACACTCTGTTTACCAAACAGCGTGTAATTGTTCATGTTCATATAACACTAAAATGTCACATTCTGAGATGTTGTGGTGCTAGGTGCATTGCAACGGCCACTGTGAAACATTCATATCTTGTTTCTACATGACAATTATTTATTTATTTTTTGTTTTTAATGAAACTTGGGATATTACAATACAAGTTGACAAGGAGCTCAGAAAAAGTTCAAAAATGACACTGAAAAACACTATTTTCTCTTCCGTTCATCGAATCATCTGAAATGTATCTATTTTTTATTACAGCTGTATTCTTGCAATAATATTGTCATTCTTTTTTTCACAATATTGCACTGATACTGTAGATCTTGTATCAGTAAACCATCCATCCATCTATCCATCCATCAGTAATCCATTTTGTGACGTTTGTACTTGGTCAATACACAACAATTATTGTGCTGTGGAAGCTATATGAATGCTTTAAAATAAAATAAAATAAAATTAAATTAAATTAAAGTGAGGAGACAAAATCAAAGAATAGTTATTTTAATTATAAGCCTAAATTTGTAAATGCACTTTTTTTTGTGTGTGTGTGTGTGTAGTTGAAGCAATATAAATGCTTATGAAATGAAAAAGATAGATAGATAGATAGATAGATAGATAGATAGATAGATTAATTGGCTATTATTGTGCTGTTAAAACAATATGATGAAAGCGTAGAAAAATGGCTGTTACTTGTGGAGATGGGATCAAAGTTAATCTCTTACTGAACCTCAAGTCAACAATCACATGGCGAAATGCTGAATAATTTCCAGACTGAGATTCAATGACATTTAGATTTATCTGAGGAAAATACTCTCTGAATTGACTGAAGTAAGCTTTACTGGCTTCCTGCCTCTCTACTGGTTCCAAGTCCAAATGCCCTTTAACATAAACCCTTGAGTATCAACAATGCACTATTCAATAAAACACAAGGACAGACAGAACGGTTGAAGCTTCCAACTAAAAGTTTCCTCAGTGAAAATCAATGTCTTTTTAGGTTAGTGCTGGATGCCTATAAGCTCCTTAAGAAAGCATTCATCTTCATGCTCTTGATGTTGATGTTGACATTTAATCTCCATGTCCTCATCAAAAAGCTTCCTCAAGAGTAATGGTGGTCATGAGAGGAACGGCTCACATTGAGATCCACAAAATAATCAATTCTCTAATCTAATGTACTTTTTAATCTTATTGTACACGTTTCACTCAGAAACACACCAAAAAATAGGTTGCGAAAACTGCAATGAATGAAAAAATTTCATGCTGATTTTAAAGCACAAATATCACAAAGCTTTCGCACCAAAGGAACATTTTCATAGTTCCCATAACCACTCCTATAAGCAAGAAGTATGCCTGCTTTTTGGCGTGTTCGCACCACAGGAACTGGTAATGATTTTAGTCAGGAACACCTTTTAGTTCCTATAACCATATAACCAAAAACCATGTTTATGAGTAACAAGTGTTGATTTGTATATATTAATCACCTCTATTCTTTGCCTGTTTCTTCTCTGTAATGAAACAAACGCACTGATCACAGATACTCGCACTCACGCCGTGCCGTCTAATATCAAAATAAAAGCTTGCCTTTCATCTCAGCTTACTCACTGAGACCTGTCCCACGCATTAACTTACACCGGCACAATTTGGTAGATGCGGCCCCTTCTCAATCAATCTCTTTGAGCGAGCAGTGGCGTCCAAAATAAGATGGTTTTATTTATAAGATCGCCTAACACTGGCAACTTGATTGGGACACACAACTGCTGCCTCCTGTTGAGATCACAAACATCACTTCAAAGAAAACACACAAGACGGATGGTCATTTGCATGACATACATATTTATGAGGCCTCCTTCTCCATCTAGACTCAATACAGATCTTGCAAAACTCCCAGGCAGCGCTGACACAAAGTCACGCGTGATACAGATCACAGGAGCCACCGAGCCACGTCTTTTTTTGCGGGGCCTATATGGGTGACGTGCTGTACTAGAATGCATAACAGGGTTTACTCAAGAACACACCGAATCAGCGATCCGCCGCTGAAGTGCATTACCATTTTGATGGGTGCGGTGATGAGGATGGTGATTACAATGATGGTGCTGTTTATGGTGATTGCTCTCGGGTGTAATCCCACAGGCCCCTGCTCGACGTGCGTGAGTGGCAGGATGGGCAGGAGGTGGTCAAGAGCTATTCAAGGGGTGCTGGTTGGGGATTTAGATAGGACAGGGGCGGATGGAGGTCATAAAAGCGATGCGTGCCTAAGATCTCATCAGTTGTTTACATCCGCCATAGGGATTTCCAGGCGCATCTATGATTCACATTCAGCAAGTTATGCAAATACATAAATAGCATCAGTATGTGAATTTGGGAAATGATGTAGGATATGTGGAAAAGCCCTGTAGTCCGTAACAAAATGATAAAAATATCTTAGTCCATGGGTTTCCACACTGGGGGCCACAAGGAGTCCTGCAATGGTAAAGTTGTTAAAACTATATATAATATAACAATATACTACAATAGATAAGTAATAAACATTAATACATGTTTAAAGATTTAGTAATAATCAACCAATTTCATCGACAACTTCAAACTTTTCTAGGGCCATAGACAACTGTTTGAAACCGGTGGCCTCCACCAAACAAACTTGGTGCATAGTGCTAAAGGACAATATTACTCTGCCACTCGTCATCCTTCAGCAGAGTGTACAATCCACTCAACATGATGGCACACACACACCTGGCAAACTGTACTTGAGTGGCCACAGGATTTCATGATCCGCTAAGATTAACAATAAAATCAGTACTAATATTTAGTTATAAAACAATTTAACAACAACGCAACAATGCTTAAGACAATAATTATTATTATTATTATTATATTATATATTGGTTTCCTAATAACAAATATGAATATTAATAGAATACACATTTTCATATATGAATAAACCATTAAATAAACTAACAACACAACATAAGATTAGTGGATTATTATCCATATGAATAAAACAAATATTAATAAATTAATCATGTAATCAAATGTTGTAATAAAACAATTTAACAACAGCAACAACAACGAAAAAATATTAAGAAGAAGAAGAATTATTATATACATTAGATATCAGTAAGTAGAATTAAATGAAACATTAATAAAGACTTGTCAGAACTCATGAGATTATTCACAATTATGTTTTTTTTATTGACAATATTTAGGAAAAATATTAAATGTACTATATATATATATATACACATATACAAGGGCAGAATCATATTATTTGGGGGCTCATTAAAAGTGGGATCCAAAAGTTTAAAAACCTACAGTGACCAGTGTCAAGATTTCAGTGTGCAATTTAGTACAGCAGCTTTCTTTTAAATGTCTGGCAACAGGTACATCTAACAGTGCGCAATCTAATAGCGCCTTTAAGAAAGCACACTTCTCTTATCCTGCTTTTTTATTTCTAATCAGAGCATTCAACATGAAAGGCTTTATTACACAGGGACCAGCCCACTGATATGTGAAGGGCAAACATGTGCTGGATGTATGAAAGGAGTTGGCATAAATGAGGCTTGCACACAGCCCGGGCTTGTCTGAAATTGCAAAGAAATAACCGTCACATCCTCACAATGAAATCTCAAGGCTGCAAATATAATGCCTTAATTGCTTGTGTGATCAGAACAGAGCAATATTTTCACTGGAAAGCTCGAAATGAATAAATTGTGCCTTTTCTTCTTGAGAAAAAAAAGTGGGTTTGATTTCACGGTACAATAATATGCCATTTTAGTGGAGGGTACTGTATTATTTCAAGTTCTTTTCTCTGGTGAGGTTAGAAGTCGCTGAAAGTATTTCTGTTGTGAATTCATTCATGACAAAATAATATGGGAGTTAGTCTACAGAGATTAAAGGAGAACATGATCTAATTTATACTATGTTTTAAGAAGTTTTTATGCCACAAAAGGTGCAGAATTGGCACTAAGCACAAAATACTGCTGGTAATGTTTGCTAGTATTTATTTTTGTGAAGCAGGACTCTATAAAACATATTTTTCTGACATTTTCTGACTATTATTTCATATACCAGACTTTAAATACGTAATCTATTCAACATTTTATCCAAAGAACCAAAGCCAATACCTTTAAATTGTGCAAGGATGTTTTACAAGTGTAGCTAGACGGGTCTTCAGAGAGAGGAATGAGAGTCTCCAAACATTACTAGCATTGATTTACCCAGCCTCCTCACACTGAGTGTCTCACAGACATACACAGGTTTATTAATCAAATCTACCATGAAAACCCCAGCACTGCGTCGTACAGATGCTCAGTTCTGCTCGGTGAAACCCTGAATCAGCATCTCTGGTTTTAATGTAGCTTTCATTAAAGCAGCACATGAAGCCATCAACATTTTGAGGCTGTGATGAGCCAGCCGTCTGTACGACGCGAGAACCCGTTGTGTATGAGTTTAGCACTTCACTCCGTATGAATAAA
Organism: Sinocyclocheilus anophthalmus; assembly: GCA_018155175.1. NCBI lineage: Eukaryota > Metazoa > Chordata > Actinopteri > Cypriniformes > Cyprinidae > Sinocyclocheilus > Sinocyclocheilus anophthalmus. The sequence continues at coordinate 453,053 of JADLZN010008552.1, read as the reverse complement.
AGTAATGGCTAACGTTTGTGAGGATTGGGCGGAGGTCCACCTGCACAGTCTGCGGCGTTACAGGAGGGACGAGGCTGGCGTCTGACGCTAAATCTCCTTCGGGGTAGAAACACAGGTGGCCAATTTTACTGATGAGTGGATTTTGCCCCCCCGCCCTCCCCCCCCCCCCACCCCCCCCCCCCCCCCCCCCCCCCCCCCCCCCCCCCCCCCCCCCCCCCCCCCCCCCCCCCCCCCCCCCCCCCCCCCCCCCCCCCCCACCTCCCCCCCCCCCCCCCCCCCCCCCACCCCTCACCCCCCCCCCACCCCCACCCCACCCTCACCCCCACCCCCCCCCCCACCCCAAACCCCCCCCCCCCCCCCCCCCCACCCCCCCCCCCCCCTTACATGAAGAATGTCCCCACCTCCCCCCCCCCCCCCACCCCCTTACATGAAGCAATGTAATGCAAGAAAAATTACACACTATTATATGTTGCATACTGTAGTGTCAATTAAATCATTACCAAGACAGATTCCCAAGGTGCAACAGTTCCTCAGGCTCTGACTTTATGGCATTTTCCTGATTTCCCCCTCCGTATTTCAATTTGCATTCATTGCTCTGGATTTTGTCCTCAGGAACATTTCCTCAGTCATCTTCACACACAGTCATTTTCCTCCAGCTTACTGTAATGTCCTTTTAAATATTTCAGTTTTTCTCTCCACTTTTTAGCACCTGCTCTTTAAATAGTCTAATAATGTCACTCCTGAGCTTTAACTCAATAACCCTCCGGCCTCTCCAAACTAGAATATGAAAAATTGTATTTCATATATTGTTTTATTATTTTGAATGTATATACATTAGACATAGCCTGCTACTGTTGAGGTGAGATTTTGATTAAAATGAACAGTAAAGACATATAGGGCCAGATTTACTAACTGCATGCGCCAGCACAAACCGTCTTTTGGCGTTAAAATAGTATTGTCAGGATTTACTAAAGACGCGCAGCAAAGATTAGTATTTTTTTTTTAATTCTTTGTAAGCGAGAAAAGGCCCATATGGCACAGTTATTTTGCGCCCTGACTTAGTGAATATGTATTTGTTGAAGAGTGTACTTCAGACGCAAAAATTCGGGAGGAGGAGTATTTAAAATGAATCACGCAACACGATTTACTAATGTTTGCGTTCGTCAAATGATTGGTATTTGCGCCATTATTTAATGCCCAAAAAAGCATGTCTCAAACCATTTTGTTGCTGCTAGGAGGAGGCACTGCAGAGAACAGAGAGAAGAAAGGCGAGATTTTTTCACAGGTATTAATTTATTTGGAATGCCAGAAGAACACATTATCCGCAGCTGTAACATAGCTCCTTCGCTATTTGCGCTGCGCTTGGTATATTGCATTGGTTGATATGTAAATGAGTTGTTGCGTCTGTGTTCTTTAATTTGCATGTTGTCAGTATCACCCACAGAAATGTCCACACTCATCGGCGCCGTTACGGAATTGTGCTAATTTGCCCTGTTTAGTAAAACTGGCCCTTAGAATGTTATAAAAGTTTTCTATTTTAAGAAAAATGTTCTTTTAAATTCCATTCATCAAAGTATCATGCTTTCCACAAAAATATTAAGCAGTACTATTGTTTTCAACATTGATAATAATAAGAAATGTTTCTTGAGCACAAATAAAGCATATTAGAATGATTCTGAAGGATCACGTCACAATGAAGACTCACGAATCATTTCCAATTGTCCGTGCAGACCGCTTTGCCATCAGAGAAAGTTAACGGCCTGGTTTCACAGACAGGGCTTAGCCTAAACCAGGATTAGGCCATAGTTCAATTAGGACATTTAAGTATATTTTATAAACGTGCCTTAGAAAAAAACATTACTGGGGTGCATCTTGAGACAAATCAATAGTACCAACATATTTTAAGATATGTCAGTGCAAGTTTCTTACAGTTAATACAGAACAGACATGCATTTTAGTCTGGAACTAGGCTTAAGTGATATAATCACTTTATATTGTAATAATATTTCACAATATATTATGTTTTTAATGTAATTTTGATCAATAAATGCAGCCTTGGTGAGCATAAGATCATTTTTAAAAAATATATATATAAAAAAACAGTAGTATCTACAAGGTTGTTAAAGCTGAGAATTGGGCGGGGGGGGTATATTAGATAAAAATGTACTTCAAGTCTTTACATCCTGTTAAATTGTAGTATCTGTGAAATCTTTTATAATGTTAACTTTATAGTTAATTCCACCCAATTGCCATTTGACAATCACTCAGTGTCGTACAAAATGGCCTTTCTTGAATTTACCATTCCCCTTTTAATCTTCATCTCCCAGAAATTGTACAGAAAAAGTCCAGCACTAGAGTTAATATGACAAATGTGTACAGATAACCGCTGTCTCCTGATAAGTCATGGACAGAACTGCAAAAGAGTTCAACTTTTCCACTGAAAGGTTCTGGCTTTGTGCCTAAGACGTGAATGAAGTTGTACATTGGACATTAAAAGTCCTACCTGCTCTTTCACAGAGGCCAGAATGGCAGAGGTGGTCTCAGTCTCAGATCCGTCGCCATTAGAAGCATTCAGTCCTGGGCTGAGCATGGTGGCGTTCTCTACTTCAGCAGGCTGTTCTGGAACTGGCATGACTTCTGGAGAGGACAAAACACATTTATCAGCAACTCTTCATCCTTAGATTTCGACACAGGATCATCTTGCTGTGACTAGACTTGCTGTGATCACTGAATGATATTTGAGAGAATGCAAGAAAACATGTGTAATGATCCTAAAACAGAACGATTCATTCACAAACAAGACTCATCTGGTTCTCAAATTCAACCGATGGCCTAAACCTTGCATTTAATGTTTTATTACAGTATGTGTTGTTATTTTAACACATTACATGCTTGATAATTACTACTTAAAGGAATAGTTCACCCAAACATGAAAATTTGATGAAATTGTACTTATATTCAGGCAATCCAAGATGTATATTAACTGGTTTCTGCATCTGAAAAGATTTGGATAAAATTAGGATTACATAATCTACTAGCTAATGAATCCTCTGCAGTGAATGGGTGACGTCAGAATGAGAGTTCAAACCGCTAATAAAAACAACACAAAAATCCACATGACTCCAGTCAATCAGTTAACATTATGTTAAGTAAAAAGCTGCTTTGTAATAAACAAATCCATCATTTTAACTATAAACCATTACTTCCAAGTCCTCTGTCCATAATATTGCTCATTTTGTCTGAATCAAATGTGAAATATGTACAGATCAGGCACCTTTTACAAGCAAAAAGTGTCCAAACAGTTCTAAAAAAATATATTGGTGGATTGCGATGTGAGAGGACAACAGGGGCTGAACTTTTTCACTAGAAGAAGGGTTACTACGGATTATGAACTCATCTACATCTTGGATGGCATGAGGGTGAGTAAATGTCAAGCAATTTTTCATTTTTAATTCAAAAGTTATTAATATACATTCTTTTGATCATGAGTCAACCCAGGTATGAGAGTTTATGAATATTGAGAGCTTACACCTACCTGACTTCGTTGGATCTAAATACAACAAGCAATCAACACATTTTAGATTTATAGCAGTGAAATCCACCAAAAGCAGCTAGTCAGACATTTTCAGTCAAGTCTAATGCCTCAGTTATCTCATAAACCTCCACGGTCTATTTACAGTAGCAAATGAGCAAATGTCAGGATGTGCAAACACATGATTGATGCAACCTATGAAGAATCTGTATTGATTAGAAAGAGATTCCAAATAATAACTGAGCTGGGCATTAGCTGGACTCAGATCAAGATAAATGGTTATGCAGGACAATCTCTGGATATTTTGTCACACTCAGTGGTGGCAGCTTGCCAACTTTGTTCCCTTGTTAATAAAGATGACTAGCCTCATCTAACACGACAGCGTGCCTCCGCCTGGCGTTCTGGAAATCACATTATGCCTCCTTAAACCACCATTTCCACATTTGTTTACCATCCTCCACTCTTGCCTTCACACATGCTCACATAATTCACCCAAAAGCCTCTTCAGTGCACTTACAGGAATAAAAGACTTGTAGAAATAAGTCATAAGTTCAAGCAAAAGCAACCACTTGACCGATACAATATGCCGATATGTGTTGTAGGTGCTACACTCAGATCTGAAAGGGAAATGTAAAATCCAACCTAATTATAATGCGCTAACATTGTTAATGTTCCAATGAAGTTATAATAATAATAATAATAATAATAAGTCAACAATAAAAACGTCATTTTGGAATGTTGGTCATTTGAACATTAGAGAAAACATTGAAGGATCATTCCATTGTATAGTTTAGCAAACATTATGGGAATGGCTAAAACCAGTAAGTAGAAACGTTTAAAACTTAACTTTGAACAAACAAGAAGTCCTATTAACATTCCTGGAAGAATGTTTGTTCATAACTTTGAAAGAACCTTTCCAGAACATTCTTTCCAAAGTTCTGAGAATGTTCCCTGTTAGTTGGGATAAACCTTAGTCAGGGTAGATGCCATATTGAATTTCTTGCAAATGAAAACATAAGGTGCATCCCAAATTGCGTACTTCTAAACTATTATTTAACTAAGTAAGTACTGTATAAAGTCACTAGATCACATAATTTTCAAAACTCCACTTTACAGACTGCTTTAAGGAGTTTTTGTACACTGAAAGTTTTTTGGAAAGTTTTGTCAGCTAAACTATTGGCATGATGTTAAACTGCAGTACACATCCACTGAACGCACTGAACTTCTATCCCTCACAGCCTCATTTTTATTCATGTCAACAATTAAATATCTATATGAAAAGGTCTATGGTGAAAAAAATATCTGCCACAGCTTTTGTGCTGATTGGAAGACCGAACTGACTGGCGCTACCCTTCCTGCCATCTCTCTTCAGCTGATCAAAAGAAAGATTGGCTCAGTCTGCAGAATGAACTGCCTTAGTCTTTGTCCTCTTGAGTCAAACGTGACTCAGTCAAACGTTCCCTGATGGAAGCCTGGGTAAAAAGATAAATAAACAACTAAATGTCACCACAGGGATGTTCTGTACCAGAAAAGGTTATAACGCATCAAAATATCTGTATTTAAAAGACTTATTGTCTCATTAACTATAACTTGGATATCATTTACTCACTCTCAACCTACTCTACATCTGCAATTGCTCTCCAAATACACTCAAAGCTCCAGTTTTAATGAAGATATGATCTTTCTTGCTGACCAAGCTGATTGGTGGTCCCCACAAGTGAACTGTCCAATGGTGTTTTGTTATTTTTTTTAACTTGATTGAGAAATGTTTTTTGTTCTTTTTATATTTACTATTTTATTGTTTTACTTAACTACATTTTAAAACATTATTCATTTATTTTTCAAGTAAAAATGTTATTAATATGTTACGCTCTAACTCATGCATTATCTATATAAAATGTGCGGTGTTATAACAGCTACATAGTAGGAAACAGAGTCATTAAAAAGTGATGTGTGTATTTATGAATATACGTATGATTAAATTGATATGATATTGAATACCATAAGAAGGGACTAAGGTTGGGCCTATCACGCGTCAGCCTTGTATATCCACCAGAGCTCTCTTGAGAGACAGCTTTGACTGAGAATCTAGAAACATCTGGTTCAAGAACGAATCAATAGTTTCAGTTGAATCATTGATGTCCATTTTAAAAATCTGAAATGATTTGGTAATTGAGAGGATTCAGTAATTCTGAGGTCTAGGTCTTCGTGGCGTACGCATCGCATTTCAGAAGTGAGGGGTACAAAATGTTCCATATATATATATTAAAAAAAAGAATAATAAAATTTTGTTTAAATTATATTATTTTTTAAAAGCAAAACTGTAGAAAATTTTACTAGGCTATTTCAAATAATGTTTTCTATTTGAATAATTTGAACAAATGAGAATTTTTAAAAGGGCTGGTGTATAGGCGCCTTTACTTTTTCATTTCTGAGCTCTTCATTGGCTTAGAAATCGATAAAACGATGGACGAGACCATAATAATATTATCTACCAAACCACTTTTTTTATCACTAATTAAGGCAGAAGAGTGTCAAAAAACTGAAAAATGCTATGTGCAATTCGCAATGCATTGTTTCATGTACTTTAATTATTCACTGAGGATTGACAAAGCACAAATAAACCAGATTGCTCGCAATAGTATGTTAATGTCTTCTGTTTCCAACGATGTTCTGTTTCATACAGCGATTAGCTTGCGACTTTTGTCCATATTAGGAATTTCTTCATACGACTTTCTGCGCGAGAGGGCCCTCGGCTTCGAGTATGAATGAAACATACACTGCACAGAGGGTTTAGTGTGTTCGTGATGTTAACTTTATTTAATCGCCCGTTATCTGGCATGTACGAATAAACATCAGATCATGCACAGACTATCCTGTCTCTTGAATGTAAATCTATATTTATTCACACCGGCTCTTGAAAACCTCTATGCCAACACACTTGCCCGAAAAAGTGCGGGGGACGAATTTACGGGATATTAAAAGTGGGGGGGGACACGTCCCCCGCGTCCCCCGCGTAATCTACGCCCCTGAGTCTGAGCTAGTTCTTGAATTTGACTCAGTGATGCATTTGATTCAGTTTCAATCGTAACAACTCACTGAAGTTGAGGATTTTGTTATTATTAAGCTATCATATGACTTGGAATTTTGCACACATATGAACTACTTTTAAGACATTTTATGGTAAATTTGAGTCTTTTTAGAATCTTAAAAGTTGCAGCCTCCATTCATTGTATTTTTATGTAAAACAGTGATTCGAAAGGTCTCCTTTTGTGTCAATAAAACAAATTTATTCGGGTTTGGAAGGACATCAGGCTGAGCAAATGATTCATTTCGGAATGAACTATTGCTTTAACACAAGTATACTGTACTTTTGAGCTATATGCTAGTCTAGCTGTTTTTTACACCTCCTTTTCCATCTTGGCTCAGCAGATTTTTTTCATGCAAACAGATGTGTGCTGCTGGGTAATGCGTTGTTGCATTTTTCAATGATACAGCTCATTTCATTCACTGTGGTTTGCCCTGGTAAAGGTAATGCTACCATCTTCTAAACCCTGGGTACACTATGAGAGTGGGCAAATGGTGCAGTTAAATATCTCTGAGGGCCTCTGGAGTGGATTGCCCTGTGTTGACCTTATTCTGTAAACAGTTCTCTCTTCTCATACATTAAGCACTAAAACGCACTTTATCCAATTAGACCTCACTCTAAAAGGTCATTTCTGAGTGTAAACACAAGGATAAAAGATACAAATGATCTATTGAAACACTTACAGGATTGGTGTGGCTTCTTTAAAGCGATCTGATCTAATAATCATTCATTCAGCTACACACACAAGCACAGTTTTTGTATACTTTTAATAGAAATGTTTTGTTAAAATACTTTTTCTCTCATTTTATTTGAATGTGCAGAGACAATTAGCACTTGACTAGGCTAATCATTACCTAACCAGCCAAGACAACAGTCTTGAAAGAGACTAGACAAAAGGGATAGTGGTCATAAATGTTGTCAGTGTTCCAAGAGCTAACTATGCTAAGTGGCTGCTCTTTATCTGTAAATGGAAGCGATCGGTTAGGCGGAAGTTCATCAGCGTGGTTACGGAACGAAAGCACTTCTAAATGATCATCTCCCACGTCTCTCTCATAGGGTCTCAGAAGGTGAGGAACATGCTACATGACAGCAGATCGAATGAGGTTCATGGGCCGCAGCTACTGATTGCATCTAACAAGCTGCTTGATGCCTCATTATGAATGCAGACTGACAAGATACATCCATCAGCCCTCCAACAGCAAATCAAACTCAACAGTTCCACGGGAAAAAGCCCTCTGACCGGAGATCTTTATTTAAACAAACTCATTCAACCTATATGTCAAGTTTAATGGGGTATCATATATATAATCTTACTATTAGATAGTATATATTCATATATATATATGACAGAGGAGAGAGAGAGGAGAAAGAAATTAGGAAACAACTTTTTAAGGATGAATCTAAAAAAGACAAGGTTGACAAGACAATCAAGACTAATTAGTTAAACAATGTTAAACTTTAGAAACTGATGTGGCTTTATAGTGTGACAAGCACAAAATAAGAGAGCCTCAAAAGAGAAAGTCACACATGGAGAGACAGAAAATGGGAAAATGAGACTGAAAACGGGAGAGGGGCTGGAAAGTTGACAGAAGGTGCAGACAGACCCGTTGTCACCCTGGCTAAAATAAGGCTGCCAGGTTGTAACTGTCTATGTGCCTCTGTCTCATCAGCACTTGGCACTTTTACTGGCAAACAAGCCTCTGTTGCTCCAGCCTGAACCCGAGAGTAGTTTGGCAGGCCAGTGAATAGGAACTGATTGAGCCTTGGAGTTGTTATCCATCCTCTGTCTGAAGGCCCAACCTGGCTGGAAAAAAGCTCGAAAACGCTGGAACATGGGCGGCGGGCTTATGTGAGAGACAAGGCTTCTGGTATATGTCTTCTGGAGTTAAGTAAAGTTGGTTTATTGTCATTTCTGTCCTGCGAGGCAAGGGAAAAAACAAAATATCATATATTCTCAATATGACAGGTCAATATGATGCTCTGCCTACCTTTATTATTGACACTCCACCAGGACAATAACTCAACGCCTACCTGTGACATTACATATCCATCGGGAAGACTCTTTATTGCCTATTCTAGAATTAAAAGCTACAACTATATCATGGTGTAAGCTTTGGTAGAGTCAACATTAACATTTCCAACCACGGCTAATCATGCAAATTACTTTATCAAAGATACAAAGAAATTTTGTGGAAGCCACTTTGAAAGTACACTATCAAAAAATAAAATTTAATTAAATTAAATTAAATGTTAGGAAAAGGAATAAATAAATAAACTTAAAATATGTGGGGACATAAAGGTTCTTTTTCCAAACAATTATACTTATGCTCGTATGAAAGAACAAACGAACGAATTAACGAATGAATGAATGAATAATACAAGAAAGAAAGATCTATCGATCTATCTGAGGGAACATGAAGGTTATTTCTCCAGCTGATTTTACTGCTGTATGTTATGCATGTCTTAGTGACACGGGATATTAAATCAATCAATCAATCAATCAATCAATCAAACCCTGCAAAGAGCTAAGAGACTAAGATGAGGAATTTTTTTTGTCTTTAGAATAACATGCACGGATTAAACACAATAAGAATATGTATTAGTACATTAACCAGAGTCTATTTTGATGTCATGTTAATTTTAAAGGAATAGTATATTAAATTCATTGCTCAAGAGACATGAAAAGCATCCCAAAAATCAATGGATGTCTCCACGCTTCTGTCGTCCTGACCATGGAAACCCAAAGGAGTGGGCTGAAAGTGTCTGGGGAAATCTGCACCATTTTCCTCTGTCTCTCGCTCTCTTCCTCCTACTCCCAGTCATTTCCCTGCATATTGCGCATGTCGTAGCGTTGGTTCCGGGCAGGAAGTCTGGCAGCCACACTGCCCTCCTTCCCACGCGGCTTGTGAGTTCCGTCCCTGTGTTAATGCTGCAGGAAGCCAGCCAAGCACCCGCATGCAACAAATAAACAAACCACAACAATCCAAACAGCGAGAGCAGATCCTAGAAAGAGTCACACGTCACCCTGCGAAGAGCTACAATTACCCAAAGGAGAAAATGTGTGACAAACTAGGGGCAAAATTATTACTTTGTCAACACTCTTTACCAAAGCAGTCTGGTCACATAAAATGCTGTTTATCACTGTATTTTTTTCCAAGGCATCTTTAGCCGAGGGCATCTGACATGTAATTGCTGTTCCTCTGACATGTGATCTATTTCTGAGCCGGCTGCTCGAGCTCATTGGTGAGGCCTGGTATTTCAGTCCTCCAGCTTAGATAAGAAAGCAGCCTATGAGCTAAACTAGGCAGCAGAGCAGGACACTTTGAGAATAAAACAGAATCATCCCTCTCCAACATGTTCAATTTCACACTATAATGACGCTGAATTATAAATTACATATTTATAAACAAATGAATAAAAAATGTAAAGGAAATTTACTATATATATACACACTAGTTTGGGGTCATTAAGATTTTTGTTGCATTAAAAAGTATTAATTTTATTTAGCAAGAATGCATTCAATTGATCAAAAGTGATTTTTGAAAGATCATGTGACAATAAAAACTAGAGAAACGGCTGCTGAAAATGAAGCTTTACCATCACAAAGTTATTTTACAATATACTGAATTAGAAAACCAAAATTTTAAGTTGTAAAAATATATTTTATAATATTACTGTTATCTTGTATATGTATGTGTGTGTAGTGTTTTAAAAATTGCAATAACATTTAATACATTTTGTATGTACAGTATATATACATTATATTGTTAGAGGCATATATCTGAAGATAAATATTGTTTAAAAAAATCTAAGTAAACATAAGTGTGTGTATAAATAAAATACATTTATTGTTCAAATGATTAAACCCCCTTGACCTGAAAGATATTATATAAGATATAAGCATATGCATATGCAGAGTTGCAATAAAAAAATACAGATATATTTTTTTGAGAATATTTACAAATGTAACCTTTCTGAATATCCAGAGTTTTGTTTTGTTTTCTTATTTATTTTATTTGTTTTGTGGCATATTAAATATGATACTGTCAATATACAGGTATAAGATATATCATAATAAAAGATTCTCTACAAAAAATTGGTAGTTTGATTTTGTACGTGAATGTTAGAGCCAATTAGATTTTTTGATTAGAACTGTACATTCTAATAATGTGTATTAATTTTTATTTTTATATACAAAATTTTTTGTGTGTATTAATTTTTTTAATTAACTTTCTATAATGGTTTACTGATTTCTTAGTTGAATTGTTTTCACAAAATTTTGTTCACAGCAGCACAATGTCTTGCATACACACACACAGACACACTTTTGTATTTAATTAAATTTTTTAAACAATATTCCTCTTCAGATATACACATCTAATCTCTTAACGATTATATATAATGTATATATATATACAAAAACACTACATAAATGAGAAAAGACATTTAAAAATACTGCTCTTCAGATATACACATCTAACATCCCTCTCCTGAATTTCCTTTTTTATACTGTTTGACTTTAGCTACAGCCAAGGTGATGTCTCTCGGCTCTGCACTTTTCGTTTTCTGGTCCAATCGAGCAACATGTCAGCAAACTTTGTGCTCAAGGAGTCTGGCAGCTGGTCGGACAACTCCAGGTCCGCACTTGAGCTGCCAAGTCAAAGCAGCTTCAATGCACACCATGCAAACAGTCACGCTAGGCTACGCTTGCCCCGTTGGAGGGAAACATCTCCATAAAAGAGTGACACCAGGATGCTTTCTTCCTCCCTCCCATCTCCTCCTCCTGAGCCACACGAGGCAGTTGTCGAGCAGAGGAGACAGAGTTTCTCTCTCATCCATACCCATGGTCCCTGCCCAGGTTCGCCGGCGCATCACTTTATTTTGCTTGCACAACTCAGCCTGTCTCCACTAAAACCATCATTGACAAGCCGCTGTCACAATAAACCCACCCTGGATGTTTCTCCACAACACCCACCCAGTTTTGCTTTTCTTTTTCCTCATCTAATCCCCCACAGCACACTCACCCGGACTTTCAAATACTCACTCCCACCTCATCCTCCTCTGTTCTACTCCCATTCGCTCATTCATTCAAGCCTTCAAGCAACAAGCAAACGTTGGTTCATTGTCAAGTCATGGTTCTCAGCTACAGTAGCTTCAGGACCCAGATTTTACATTTTATCCAGCACTTTACCAAATCGGTTTATCGTACAAAATTGAATTTCAATAGGTTAATGCTCTCGGCAGTCAATAAATGTGCACGAAACACATTGTGGCCAGCACAAACCAGTTTCATTCACATTGCAAGTGAATCTGTATTAATGTAGCCTGGGTTGGATTTCATTTTATCATGCATTTTGTTCAACCTGCCAAATATTGCATTTGACCCTTTCAGAATATATTTGCAAAGGATTTTTGGGTTGCAATTCACAGGTTGAGAACTAGGACAAGTTATTTTAATTTTTATTTATTTGTTTGTTTGTTTGTTTGTTTGTTTGTTTTGGCTGGTTGGTTTTATTTTTATTTTTTTTAATTCATGTAATTTTATGTGAACCACCCTAGCATCCACTTGTGGTTACAAAACAATACAACACAACACAACACAAAACAAAAACAAACTAAAATAAACTAAACTAAACTAAAAAAAATACAATTAAATTAAAATAAGGCCTATAAATAAAGTAAAATAATACAAAAAATAAGTATAATTAAATAAGTAAAATTAAAATCAAAATGTATCATTTAAAGCTGCATCCGTAACTTTTTTGTGTTCAAAATGTATATAATAAGCGAGTACACCATGAATCAATTTTGTCTTGTCCTGAATCACTACGGTACACCTATAATAAGTGTTTATATTCGTACTATTTAGACTGTTCAGGTAGGTACCGCTGCGGAGTAGCCCAGTACCGGCGTGATTCGCAATAGAAATAAACAGAGAGTCGTAGCTCCGGCTACAAAGTTCTTCCGCAACAAGACGCACGAGTTCTCTTTATTAACCGCTAGAGCGCCAAAAGTTACGGACTGCAGCTTTAATTAATCATTAAATGTATTTATTAAATTACATATAAAAATACAGATGGATCAAATCACGTTTAACACGTTGTATAGGGCTGTCAAAGTTAATGTGTTAACTTAAAACATTTCTTAAATATGTTTTACAATTTTTAATCACTTTGAATGATATTAACTGAGAAACTTGAATTTCTGAAAGTCCTCTAATACGGGGCAAAAAAAGGCACGGAGTCAACAAGATTTTCCAGAAACGCCTAAACTATCTTAGAAAGGAGGATCATATTTGGGGTTCAATGCCATCAATACCTTGAAAACCCCTGGTCTAGAGCATCCTGAAATATTCATGATTTATTTTTCATCCCAGTGCATAGTATTGTATTATTTTAGTCATTCTCCTGTCCACTAGATTCATGCATAACAGGCCTCTACGAAAAAAACTCATTTAATTCTAATCTATAGAGCTATTAATGTTGCATCTCTGAATAGTAAAAAAAAAAACTGTCCGATGGCATTATTATTTCTCTATGCGCTGCAGCCGTAATGCCATAAGCACACCGTCGTTCCATTTTAGCCTGGTAATATGTAGAATAAACACAATAACCTTCTTATCAGCAATTGGGGCATCTTGTACATTGGTTTATTTTTACATGCATTGAAATGCATATTCCCTTCAATGCAGTGAGATGTCGAGTCTGAAATACAGCAGTGCATTTTAAGCCTGAAGAATGGATCTGGGAACACAAGACATGACCTTAGGGGACAGGTGGTGTTGTATGATAAACAAAGCAGTCAATTTTAATGCAAACGGTGGGTACATGCATGCATCTGCATAGAGTTCTCCATCATAACATACGGTATCTATGAGGATTACAGTACAGTATATATGCTTGATTCACACACTCAGAGATATGCTGTGCTGATCAAGGGCGTGAAATCTGAAACATGAAATATTTCCTTATCTAACACAAAACCAACTTAGCTTGGCAGTTATATCGGTGCATAAGAACGTCTTTTCCAAGGATAAGTATTATTCACATGACCTTTTGAAGTATGCAGACCAGTTATCTAACAACTTCAGTGATTATAGAATATGCTGGATGTCAAAACAGTTGTATGTGAAAGTGTTGTTGTTATACACAAGGTTTCCACATCTGACCAGTGAATTTCCATTTTCAAGCTCCAAGGCAGAGAACGTTCACTACTGCTTCGTTTTTAGGTTTATAATAGCAGTATTTTAGTTGTACTACAGATACTACTGTTTTGTTTTTTTAGTAATATTTTCTGTTGTTAAATGGGCACCAACACATATTTGACCATATGGTGCTCCATATGTTTGTACACCAGCAACAAACCTTCATAATCAGGGGTTTTCTCACGATATCTTCATCTTTTTAGCTCACTGGACTCTCATATTCCAGATTTACAGAAACAAACGAGCAAAACTCATCCAAAATGTCATCATAAATCCAGACACTGTATATTTATTTAGCATGTATTGTTATCACTATCAATCATGCTTTGCCATGTAGGACACAGTTAATAAAAGCACCCTCATATGTAATGTGACTGGACATAATTTTCTTTGTAAAACGCTACTTGAAAACACCATATAAATCATAATAGGTTCAGTTTGCTAGTAAAATGTAATACATATCAGAGATGTTACCATATACATAAATATATTCAGCCATCTCTGACAATTTATTGCATGGGTCATTTGGAAACTACAAATAGTGCAGTTCAAACATTTAAAAGAAAAGAAAATCTCTCTTTCTAGTCATACTTGCCTGTATTTCCAGCCAAGTAAGACTGCAAACTATTATGCTCTTGGAAGATATAGTGTGTATCTGGAGAGTTTAATCTCTTATGAATTTACCTAATTAATTGTCCATGTGGCCATTGAAAAAAATTATTTAATAACAGCTAAGGAAGATTGATCAGGCTTAATTGAAATAACTTCACAAGGGAGTTAAAAACAAACAAATATGGTTTTAATATTATTTTCCTATTTAATAAAGCTCTCAGTAATGCATATTTATGAGGGAGACATTTTAATCCAAATCGTCTATCTTTATGCACAATAAAATATGATCCTTGATTAAAATCGAGAAATAATCACACTCACACACACACACACACACACAAAGGAGCTTTTAATGTAGTCATTCAAATTCTATGAGACATGGACTAAGTTTGTTAGTGTTACAATTCAGCTTGAAGTTCAGTAGATATGAGTGTCTTATGTGATTGATGGCTCCAATTTACCTCCATCTAATGTCAGCCATTAAATTCTGAGCAATACATATAATTGGCTTTGGAACCTGTGGAGAAATGTGACAGACAATAAATTGTCAGGTTTTCTGTAAAGAGTTGCTCTGTCTCCTGTCATTTGATATTAAGGACTGAAATTAGAGCTTCTTTATTAATTCTGTCAATTAACTAGCAGAGAATGACCTATATTTGAGCTCACTAGGAAAAACTAGGATATGAATATATGTGCAGTTGTTTCTACCAAACGTCTTGGATGTGACCCCTGTGACTGTTTGTCTTCTTTTGTACATAATGATGAAACCGTCTAAAAGATGACAAGAAATATAAATAAAGATATATGCCATAACAATCTACAAAACACCCACATGGTTAGGAAAATGAATGGAAAAAAAAACTACCATTCAAAAATGTTAATGCTGCATTTATTTGGTCAAATACAACAAATAATATCTTAAAAATTTTTAATTTAAAAGAACATACCTTTTGAAGTTTATACTTCAAAAGGTAATTTATTGTGGTGATGGCAAAAATGAATTGTCAGCAGATATTACTCCAGTCTTGTGTCACATGATCCTTCAGAAATTATCTAATTTGCTGATTTGGTGCTAAAACATTTCTTATTATCAGAGTTGAAAACAGTTTTACATATTATCTCATAGCTATGTGAATATATTAAAGGGGTCTATTAAATTGTTCCTTTCTCTTTGAAGTGTACAAGCTCTTGGTGCATAAAGAAGACTGTAACGTTGCAAAGGACTAAAGTCTCAAATCCAAAGGATCATTCTTATAAAAGTTAAGATAAAACGGTCAGACAACACCTACCTAAAAGGCTCGTTCAAACGCCTCCACATGTTCTAAGTCACGATGTGGGAAGATTGCATAACACGGCCCAAATTTTCATGCAAAGAAAGAAGGCGTAAATTTTAATCTCTTGTAGGTATTGTTCTGCGCCATGTCGTGAAGACGACTTGGTTTCATTGTGAAAGCTAACTATTATTTGGCCTTCCAGAAATAGAGGACAGATTATCCGTTCATGCCTAGGCTGATCCGTGCGAGGCTGAGGAAAAAACATCAACGTCGCGCGGTGGATGCCGGATCGGTTTCACGTGGTGTAAGCGAGTCAATGTGGTTGGCCCGGCAAGCCGCCGGCCGCTCCCTTCGTAGAATCCGCCAGGCGCCCCGCTCACTCTAGGGCCCGAAGGCCTCCGTTCCCTCAAGCGGCCTCCACTCACTCAAGCCCGCGTGTGTGACGCTGTGTTTCGTTGTGAATGTGAAAGCGAAAATACTTTGTTTGGCATTCCAAAAATGGACAAGACTAGAAATCAGTGGTTAAATTGTATTTACAACACTGTTCCAGAAAAGTTCAACCCAAATATTCGGATGTGTGCAGCATATTTTATGGAGGATTGTTTACTGATCCTGGTAGAGTAGACTTACAATGCCGGCTGTTCTGACTCACAAACTGTAAGTAAGTTTTTTATATTTAAAGACTTTGCCACTGACGATTCTTACCAATGAGCTTTATAAAAATCGACGAGTTTCAGAAAGGCGGGGCATAGAGGAGAAACAATAATGTACAGTATGTGGAATACTTTTTTGTAAATTTTGGTGTTTTTTATGAACCTTAAAAACGTCTAAACACCTTTTCCTTACACCAAATACACAAAATAATGTTCTTTTTAGCAACATCATATGACCCCTTTACCTAACCAACTGTTAAGCATTATATAATGTTATTAATTTTGTTAAGCATTAATATAATGTTAATGATTTATTAATGAAAGCTATTATAAAGTGTTACCAATGTCTTTACTGTCACTTTTAATAAATTTAATGCATCCTAGATAAATATAAAAGTAATAATTTTTTCACTAAATAAAACTGGATTGGAAACATATGGCTGTAAGGGCATTAATTTACTTTTGACTGATGTTGCAAAAAAACTAATTTTGCACATATTGCATATTAACCAGAAAATATGGTCATAAACAGTTGCTGACTGGCAGGAATTCATTTTGGTTTTGCTGATTGGGTGAATTAGCTGGTCGACTAGGTCCACAAGGCCCATTTCCAGTAAACAATCAACACATAAATTGCACTTTTCACCTCCTTTAGTACAAGTCGCTAATCGAATGCACAAACCTCTAAAGATTCCAGCATTGTTCTAATAGTGAATTATGATTATTATTGCTCTGTAAAGTTTTATTGCTTGGTTGTTTTGTGCCAAATCACAAAAATTCCAATTAGTCTAATTTACTGACAACATCAAGTTAAAGGCTGAATATAGCACATGAACAAAGCATGTACAAATGTTTTCGTAATTGACTATTTGGTGGGTTATCAATTAGTTGGGTGATTTAGGTTAATGTCCACTATAAATGTGTTTAATTCGGAATTCATATTCAACTAGGTATTTTAAATGTCGACACAACAGTATGACATACTGAACAGACTGTATTTCTGTCCCTCACAGCCATGTTTTTGCTCATGTCAAATTAAATATGGTGTATAGTCTGACAAAGGTCAACCCAGCACAAATCAAAAGCCCTTACCTCAGTCCATATGAGGTTCTAATTTGAGCAGCCCTGCTGACCTGTTTTTGCCATTCACACAGCGGTAGGCTAGCCGAACTGGGCCATGATTATGAGACTGTATGACTGAGACTAGCCAGGAAGGATCACGTCTTGAGTGGCACCAAGGGAAGGGCGATCTCTGTAGCAGGTGGGCATGATGACACCCTGCTGCAATCTGCCTGCGGCTGCATTAACTGGTCTAATCACTGTTCCATCTCATTTTCAATGCACATGGACTGAAATAACAAAGTTAGGAAATTAGCACAGCTAGAACGTTCTCATTCTCAATGTGATCCCAGCTTTGCCAGAGAAGTTGGGGTAGGAAATTATTTTACTAGCATAGCGTAAAACGTAAGTTCCATTTCAGCAATAGTTGTGCCATTCATCACTGCAAGATTGTGTCTAATCTGTTTGTTACAGACAACTGTCACAAACTCATGCTGGGAATATAAAAGAGGCACTCCGCAATAAGCCATTCTTGATAATAACGGGTGACTCTCATCAGCAATGCAATCATAAGCGGCGGTAATTAGCAGCTGTGAGAGACAGCAAATCTTAAATTAATTCCCCTGATTACCACATTGATTATTTCATTTCATTGGTGCATGATGGCATAAGAAAATTCAACTGAGTTATGAAAGTAGTAGAGGAAATGCCCAAATAGAATGGAGACCAAAAGTTTCTGCTTAATACTCATAAGGCTTCAGAGGTTACAATGCTGTCAAACTATAGGCATATGTCAAAAAAATAAAAAAATAAATGGTCCATATATACTGAACAAAATTATAAACGCAAAACTTTTTTTTTTTTGCCCCCATTTTTCATGAGCTGAATTTAAAGATCTAAGACTTTTTCTATGTACCCAAAAGGCTATTTCTCTCAAATATTGTTCACAATATTGTTTTCTGTCTAAATCTGTGTTAGTGAGCAATTCTCCTTTGCCGAGATAATCCATCCACCTCACAGGTGTGACATATCAAGATGCTGATTAGACAGCATGATTATTGAACAGGTGTGCCTTAGGCTGGCCACAATAATATGCCACTCTAAAATGTGCAGTTTTACTATATTGGGGAGGTCCGGGGGGTTCAAGGGGTTCCCAAACGAAAAAAAAACCAGTCAGTATCTGGTGTGACCACCATGTGCCTCACGCAGTGCAACACATCTCCTTTGCATAGAGTTGATCAGGTTTTTGATTGTGGCCTGTGGAATGTTGGTCCACTCCTCTTCAATGGCTGTGCGAAGTTGCTGGATATTGGCAGGAACTGGAACACGCTGTCGTATACGTCTATCCAGAGCATCTCAAACATGCTCAATGGGTGACATGTCCGCTGAATATGCTGGCCATGCAAGAACTGGAATGATTTCAGCTTCCAGGAATTGTGTACAGATCCTTGAAACATGGGCCGTGCATTATCATGCTGCAACATGATGTGATAGTCGTGGATGAATGACACAACAATGGGCCTCAGGATCTCGTCACGGTCGGTATCTCTGTGCATTCAAAATGCATCAATAAAATGCACCTGTGTTCATTGTCCATAACATACGCCTGCCCATACCCATAACCCCACCGCCACCATGGGCCAATCGATCCACAACGTTGACATCAGCAAACCACTCACCCACACGACGCCATACACGCTGTCCTGCCATCTGCCCTGTACAGTGAAAACCGGGATTCATCCGTGAAGAAAACACCTCTCCAAAGTTCCAGACGCCATAGAATGTGAGCATTTGCCCACTCAAGTCAGGTACGACGACGAACTGCAGTCAGGTTAGACGACCACCGGAACGTGGGGGACGACGAGCATGCAGATGAGCTTCCCTCAGACGATCTTGGAGGTGAAGATGCGGGATGTGGAGGTCCTGGGCTGGTGTGGTGTTACACGTGGTCTGCGGTTGTGAGGACGGTTGGATGTACTGCCAAATTCTCTAAAACACCTTTGGAGACGGCTTATGGTAGAAAAATTAACATTCAATTCACAGGCAACATCTCTGGTGAACATTCCTGCAGTCAGCATACCAATTGCACGCTCCCTCAAAACTTAGCGACATCTGTGGCATTGTGTTGTGTGATAAAACTGCACATTTTAGAGTGGCCTTTATTGTGGCCAGCCTAAAACACACCTGTGCAATAATCATGCTGTCAAATCAGCATCTTGATATGCCACACCTGTGAGGTGCATGGATTATCTCGGCAAAGGAGAAGTGCTCACCAACACAAATTTAGACAGATTTGTGAACAATAATTCACAAATAAGAGAAATAGGCATTTTGTGTACATAGAAAAAAGTCTTAGATCTCTGAGTTCACCTCATGAAAAATGGGGGCAAAAACAAAAAAAAAGCGTTTATAATTTTGTTCAGTGTATATAGTGATAGCAATTTACTCTACTGAAATTGTATGATGATATTATATTATGTATATATTATGAAGGATCATGTGACTGGATCTTTCGAACTTTCTATTCATCAAAGAAACCTGAAAAAAAATCTCCTCAGCGGTTTTTCCCTAATAATCCTCATCCTCAGAATACTACACGTTTTTTTGCGCCGCACCTCCGATCTTCGCCTGCTTTTGAGGATCCTATGGTATGGAGTAAGATGCCTCACACTTCCGGCTTTGACATCCCAGGAAAAATGTACATTTTAAAATATATTTAAACAGAAATCAGTTATTATAAATAGTAAAAATATTTCAGAACTTTGCTGTTTTTGTTGTACTTTGGATCAAATAAAAATTTTTGCCCAGGCTGGTAAAGAAAGAAGAGAATTTTTTAAAGGGGTCATATGATGCTGCTAAAAAGAACATTATTTTGTGTATTTGGTGTAATGAAATGTGTTTATGTGGTTTAAGATAAAAAAAAAAACACATTATTTTCCAAATACTGTACCTTATTGTTATACCTCTATTGCCCTGCACTTTTGAAGACATAACATCGATTTTTTACAAAGCTCATTGTTCTGAAAAAGCAAGGTGTGCTGTGATTTGCCAGCTATCCAGTGCGTTGTGATTGGCCGAATACCTCAAGCGTGTGACGGAAATGTTACGCCCCTCACCATACTGTGATGCCGTGTCCCGGCCGGAGCGACGAGACAAAAACATTAAAACCCATTACAAACGAGGCATTTGTTGCATCCAGTGGGGACATAATTACTGATTATAATGACTTATACTGTCTTTTTACGCGTTGCATTGCATCACGCCGCGTAAACATAAAACAATGTCTGCATTTGTGATAGGAGGAAATGACAAACAACAAGTGCTATTCTACTGCCCAAAACTTGCGTTTGAAGTTTGAAATCGTTTAAGTTAAAACGTACTTACGTGAGTCAGAACTTCCGGCATTTTAGTCTAACGTTACTCTCCCAGGATCAGTAAACAGTCCTCCATAAAATGTGCTGCACACATCTGAATATTTGGGTTAAACTGTTCTGGAACAGTGTGGTAAATACAACATAACCACTGATTTGTAGTCGTGCCCTCTTTTGAAAGACCAAACAAAGCAGTTTCGCTTTCACAACGAAAAACACAGCGGCCTAGCGTGAGGGGAAGCCCCGGCTTAGCATGCACTGAGGCCGGGATAGAGTGAGCTGAGGTCAGGCTAGCGTGAACGAAGCCCCAGCTTAGCGTGCGCTGAGGCTGGGCTAGCGTGAGCTGACGACCCCAGCTTAGCGTTGTGAGAGGCCGGCCCCCTAGAGTGAGCTGAGGCGGCTGGAAGTCAGCATTGTCCACAGCGCGAAGTGGATGTATTTCCTCAGCAACCAGCACGGATCAGCTCCAGGCATGACGAAGCGGATATCGTCCTCTTTTGGAAGACCAAACAAAGTAGTTTCGCTTTCACAACGAAGCACACAGCGTCTTCACGACATGGCGGCGGCAACAATACTACAGCGAGAATAAAAGTTACGCCTTCTTTCTTTGCGTGAACATTTGGGCGGCGTTATTCAAATCTTCCCACATAGTGAGGTAGATATGTGGGGGCGTGTTAGAACGAGCCGTTTTAGGTAGGTGTGGCTGACTCTTAACTTTTATAAAGAATATCTCTTTGGATTTGAGACTTTAGTCTTTGCAACTTTACAGATCTTCTTTATGCACCAAGAGCTTGTAACACTCCAAAGAGAAAGAAAAAATTTAAATCGCATCATATGACCCCTTTAAAAAACGTTAAAAGTCTTATTGGCTCTGTAGTGTGTATTGTTTTTTTTTCTTCTTTTACTTACATTGCAGGAAAAATTATCTAGATAAACTAAATGATTTTACTAGTCACTACTACTTAGACAAATTGTTGAATAATCAACCATCCTGACTTATCCTGAGAAATCACTTAATTTCTTACTTTTTTTTCTTTTCAGTTTAGATTCCAATTCAACTTCCTGTAGGGTGTGGCCAATTCAATTCAAATTAGATTTTAAGGAAGGTGCCAAATTGCTAAAAGGCAGCAACACTGAAAGCTGGAAAAATCACCTGTAAGGATTCATGGATTTTCAAGGAAAACCATCAAGCGCTGAGGTTGAGGATGGTTTGAGGATGTCATTGATGTGGGAGGCCATCAAGGCTCTATATAGTCAGCAGCGACTTTAGAGAGTATAATCTGTTTTTTCTCACCCGTGACAAACGGGGATAAGGCTTAATATTATCTCCAAGGTCAACCTGATCCTGACACTGAAAAGAAGTGCCCAACCGGAGGAGCCTGACTCGCCACTATATCCCTTTCTCCTCCTTATCACCATCTGAACACACTTGTTTAAACAAAAGCGAGACGGAACAAGCCCACATTCACTTTCTCTCACGCTCTCTTTGCCACATCAGTGCCGCGACACAGATAACTTCAGTTATAACCAGCAGCAACATATTTTGACAACAATAACAATATCTTTTATGCATTCTCTTCAGTGCAAAGGTTAGATTATGCAGCTATTAGAGAATTTAAAAGGGCATTTTTTGAGTTTTATGAAAACATACAATTAAAGGTCAAAGCAATTTTCTCTACTGAAATTGAAAAAAATATTGAATGAAAGGTATCATAAGCCTCAATTAATGGATAATGATAAATATACAAGAACAAGCACAACCTCACAAGCACAAAAAAACAAACATACAACAAGATCAATTTCCGTAGCATTTCCTGTTATTACGCTCTCCATGGAACACTGACCAAATTTGCCCTCTCAGCGGATATGAGGGTCCAGAGTAACCATTCAACCTTGAATGCCCTGCTTGTCCAATCCTTACCGCCACAACTACCTCCCCCATGATCCATTACAAGGCTGGGGAGTAGGACCAGTCACTATGATGTATTTAAACTCTATTGCACGGTCATGGACCGCTCATGGTCCCAATTCAACAGAATAGTTCTTCCCTGCATGCATCTGAGACAGTAGAGTATGGCCCGGTGGCTTCCAGACTTTTCTCGGAATTGATTTTCTAGGGATTGATTGTGGTGAAGCTTTGGGCTGAGTGTGAGATTGAGGTAATCATAAATACGAGCCAGGTTGGTAAACAACCAATAGATCCCACAGAATCCAATTGATGATATTTACACAGCAATTCATTGTCAAGCTTGCCATCACACAGATGCATAAGCTTGCTGAAAATGATTTTTATTACTCCACCGGTGTTTATATAGAACTAGACCTTCATTCTCTCTGCCAAGAACTCTTTTCGTCACAATGGTTTGTCCCACTTCCCTCTAAATCCAGCCATCACAACTCCCAATGGAGTCAAGCCAGGAAGCCTACCTCACTGGTTGGATGGATGTCATAGTAACCACGCTGCTAATGCTTGCTACGGTTTCCAGCTGACTGCTCTGTTAAGGGGCTTCAAGTGATGCCCCAGTGACCAGCTCTACACTTTGGGCAGTCACTCATGAGAGGCACGCCCCTCAAGCTCTGGTGGGGCTCTAAATCTCAAAGTCACCCAAGTCATTATTCACGGATGACCTTCTCCTCTGTCAAAACTCTGAGATGGAGCACAAAAGTCATACTTACTTACCACAAAAATGGCAAACTGATGACAAACGCCATTGCTTGTTTTGAGACCAAACATCAATTATTTCGAACTTGACGTAATGACAATATTGGATTTGAGAACTACAGCAGATTTTCAATGAATAATAATTCAAATTTCATCACATACACCAATCGTATGGTTTCTGAAGGCACAGAATAAAGCGAAAGGGCCACATGGACCACTTTTATAATACTTTAATGGTGCCCTTTTTTATTTTGGAGACTGAAAGTCTAGTCA
Organism: Sinocyclocheilus anophthalmus; assembly: GCA_018155175.1. NCBI lineage: Eukaryota > Metazoa > Chordata > Actinopteri > Cypriniformes > Cyprinidae > Sinocyclocheilus > Sinocyclocheilus anophthalmus. The sequence continues at coordinate 429,325 of JADLZN010008552.1, read as the reverse complement.
CAATTCACTTGAACTGCACCTCCTTATCGCAATTCACTCCTGCAAGTGTATGAATGAGTGGTGCCTTGTTGTTTGTTCACAAAATCACTCTCCAAAACCTTCACCCTCTCTGGTGGAATGAGCTGTCAACCTCCACCCGAACTGCTGGAGCCATCCAAACTTTCATGAAGCAGCTGAAGGCCCACCTTTTCCACCTGCACTTAACCACAAAAGGGAAAAATATATTTGGTCTCTTCTCTGTATTTCTCATCTGTTCTTTCTTGTTTCCTAATCTAGCTTTCTAGTAAATATGCCATTGAAAACTGAATATGTTGGCTCTGTGATTAATTGCTTATGATCCTGCAAGTCATTTTGGATGAAAGAATCTGCTAATTGCAAAGTTATGTCATGAAACTCTAGATGGCAAAGACTGATAGGTTCTAACTCAATCTGATATAATTACATCATTCACATGGCGCAGATGATTGGTTTCTTTTCACATCAGCAGCCAATGAGCTGTGAGCTGCTGTAGCAGTTGCAGTGCATTATTTTAGAAACCCTCCACCTCCCCAGCTCCACCTGTATAGATCTGCTACGGGGTAGTTTCACATATGTTACAGATGGGGTTATTTCATAAGTGTTATATGTGTTACATGCAGAAGCAGTATTTTCTACATGCTCACAGCAGCATGTCTATGGATGTATTGGCAGCAGCAAGCCTCGGTACTTGCTCTGCCACAGCAACAGCGTAACAGATCTATACCGCCAAGAACAAACACATTAACATTGCCATGTATAAAACTTTCTGAGAGTTGTCATGACAAAAATTAATCAATTAATTAAATAACCAAACTTTTGTGTTAATACAGGTTTGGAATAATATGAGTATGATTAAACAATGACAGAATTTAAATTTTCGGATGAACTGTCTTTTTAAGAACTTTGTTGTAGGGTACAGATGTTAGCTATGTCAGTCAATAAGATAAATCAGATAAATCAGTACTTATTTTGAGATAGCATCCTGTTTTCTGCATGAACCATAGTAACGTGTTTTAAAATAGCAACATCTGCTATGTTTAGAAGATTAAAAGTGAAATGCATAATTTCTGTGCCATTAGCGGCATCAAAAAAATGTTTGTATGAGCAGCTGACTGGGCAGGGCATAACAATGGTGTGACGAGAGGGGTGGGGCCGAGAGCCGTGGGAACGGAGCGAGGCCGGTGGAGTAAATGCTATTGCACGACACCTGCGCCACTCACCGGTCCGGAGTTCCACGGAGGAGCTCCGGAAGGATAAAAGGACGACTGTCACGCACGTACAAACATAACCAAAACACAAAATAAAATCCAGGCCTGGTCCTCTCTCGTCCAACACTGTCATCACTCCTCCTTTTATCCTTCCGGAGCAGCTCCGTGGGACTCAAGACCGGTGAGTGGCGCGTATTAACATTTACTCCACCGGCCTCGCTCCGTTCCCATGGCTCTCGGCACCGCCCCTCTCGTCACAAATGGCTTAACCATGGGCTAAGGGTTTGGAGACAGTCATTAATTTTGCAATAAATTACATATTTGCTTTTAATATAGTTGATTGTCACTTGACTGTGGAGGGAGCGTTCGTTGGAGAGAGGAGACGAGGAAGTCATGCAACAAGAAGTAGTTTTATAACAATTCAGGGAGCAGGACAACAACCGTAGTTAGCAGATGAGGTAGACATATACAATTCCAGACAAGGGAGAACAGATCGGGCTAGAACTCAAATAGGGCAGATAACGAGGGGCAGACAGGTGAGGAGGATAACTAATAATGAGACACAGGGAGAAACTAATCAACTATGAGGACAGGAACAGGAACAGGAAGATAACCAAATAATGACATAAACATAGGGAGCACGTGGGGGAAGAAAATATACACAAGACATGGAACAGAGTCTGACAGGAGTGTAGTTAAAACAAATATTTTGCATTTAACAACACTGACAAATGCATAATCTCACTGTTATTAGGTCAATACTACACAATATTTTGAAAGTTCTTAGACCCTAGATGTTATTGAAGTGACACTAACTGAAAAAAACAGCGCAGCTGCTTATAGCAATACTGAAATTTTAAAAAATGTATCTGCATAGTTATTCCAAACAAAAGGCAAATTTTAATTGGGAATTTTTGCTTTTCGGTCCAGTGTAACCACAATGTTCCATTCCATACAAGAACTTCTAACAATTTTGTAACTATTAAATATAAATCAAGTCTCATTGGTTTACACTGACTGTTGGCGACATAATAGGTAGCCCCTCTATCAAGTAAAATTTTTGTATTTGGATGGGTACGACACAAGGGAATCAGAAGGGGAGGAAAAGGCAAACGCTTAGAAAATGGTTTCATCCTTGATAATTACATGCAGTGAAGCGTGACTCTGCAGGCAGCACCCCAGAGAAGGTTGAGGTAATCAGTCAGTCACTGCACCCTCTACTGGGGAAAAGGGGTCTGAGGTCATCGTTTCTGCTGCTAGACCTGCAGGTGCCCAACGCTGTGTGTGCATCAGCTGCTCATGGCACTGCCTTTGTAATGACTCAGAAACTCAGAAATGAGAGATATCATGAGATATGCATACATTTATGCACATAAATTATATAAATGTTACAATTATTATTATTATTTTTACAATGTTACAATTATTATAGTGTATTGAAATATATGTTACTCTGATCTCATGTCTCATTTCCTAAAAGACAACATTAAAAGTGGCACATCTTACCCCACTCTCCCCTATTATGTCATACTTTACAATTCTTGTGACAAAGCATAGTATGCCACGTGAAACTACCTCAAACCCATATTTAAAAAATGAAAGTGTGTAAAATTACTTTTAGAGTGATGGAGAACTTTTCATTATTGCTTTGTCATATTCACCTCTTATCCTTTCTAGACATCTTTTTCATTGAGCAGAACCCAGCTGTCAATCAAAGAAATCGCTGGGTGGACTCCAACCATGCATTTGATTTCATTTTCTACACAGCTAAAAATACGGGTCTAAAAATAGCAGGCTTGGTGATGAATGCTTTCCGCTCAAGGTGTGCAAAGCAGCTGAGGTGCAACGCGCTGACAGGACGCAGGCATATTCAGGAACATGATATGACAGGGCATTTGGCGGGATTTAGCTGTGAGGGAACAGAATCTGCGCCGTTTGATTAACCCCCTCTTCTCCCTAGCGAGTGTTTACTGTTTGATTCTTAGACCCTTTCTTCCTCCTTTCCAAAAAGAAAAAAGGAAAATCAATATGGTGAGAGACACACTCACACATAAACACACAGACAGACTCCACTGACTCAGCAAATGAGGATCAGTTGGTCAGAGAATTATTTCCCTCCACAGCATGAAAACAAGACTATATAAAGCAACCATTCTATCATGTGTGGAAGAGAAAATGCCAAATATGTAGAGCTAAACAAGCAGAAAAGCTATATTTTAACATCAGCAAAGCATCCTGATACTTTTTAAAAGCGTTAAAAATTGTGTTTTTCACACATCTCCAACACATCTTTTCATGTGCCTCTGGTTTTATAAAAGATATCGGGAATGCTAATGATCACGTAGTCCAACTTACATGACCTTGATTTGAAAACATAATAAATAGTCCTTTTTTATCTAGCCTATTTACAATTCTCTTGACAATTTCACACTTTGAAATATCCACCTTGTACAAAATGACACCTTTAGGAAGAAGATGACCAGATATCTGCATTTTTCTTATGATAATGACAGTGTAACTGTGTCTCTGGTTATTTTGTGTCTTAGCGATATTTGTGGCAGAACTGTGGGAGATCTGAAATATGAGATTTCAAATAAGTAGGCACGTGTGAGGAAAAATGTCTCATATGTAGGATTCTGCCAGGAAAATAATGGCACATCTAACAACTCCTAAAAGAACCAATTGCGACTGTGAATGAGTGTGATATTGCTTTTGCACAGCAGTTAAATAAACAACAAGTTAAAAATTGAGTAACTTACATTTTAGACACAATATTGCTAGGTCCATTTTTGTTAACATTAATAATTCAAAAGAAAACCACGGCAGCATCAACCACGTCTCCGAGGAACACAGCTGTGTTTCGTCACTGAATGAATCAGCATTTTGAACTAATTGGTTGGGTGAATGATTTAATGACTCACTTATATGGTGTGTCCAAAATCACATACTGGACATTGTATACATTGAATTCGAACTTTGTGACCCCTAAAAAAGTATGTTCTATATAGCATGAATGAAATTCGGATGTACTACATCTGCCATATGGTCAGTGACCGCAAGAAAGGTGCTGACTCATTGCCACATACAATCCTCTCTCCTGCTCAAGCAGCTACAGAAAAAGTACAGTGTCCATAAACAACGAGGACAAACTCCCGGCATCTATCCAGAAAAAATATAGTATGGTAGTATGTGAGTTTTCTTACGGTTTTTCAAGTACTGTGTGGTGGCGCGTACTCTTTTTCAAATAACCCATATACTAGATAAGTAATCCATTTCGGATGCAACTTTAAAGGGATCATATGATTCTATTTCAATTTTTCCTTTCTCTTTGGAGTGTTACAAGCTCTTGGTACATAAGTGTGTATAATAGACGATAAGATGTATAGTTGGCCAACCGACTAAGTCAAAACGCCAAGAGAGAGATCCTTTCTTTATAAAATTAAAGAGTCAACCAAAACTACCTAAAAGACTCGTTCTAACACACCCCATGTCTACGTCACGATGTGGGAAGATTTGCATAACACCGCCCAAATGTTCAAGAAAAGAAAGAAGGCGTAAACTTTTATTCTCGCTGTAGTATTTTTGTTGCCGCCACCGCTGCCATGTCGTGAAGGCGCTGTGTGTTCGTTGTGAAAGCGAAACTACTTTGTTTGGCCTTCCAAAAGAGGACGATATCCGCTTCGTCATGCCTGGAGCTGATCCGTGCTGGTCGCTGAGGAAATACATCAACTTTAGCGCTGTGGATCGCCGGATCGGCTTTCACCGTGGACGAAGCGGAGTCCAGCCCGGGGTCGTCACATGTGGTTGCCGCAAGCCCGCCGGCCGCGCCATTCTCAAGCCCACCACCTCTGCTCACTCAAGCCGGCCTCCACATACTCTAGGCCCCCACCACCTGCAGCTCCCCTCTAGCCCGCCGTGTGTGACGGTGTGTTTCTTTGTGAAAGCGAAACTACTTTGTTTTTTTCCAAAAGAGGACACGACTAGAAATCTTTGGTTAAGTTGTATTTACAACACTGTTGTGGAACAGTTCAACCCAAATATTCAGATGTGTCCAGCGCATTTTATGGAGGACTGTTTCCTGATCCTGGGAGAGTAGACTACAATGCCGGCTGTTCTGACTCACAGACTGTAAGTAAGTTTTTTTATATTTAAAGAATTTGCCACTGATGATTCAAACGCTAGTTTTGAGCAGTGTAGAGTAGCACTTGTTGTTTGTCATTTCTCTGATCACAAATGCAGACATGGTTTTATGTTTACAAGACAGTATAAGTCATTATAATCCAAATATGTCCCCCACGATGCAAAAAGTGCCCTCCTTATAAATGGGAGTTAATGTTTTGTCTCGTCACTCCGGTCGGGACAAGGCATCACAATATGGTAAGGGGAAGTTAAATGTTCAGGGGCCGTACACGCATTGAGGAATTAGGGCAATCACCCAAGGAGGATAGCTAGGCAGCAGGGCATCCTCGCTTTTCAGACCGATGAGCTTTGTAAAAATCGACGCGTTTCAGAAAGGCGGGGCATAGAGGAGAAACAATAATGTACACTATGTGGAAAATAATGTGTTTTTTGAACTGCATAAACACATTTCATAACACCAAATACACAAAATAATGTTCTTTTTAGCAACATCATATGACCCCTTTAAAGTTACTTGTTTCATTGCTGACTGAATCAGTATTTTGAACAAATCTTATTAGTCTATGATTTTTGACTCATCTATTTTTGACTCATACATCCTTACACCAGTTGGTCGGTCACTATCGCCAAGACGGTCACCATCGCCATCAACTGGTGTAACGATGTAACCTGCAGAAAGAGTCTGCAAAACTCCCCACCACTTTTTACCATGTCGACAAATTTTGCTAGGGCACATTTTCTTCATATTTTTTGTAATAATACCATTTACGCAGCCATTGTTAAATATATACATAAAATCTAACATCCAAAATCATTTTATCCAAAAACCTACACATTTTCTGTATATGCCAATGCATTACCTTGGAATCAAACCTGTTACCTTACACAGATGAATAATGAACAGCTGATAATGTTAGAATCTCATAAAATGAGACTTGACATCATCAGCAGCTTATTAAGATCCTTGGTAGCCCACAGAATTATGTGTTATGCTGAACCTGTCCCTTCTGGCGGCAATGACCTCACTAATTCAAGCTTAATGAGTCAACAAAAGTGACAGTATTTTTTTTTAAGCTTGCCATTGCCCACCGGTATATGATGTTTGTTAGCTCTATATAAATATCATGCAAGTGCTATCCCTTTTTAACCTGAACCTGTCACGTGTCCATGTAGCAGGGAAAATCTGAGCAAATAAAGCCATGTGGCTCCAAATTAAAACTGAACCACCACTCATTGTAACCCAAGATATGTCCCATGGTTAACAACAGAGCCCAAGCCTCACCTTAGGCTCGATGAAATAAATAATTCATATCATGGAACAGCAAATATGGTGACAGTTTCTTAAACGCCAGGCTTTCTAGGTGCTCAATTAGCCTTTGGAGACCTTGATAGCTAAACTAATTAGTAATCTGGACAGCAAAACCCATAAGGGATCAGTGTCTACTGACGTACAGTTACACACCAACAAGCCATTACAATCCTGATTCATTTGAGTAACTCAAATAATACTTATTTTGAGAGTTTCTCATCTTCATCCAACAGCATTCGTGCCTGATGACCTGGCAACAAGTTGATTTTCCTCGAACAACAGGGGCCTGAAAGCCAGGCATGAAATCTGTCTGTTAAAATGGTGCATATCTGTGAAAAGCACTTCACACGTTCTCCCTCTTTCATCACCAAACACATGGTGCTTTTCAAGCATGCTGCCACGGCACAGAAGACAACCGAGAGACGGCAGACGAGAAGAATTAATAACGATCCGGCCAAATCTTCTGGCCCGGTAAGAGAAAACAAAACTGAAGCTCTCCGTTATCTCTCTGTCCGTGCATGCTTTCAAACAAACAGCAAGGAGATAACTGAGATGTTTTGATAAACAGGATCTCAGTGCTTTAGACGTCCTTCATCCCATTAGTATGCTGCAAGCGGTGTGCATTTCATGCGAAACTGTGAAATTTGCAGGGGCCAGCATTGAGCATTCTGTAGATAACATTACACCCCTTTGATCCAGCTTTGTCCCTCATCATCTACAGCTCATTCAATGGGCTTATTTACAGATGCGATCAGGCACCCTGTGGAAAGATCTGCCAGTCAGCTCTCCAGATCAATACAGCATTCCCTCCTAATGGAAAGGCTTCGTCACCTCCTTTCCAGCACTGTAAAATACTCACACCTGAAATACCAATTAATGCATTTGTAAACAACAATAGTCTTGACATATGGATAACATCACTTCATGATGGTTTTAAACGGCAGTTGAACATGAAGGCAAGACTTTTAATTAGTGTGAGGAGCTTTAAACTTCCACCCCAGGTCTACAACAACATCCAGTGTTGCTTAACAGTGCTTATTTTAAATGGTACACAATGGCAAAGTAATAGTTGTAGATATCTCGAAACCCTATATTCAGTCTGACAATGCTGGAAATGGACCAAACTGAGCTCATGGGGATGTGCTGGTAGTCCTCGTGGCATTTCAAATCATCTGTTCAGCAGAAACTCTGGATTAAAGTATCTCAAATAGCCATTTATATCAACTTAATACCGTTCTCAAGGTGAAAAATCTTTGCAAATGATGTGCAGAGTTACCCGCCATGTCATTAAAGAGCTTTGTTCAGGTGTTTAAGAGAGAGACAAAAATCACGTCCTTATTTATTCCCAAATTCACTACACCTTCCACTCACCCACCTTCCATTTCAAATTTGGGTCAGTCTCTTTAAATGACTGCGATGCCAAAATCTATTGTTAAACTGAGCACAGATGCCTGAGCTCTTTTTCTCTCTCTCTCTTCATTCAGCACATTGAGGCAGGTTTGTTGGAATTGAATTTTGTGCTACTTTCCTCCATCTTAACCAAAATAACAGACATCTTTAATAGAACTGAGCTAACCTGAAATAGTGCATTACCCCGCAAACAAACACTAAGTGCGATGGAATGTACACTCACCAAATGATGTCCAGGGAACAAACGCTTCTTCTCTCTCCGCTTTAAATCCGTAACTCAGCTGGATAAGAATCCTACGTTCATGCTCTGCTGAGGTTATTTAAGGAAACGACTGTTGCTCGTGACTTTTGACCCACCGGTGAGGGACAAGCATCGGCTGCTGAAGGAGCGAATCGCTGCGGCTCGCGCAGAGGCAACGGAGGCAGAGCGCGCGGTGATGCTGCCTTTTCTCTATCACACACACACACACACACACACACACACACACACACACACACGCCACCACCGCTTTAACGCTGATTGCTGTCCCTAGAGCACCATCTTCTGGCAGTAGGCTACATGAACATGTTTTACACACCTGTCCTTTCTTTATTCGGCATAAATTATTTTAACTAATACCCTTCTTTTGTAACCCATTTAATGAAGCGTATTAGTTTGATTTATTGCTAATTTAGACTATAGAATTGTTTTTTATGATTGTAGTAGGCCTACATTGTTTCAATTATTAGCTACATTTTCAGTGCTTATTAATTTTGATACCCCTGAGTAGCCCTGAGAGTTGTTTTGGTTCATATTTCTTTTTATGTGTTATATTTATTTTGTGCGTCGATTTTGTACGTTCGTTTTGCAGTGTAGCCTAATATAGCCTAAAATATAGGCTAACTAAATCTAAAAACACACTTCAAATACACAAAGGATTATCTAGATCCAATACATGCTAGAGAATGAAATCACAATCTATTTTGAACATCTTTCAGACAAATTTGATCCTGGTTATAAATTGACAACAATTGTGTTATAGCCTAGTATAATTTCAGAGGAGTTTCTTGGACCCCTGGACAGTATATTGGCTCGGGCCCCCTCTATAGAAATCGCGTTCCGGGCGTCCTTGCATATTTTGGTCGTGCATATATGCACGTGCTTTCTGTCACAAGGGATACAGTAAACGCGCTTTAACTCCCGCGCATGCGCATCCAGGTCCTTTGAGTTCAGGTGACATCATTCTTTTGGAGCAGAGTGGCGTCTTTTGTGCTTCACACCCATTACTACAAAGCAATGTATGCGTGGATTAGACGTCTTTTGTTCTGTTTTTTGAAACACTATGAGTACTTTTATATCATATTCTCTTAAATGAATGTGAACGTTGCCCACCCTCTCTAGGCTCATTGGCCTGAGACATTAAAGTGCAAACTGGTAACCTATCAACGGAAAATGTTACTGGATGAAAGTGTGACAACTAGCCCCGGTGTTCTCTCTCTGTGTACCCAGTATTCTGATGATTATTCACATTGATCAATACAGCAAGTCCAAGTGATCACCCTGTCTTGTAGGTAGCCTATTGAAAACATAGAACTTCTATCTGTATATTTCTTTGTCATGTAGGTTATTTGTGAAGCTTCACACTGTCAGACAAAAGCGCCATCTTTTGGTTGTTGTGGAAGCATGAAGCTGCCACAGAATGTCATTTGTTGACCGTGAGCAGTTTACAGCCAGTGTTGCCAACTAGTTTTCAGGGGAAGTTGCTAAAGGAAGGTTTATTTGTTGCTAAAAGTTGCTAAATTATGTTGTGATGACATTGCGTGATGACGTCATTACGTAATCACGATGCAAACTTGCGTCAAATCTCAGCAAAAACATATATATATTTTTTATTACAAATCTAGTTCATTTAGATTTGTTCGTAGCAATATAAATGCATAATATTAAAATATAAATATCGAATGTTACTATTTTTACACCATATGGCCTATATCCGATAAAATCGTGTACACATTTTTGAACGATTGCAATTTAAGTTTTATACTTTAAAGCAGTTTATTAGTAGTTAGTAGTATGCTGCACTCAAGAAAATAAAAAAAAAAAAAATACATGCACAATCTACGTGTGGTTTAATAATGTAATGGATATTTCTGTGGATTATTTTTCGCACATGATTTTTGCAACCTGGTGTTTTAATTACAATCATTGTATCTTTGTTGTTTTTCGGGTTACAACGTATAATGTCCTGGAAGATTTCCTAGCATACGCTGTTTTTCCATTTTTCCTGCATATTTTGCTTAACTAGTTGTTCCTGTAAGAAACAGTGTACTCCATCAACATCGAACTACTAACAATGGTGTCCATTATGAAAAATAATTGCCTTATTCTACTTAATTTTGTGCTTACTGATTAAACATTGCAGAATAGCAGCGTAACTTAATCCTTTAATTATACTTACCGTGTGTACTACTAGGCATCTTTGTTTTTCTCTTTTTGTGTAATTTAAATGGTAATTTGTGCCTTTTTATCGTTTGAGTCACTTTTGTTGCTAAAGTTGCTAAAAGCTGCCAAATAAATGAGAAAAAAAAGCTAAATTTGTTGCTAGGTGCTTTTAGAAGAAAAAGTTGCTAGGGTAGTCTGAAAAAGTTGCTAAATTTAGCAACAAAATTGCTAAGTTGGCAACACTGTTCAGGCAGGGGCGTAGATCACATGGGGACGTGCCCCCCCCCCCCCCCCCCCCCCGTCTTTCCTAATCAAGTCCAATCAGTATAATCAAACCCAGCTGGACTCAAATGAAGGTGTAGAACCATCTCAAGGATGATCAAAGAAATGGACAGCACCTGAGTTAAATATAGGAGTGTCACAGCAAAGGGTCTGAATATTTAGGACCATGTGATATTTCATTTTTTCATTTTTTCTTTTTTAATAAATCTGAAAAAATGTAAACAATTCTGTGTTTTTCTGTCTATATTGGGTGCTGTGTGTACATTAATTAGGGAAAAAAAATTACTTAAATGATTTAGCAAATGCTGCAATATAACAAAGAGTGAAAATTTAAGGGGGTCTGAATACTTTCCGTACCCACTGTATATATTACATTTCTGTCCCCCTCACTTCTGAAATGTTCAGGTAAACAACGCTGGCTGTGCAATGCCTGATCACTGGTCAGTGGTTCCACTCTGGATATGAATCACTTTGGGTGGACTCTGACAATGACAAGGTTACGATAAGTAGATATATTTTGCTGAATAAACAGAAATAGACTGACATTCTTGATGAAGCAATACAACTTCCCAGTAGGGCTCTGATTAATAAAATTATGAATAATTTACTCAGCTCTCCAGAGAGATGGTAAACTTTGTTTTGATGATCAGCACAGGAACAACAACAAAAAAAGGGCTAGAACAGTAAAACAATATTTCTAAAGGAATAGTTCACCCAAAAATGAAAACTGTCATCATTTCCTCTACGCCAAGTCAGCGTTGTATGGCGGAGTAGCCTGTATTCCATAGTATTTTTTTTTAATGTCAATGGCTACTGTCAACTGTTTGGTTACCCACATTCTTCAAAATATCTTCATTTGTGTTAGGTAGAAGAAAGACATTCATACAGGTTTGAAAAACAGAATGAGTAAATGATGAGAGAATCTTCATTTTTTTGGTGAACCATCCCTTTTAAAACACAAAGGTCTGATATTACAATTAGTACAGAACAAGTAAATGCTGGATAGTTTCGGTAAATTTCAAATAAAAAGATTTTCTGTATTGACACATCCCTCAATGTAAATGTTATTAAACCCATGTTAATATTTTGTACTAGCATGCTCTTTCTGCAGGTCGTTTCGATGTTTATGAGTCATTGAATCACTCAACAAATTTGTTCAATAACACTAATTCATTCAAGTTGAAACACCACTACTGTGTGTAGCTTGATTGATTCAGACTTAACTTTGTTTGGATCTGTTTTTGTTGTTGAGACAAAAATAAATAAAGTAACACTCTTGTTTAAATGTAACTCATCATTAACTTGTTTATTGAACAAAATCCATATGTTTTTCGCAATGTTAATAACTTGTTGCTCCATTAGTCAAATCCTTTTCATAAAGTGTTTAATCAAGATCCGCTGCAGTTCAATTCAGTTCCATTCATTCGGTTCATTGAAAATATTCTGCTTAAAATGTTTTGCTAAATATGCTGTTGGTATTATTTACTTTATATATTAGAGCTGTTAGGGCTGGATATAAAATGACTGAGATAACTTAGCATTAGTACTAGTAATTCCTACAGAAAAAAGTGGCGAAATAAAGGAAGAAAAATTAAAATTGCTCCCTTTTATATAATGTATAATGTTTTATAAAGTAATACATTATAAAAAAATATAACATACTATAATAACCATCATACTTCACCCACACACAGTCATATTTTTTTATAACATGACCAGAGTCAGGTTGTAAATCATGCATTGGTATAATCATGTAATGTTTCTAAAGCTTCCAAACAATGAATCATAACTGCCGAACACTGTGCTTCTTTCAACAGGCATCACACTTTGTACCACTAAATGTCAAAATCATGGAGACAACTTGAGAAATATTTGCTTATGAGGCAAAATGCCAAAATAACTCCTTAAAATGTACCAATAGATCTTAATTAGATTCCCAACATATTGAAGGAATCTGTAAGTCTCTTTTTCATGACGAAGTCTGTGACATAGTATATATGCACACTTAATACTGTAATTTACTTACTTCTGTTCCGTTTCTAAATGAGCTAATTGTATTCAAAAGGTTTTAGGGTTGCCCTGCAGAAGAAATAATTTGCACAGAAAAACAAACAAACACCTGAATTGATTTTTTTATTAAAATGTTGTTAATCATTATTTTTGGAATAATACATTACAACATTTAGAACAAATACAGATACATCACATACATTATTTGTCTTGTAAAATGCATATTGTATAAAATGCTATGATACAAGCTGTTTTCATTGTAGCGTTTACAGGAATTGGTTTGGTTTCTCTTTTATCAACCTCTGCTTTTTCACACTTGTCTGGGCAGGAAAGTTGCAGATTTGGTTGACAGAATTACATGTATTTCTTTGACTCCTCTGTCTGTTTGGCTGGGAATTTGAGCTGGCAGAATTTAAAAGTGCCTCAGAGAGTCATGGGAGGGTATTCAACATTCATCTGCAGCATATGAAAGCTTCCCTTTCATGGTTTAAGTATTAGCGTAGTATTGTAACAGCAAAGTTGTTTCATTGCATCAGAAAATGCACTGAATCAGACTTTACAATGATGTAAAAGAGAGTAACACAATGTACAATTCAGAAAAGTAACACTAGATGACTACACCCTCAACTATGTGCACTGATTTGTAAGCCGCAAGATACCATTAAATCATAAAAACTACCAGATGAATGAATTGCGCTATCTGTGTGAGGGGATGGGTGTGTGTGTCCTGTAAGTGAATCACAGCTGAAGGGTGTGGAGACTTCTTCCTTCTTGATTTGAACAGCAGAATAATTAATGAAGATTCCAGTGTTCCATTCAGAGAAGAGTGACATGTCCAGTGTTGGGGAAAGTTACTTTTAAAAGTAGTGCATTACAATACTGAGTTACTTCCTAAAAGCAACTTTTACTTTTAATTCTGTTACTCAGTTACTGTTTATGGAAAGTAATGTGTTATGTTACTTTTAAAATCTGGGCAGGGCTTGCTTGTATGCTTTTAATATAAAAAAGTTCTTCTTTTACAAATATAAAAGCCCTTTCGCACCAAAAGTGAAATGAACAAGTATCAGGCTGAAGGAAATGTAAATTCACGTCTGTACAGTAGAGAGCACAGCTCAAACCAATTGCATGAAGAATATGATGCAGAAGAACAAAATTCAAACACTATTCAGCAATAACAAAAATAACAATTTGACCACGTCATGACTGACCAATAAGAATCATTAACTTGTGGGATCTAACTACAGTTTTCCTCAGATTATTTATCTGCCTAAACCCCTGTGTTACATTAAATTTTTACAGCTCACACTGTAGTAGTAATAATAATAATAATAGTAATAATACTAAACAATGTTCTGCCACAAAATCACCAGTACCTTTTCCGTTAAGTTTACAGACATTTCCTTCAACCCTAAGATGTATTTTCATGCTATGAATATTTGACACATGAATATTTAAATCTGTGTGGATCCGATCTAATGGTTTTCCATGTATGTCTCACCCAAACAACCATCTGCACAAGCTTTAGCTTGGATGTTTGTGTGGCCTAAACATAATGGACAGTACGAAAGGAGTAGAGCAATACTGTGGAGAAGAAAAAAGGGCCAAATTTGCCTCTTAAACCAACTGCAATAACTACTGTTGTACATTGGATAAAACTATTTTATTTCAATATTCAATAAAAGGACTCAATCGTCAACATAGTAAAAAAACTTGACTTCTGACATCAAGCTATAGACAAGATAAAATAAAGTGCAATTATTAATGAAAAATGAAAAATAACAGAATAAGGAAGTAACATTCAAATCCTTCCAACAAAACTCATAACACAAATTAAAAAGTAAATAACCAGTACAATGTCAATGCAAACTCCGGCGAACTGAAGGCAAATTCATTTGAATGCTCAAAAAAAAAAAAACACACAATGTTTTCCTGCTTTTACCATACACTCTAAAAAATGCTGGGTTAAATAGAACCCAGTGCTGGGTAAAATAGGGACAAGCCCAGCAATTGGGTTGTTTTGACCCAGCGGTTGGGTTACTACCCAGAAGGTTGGGTTAAACATTTAACAGAAGAATTTGAAGAGGAAGCTTGGGAAGAGTTTGTTGAGGCCTTTAAAGTAGTAATCATGGAAATGGGAATATGTGCTATATGCATTCAGGGTATTGTTGGGATTGATCCTCATATGATTATGCATGTCATGTGGATGACTGTTAACTGTTGCTTCTCTTATCTGCTTGCACATTTGTATAAAACTGGTCTTTGGAGTGGATTCTGGAGCTCCACTTCCCTTTCATTATATCATTTTGAGTGGTGCTGACTAACCCAACTTTTGGGTTAAAAATTTTATGTAAAAATTTAACCCAACAGTTGGATTAGTCCATATTTGACCCAAAGTTGGGTTGAAACAACCCAGCATTTTTTAGAGTGAATATTTATCCTTCTAAGAATTACAAATGTCAAGTTCTGTCATGAAACTCTAGATAGCGCAGGCTAATGGGTCCTTAAAGCAAACTGATAATATTCACAGCGTTAAACTACTTGGCACCATCCGTTGGTATTTTGTGGTACACAGCCAATACTTGCTGCGTTAACCGTTACATGCTGGTTAGCATTCACAAGAGCAGTTCAAAGCACTCTGAAACCCTCCACCTTCCCCAGCTCCACCTGTATAGACCTGCTACTAGTTATTATATACAGTATTTGTGCAGCAGCAGTATGTCTTAAATCTTCCGAGAGTCGTCATGACAGAAATTATTTTAATAAATTCTGTTATTTTATGATAATGAAGCAGGTTTAGCATTAGGAGCCTTTATCTTTGAATGTGTTGTTTCTCTATGTTCTTATGTCTTGCAACAAAAAATATATTTTTAACCCTCCTGCTGACCAGTCACAGGCCCTTCTTTGTGTGACCAGTCCACAGTTTTAAGCACTCAGAGACTAAAGAAGAACATTGTTTTGAACCTCTTACTGTGAGAAAGTTCTTATTTCTTATCACTACTGTATGTTTGGGTAAGTTTCCTGATCTAACTAGAGCTCCGAGAACGTCAACCTTGAAGAAGCTGGGGCCAAATACATCACGTCTGGTCTAGTAAGGTCGCTAAGAAGAACAAGAGTGGTGATGCTCCCCTGGCGGGTTACACTCTCTTCGCCCTTCACATGCCGGAAATTAAACATTAACGCCCTGCTGTCCTTTCATGGGGACTGGAATGTCGTTTTTGTTCAGCTGGCAAATCGTTCATTACAAGCTTCCTCTACACATTCTTCAAGAGAGTCGGTAACATCAGGAAAAACCTAGGGGAAAGGAAACACCTAGGCTAAAGTTAGTGCAGATGGTTCTTTGGGGTCAGACATAAACGGGGAGCCAATGACAAAACTGTGGTTAGATCCCACAAGTTAATGTTTCTGATTGGTCAATGGTGACATTCTGTGGTCAAATATTTTTTGTAAAATCGCCACTTTGTGGTTTTTTTAGAGTGCAGGTTAGGGTATACAGGGAAAGTGTTTGATTTAAATTGTGATTATTGACTGAAGGTTTTAAATCTGCACATTAAATTAAGTTTTAGCGTTAGTTCTGGCAGGTCACGTGAGTCAAGCTTGCATCAGCTGATTCTCAGCTGATCACATCTACCTATAGGAATACGACACCTATCGCGGCATTCCTATATAAGCTCTATTCAGTATTATTCAACAGCTTTTCCCTTGCTTCGGAGCACATTACCCTCCTCCCTCCCCAGCTGCACCTTCGCCACGTCGGACTTAGCTTTCGAATTCCTGCTATCAGACTCTTTTTATCTTTAATAATGTTGTTACATTAAAATGTCATTAAGAACATTAATGATAGCTGCATTCGGTTCTGTCCTGTTTACCCTAGTGGGTTATTGCTGTTCTCCCTGCTCATTCATGACAGGCTGCGTGGATGGGCAGGGAGGTTTTTGCCCAAAGAACCATTACGTCCCAACCAACCAAACTTATCGAATATCTCTCCTTGTTGGACGATAGTGGTCCTGACAGAAGTGTGGTTCTAGACTTAAATGCAATGTAATTGAAGAGGAAGGGAAATTAATGGTTTCTCTGTTAAGTACCAAATGCAGAAGGGATCCTCTGTGTTTGTGTAACTACCGACTTGGATACTGTTAAATATTTGGTTGGAAACGTTTCAAAAGTTTGTGAAGTTGTTGATACTTCAAATGTATAATTTTTCCATCTTCAGCTTTTTGGATGAACAGGCTGTTTAGATCAAACAAATGTTTAGTTTACTCAGTGGTGTGCACAGACCTCCGGAGGGGCAGGGGAGAAATTAAATGATGCATGCATGATGGTGAGTGTGATTTCACCAAGTACAACATGTTCCCGGATCAACGTCCTTGTTGATCCTGGAACAACATTCCTATCAACCAATCAGAATTGAGAACTTTTCAGGAAATGTCAGTTTTAGGCTTACAATCAGGATTAGGTGCTTCTACACCCTTGTTAATCAGCTATCATTTCCCTCTGATTTTAGGAATAAATTATGGGTAAGATTAGGGGTGGGGATTGGGTTAAATCTGTATTTTTGGATAGTAATGTTGATCCAGGAACATGTCTTGGCAAAATCACAGCGACCATGCATGATGGAGGAGACACTAGAAAGTTATGAGCAACCATTCCTACAGTCTTAAATTAATATTGAAAATCCAAAACTGTTGATGAGTAATAGCGACACCATCAGTAAAACCAATATGCCAGTAAAGTGGTACATTATAACTACAGTAAGGTAATATAAGGTAAGCCCAAGTATACTAGAGGTACGTATGTGGTAATTGGATATTACACTTAAGGCTACCATGCCTTTCAGAGACAATTATGTGAATTACTTTGTGCCTGTTTGTGATGCCAAAACAAACCTATGACTTACACCTCAGGTACTTAAGGAAGTGCAAAACCCTGCATGAACCCTTATCATTATAGGCAGGTGGAATTTGTAAACAGGATACAGGATACGTTGCTTGCATTTCAAACCTTCTGTCCAACCACCTGGCTCTGTTTGAGTATTGAACATTTGCAGTTCAATCAATTGCTAATGGTTAAAACCAGTCCTCCTTGCTTTTTTATCGTGTAATATTTAGTTTGATCTATAAGGATTCACATTACAGATGTAAAATGTAATTGTTTCAAGTTGACTGTCAGACAAAAGTGCATTATTTAATTTGTTCACTATCAGAAACTCACCCAAACTTTCCATTTCATTTCAGATATGATGAGTATAAGTTCAATGATAGTTAGCTCATATTTGAGAGCATAAGACGGATATGAACTTAAACTCTTCTGTTGACCATTTTTGTCACAAATAAGCATTTCTATGCCTTCAATTTTTTAAGAGGCCTGTTGCTGAATGGAATTAGATAACTGTTCAAATGATAATTATTGACTACAGGAGTTGAATTTGAACATTTACTTAATGTGTTGTTTTAGATTGAAATGCAATCGAAGAGAGAGAGAGAGAGAGAGAGAGAGAGAGAGAGAGAGAAGAGGGGGAAATTGATGGTTTGGCTGTCAAGTTACAAATGCAGAAGGAATCCTCTGTGCTTGGTAGTTAACGCACTGACCGCAGGTACTGTTGAAATAGGTGAGTTGGAAACGGTCAGTTTGGTGAACTTGGTGGGGCTTCAGAATGGGAGTGTTGGCAAGCGGCATGGTAAAAGACAGCGGTGGTGCAAGAACAAATATGGCTAGTGTCAGTAGAGCTGAGGGCAGGGTTTATTATAGGTATCCCTGGGGATGAAGAGGGGGAAGTAGGGGGCATGGTGGAGAGGTCAGGGGGGGAGGTGAGGTGAAGTGTTGGAAGGAAACAAACTGGTTCATGGGGGTTGGGGGAGGGAGCGATAACGCCCTGTGCAATGTGATGGGCATGGCGAGATGCAGCTTATTGGTTGGGCAGGCACCGGATATAGAAAAGGGATCATATGGGTCCAGGCCACTAAATGCGAGGGGGGTAAAGAGTTGCATCGATGGACGGCTACAGTGGGGGGAAGGAGGTACAGAGAGGTCTACACGCCGGCACACGACATGCGGGGGTGGTGGAGTCAGTGTATGGCAGCGGCACTTCAGACTGTCGCAATTAAGGGCTCAAAGTGATGCCCCAGCCTGGAACCCACGGGACGTTCCCATGCATGAGAACGATAATAAAGAACAAAGAAAATGTCAAAAAACAATTCAGGAAAGATGATTTACACTAAAATGCTGGGTGGGTTCACCCAACGGTGGGGCAAAGATGATTAACCCAATGTGGGGGGACATGTGTGGATGGAAAGAGTTTAACCCAAAGTTGGGGGAGTCCAGATTTGCCCCAAGTTTGGTATGACAACACCCCACTTTGGTAGGTGGATTATAAACGGGAAGAAATACAAAAAAACCTTGCTGGGTGATTTTCGTAAATCACACACTGATTTGTATCAGTGATTAAGTCAGACAAAAGAACCGTATAATAAATTAACAGTATTATAATGATAAAATAAACTTCTGGCTACATTCCGTTTGTCAGAGGAGTACATGGAGGGAAACCAGTAGACCAACAGCTTTAGGTTACGAGAACTGAAGCAATACGCTTTGAGGTCTTAAAACAAGCTGACTATGTGTGTGTGTGTGTGTACTGTCTTCATTTACGAATGCTGTACATTTGTATTTTATTTTGTGCAACCATCATAAAAATTATAATCATAATCAAACAAAACTCAGATCCACCTATGCATTTTGATATTGCAATCAGGTCACTGAATATTCATGTGCCTTTAAGTGATCAAGAAACCTGAAACATGTAGGACACTTTACAACATTATATAAAAATAATCATGTGCTTCCAGGCAACATCAGAAGGTCAATATATATATATATACTGTATATACATGGCCGGACGTACAGTGGACTTGAAGGGGCGGCAGCCCAGGGGCCGTGTAGGGGCCCCGCTTGTGAACCCGTTACAGTTGTTCGGTTTCGGTGCCAGTCAAAAATTATTAGCCGCATTTCAATGGTGCGCACGGGCCAGCCGGGGTTAACAACTTCAAGCTTTCAACTACGACATTCGAAGTCATAATCAAACAGCATAAACTGGAATTTATGATTTTTTTTCACAGAAAAAGGACACGCGTATTAAATCACGTCTGCGCCGAATCGCCGATTCATTTGTGATCACATGGCTACTTTAAACGGTTCCATTAAGCTTTTAGCCCAAAAGAGCTCACATTTACAAAGATAATGATACATTCTCACACGTTCACGCCTCACTTCTTGACAGAGGATGGTTCTTTATTATATTAATGTTCCACTAAATTATGCGATCTGAAGAGTTTGAGCGCTCTCTCCCGTCCCCACTAACCTCCACAACCCCAAGCGAGCAGAAATTTCATCAAGACGATTTAAAAAATAAAAATAGCCATTTACAGGGTTCGTACGGTCATGAAAAACCCAGAAAGCTTGGGAAAAGTCGTGGAAATTCTTTATACAAATCTCTATATAGATGCCTAATTGGGTCAGTGTTGCATCACAAAAGTTTATCATTTGGTGTTTTTAAACCATTCGGTACTTACGCTATCCAAACTAGTTTTCTGGGCGCTCACGGTCACATCCAAAGCGCGCGCACATGAAGCCGCGCAAACACCTCCAGAAAAAGTTTAGTGTTTTCATTGTTTCTGACTCAATTAACCTTTCATTTTAATAAATAATGTTACATAAAGACAATTTAATGGTCAGTATAAATGAACAAGTTACTAGCAGTAGCACAAGGATACAAATGAAACAAATGGTGTTGTAATTTTTTCAGGTAGGCTAGCCTAAAACTTACAGTAGCTGCTACCATTCAGGAACAAAATACTATGATGTATAAAGTCATAGATATAGATTATATTTATATATGAATCCATATTAAATATGAAAAAGTTATTTAGTCAAGAGCAGATTTGAGCAGAGTGATTTTTGACAGACAGTGTCGTGTCTTTTTCCTCTGTTCTTAGAAATTACACTCAGTCTTGGTTTTTTTTGAAGTCAAAAGAAATACACTTTATTTCAACAATGAGAATAAAGCGGAGAATCTCTGCAGAGAACATCTCCAGAACGTCATCGCCAAACTCTTTGAATGCGTCCGTTTTTATACATTTGGGATTTGGAGGCGGGGGTAAATAAAAACAAAAACAAAAAAAAAAAATCCATATAGTTTTTCCATACATATAATGGTTCCTTTGTGCATACAGTTCTCCCTAGAGACAAAAGCCCCTCCTCTCTAGTCTTATGTTAAAGAAAGACCCCCACTTATGGTTTTTACAGATGTTTCTCATCTTAAGTTTGTACTCTTTGCCACGTAGGCATGTTTTTACACACAGGCATATAGAATTATAATGGAAGTATAACTAGATATAATAATGGCTAGATTCGCCTTGATTATACTTGGAGGATGCCTATTTGGATTGATAAAAATCTTCTACAACCCAATATACAAAGCTGCTGTCACCAAGGTTATTATGGGGTGAATTTTTAAATTATTTTATTTGTAAATATCGTTTCAAATTGGCTATAAAAGTCAGTTATTTTATTAGTTTTCATTAATATTGCTGTTAGTGTTTGAGTTTTAGTTTTATTCTTGTGCACACGTTGTGATATAGTTTAGTTTCAGTTTAGTCAGTTTTAAGTACGCTTCGCAGAATTCACAGATCACTTGCCGGGAACAGCACGGCAACAAACAGAAATACACTTATCACAAAAATTAAATCACCAAAAAACAAAAAAGTGACTATCGCACATGACGCATGCGAAGAATTGATTCATGGTCAATATACAAAATATACCCAAAATGAAGCCATCAGCCTTTACAACTAAATCAATCTACACAACTGTGCTTAATGTCATTCTATTATGTGTCTGAGATATTTAATATGGAAAATAAATTAGCCTAATTTGCATGATGGTTTGATGGTCTTTTTCTTATTTACAAACCCTAATCTGAGATTGTAGCCTAATGTCGTGTCTTGCTCACTTTTCCGTGAACAACTGCGCATAAATCATAACTGGGACTAATGAAATGCAATAATAACGGCAATCTCATTTAACAGTAAAGGCTCATATTTGAATATGCTCTTTTAATTTATGAAGAATTATAAGCGTGTGTTTATGGTGGAGTTTAGCCTATGCACAGTTGCCAAAGCCGCAGGGGTCACAAGACCGAGGCTAAAGTTTTGTATTGTTTACGAAAGGACCTCGTTCCTCATCTTTTTTTCTTGTTTTTATTACACGTTGCGCTCGCGTGTCCAGCTTAGAATTCAATATTTGGTTTGTTGCTTGTGTTACATGGAAATAATAATTTTGGGCCTTGACCTGATGTAATATATTTCAATGCGGGTGCGGTTCGGCCACACCAGTAGTTTTTGAATTATTTTGTCATTTTTATTTTATTTCAGTTTACAAAAATTTTTTCTTCACTTCTTTCTGGCGTCTTAGTTTTAGTTTTCCGTTTACGAAAAAACCTGCTGCACCTTTCTCCTAATGTTGAACCTTATCTTAATTAGCTACTTTCATGTTAAACAAAAAGCAAATCACTCCGCGCTCTTGACTGACTACCTTTTGTAACTTTATTTTAACAGAATTCATCTGTTTCATTTACAGTATTTACTGGTTTGTCATTACAGTGTAATTCCCTTTCTTCAGCATTTCTGTAACCTGAATGTTTTTCCACCAAGCTGTTTTCCTAAAACGAATGCAGTTCCTAAGTTTTAATCTTTATAAATACGCGGCACCAAATTCCATCTACCTTACATTCTGGCATTCATTATGCGTTTATGAGCCTAACTGATTTCTCTGCATGAATTAACGTCTGGCACAGTTTCGCGCATGGGCTTAACATTAGAAAGCAAACAAATGACATTAATATCATTAATTTCTTAGCATATGCTATAGGAATCTGAAACATGTTGCGTGTAAAATCAATGAGCATTAGTCATGAATAGTGCCTATACAAGGTCAGGGTGGACTAAATTATTGGGTTGCACGAACCCTGCGTTTAAGTCATGAAAATCCTAAGTATATGAGTTCAGGCCTATTCGCGACATTAGACGTCCGTGGATTGTCTTCGGAACACTGAGATCGTTTAGTCTGCATCGGTGGGGGGGGGGGGTGGGAACAAGGGAACAATGTACATTAAACACAGACACAAAATTCTGTTTTGCTCCGAGCAATACAGTGTTTTGTTTCTCAGTATTACACGGACCAGTAAATGGTTCAATCAGGCTATTAGTACAGTCGTTTGCTAAGTTAAATGAATTGGCATTTTAAACAAATCGGTTGATTTATGGATTCAACTCACTCATTAAGACAGTCACTTGCTGCTACCTACTGGCGGTTGTAGTTTCATATTTTAAAAAGAAGCTCATTATTTGATTTTTGCAATCATTTAATATTTCTACACTAAAATGTTGTATTTAAACTTAACATAACGTGTGCAAAATCCATCTATGGATTTTGTTTATAGTGATTTAATTTTATTGTTAATAGCCAACATGTTTTTTTTATTCAGATTGAATTTATTAAATTTAAGAATCTTACATAAAAAGACACAGATATGACAATAAATTGTCAAAGTACATCTCTTTGTTTTTTTCTGCTCAGTGTTATTTCAGGGTTTTGATCTCTCAACTGAGAGATCACATCCTGTTTATTGTATTATAGTGACTATTTAATATTACATCTAAACTTTGACAAGGCTAGACATGTTGCCTATTAATTGTATACAGTATATGAACCTGAAAGCATATTTAAATTTTTTTTGTATTTTGTGTTACTCCATAATAATGTTCTAGTTGAGGGCATTTGTAGTATAGGTATGGGGCCCAAACATAACTCAAGCCCAGGGGCCCCCGGCCCCATAAGTCCTGCCCTGTGTATGTATGTAGTATATATATATATATATATATATTCCTCAAGAAATACAGCGTTTTCACCACCTTCAAATTTGAGGATTCCTTTCCTTTTGTTTTGATTGCAGTCTAACAAGAAACAGCATTGTTTCTGCGAAGGTGGAGAAATAGTTGGTCAGTGAATCATATTGTGTTTTAGAAGCAAGTACAATCCTGTCTGATAAGTCATCCAGGTACCCAGGTGAAAACAGACAGCTGGTGATGGATGTTTTTAATTACGCAGCATCATTGTTTTCTGCTTGTGAGACTCATGATTGCTTTCACATGAGACGCTTCTCAGATGCTACTGTAGCTTTGTTTGTGTTCTTTTTTCTGTTCTTATTTTCTCAAATGCATATTAGGAATTCTAGGAAAATTAGCATTTTAATGCCAAGAAGTCTTAAATCAGTCATGCTTATCTGTTATTAAAATGTGATTTTAAGATTGATTTTAAGCTTATTTTTAATACCAAAATGAATACCTCATGGATAAGCTTAGAATGATTAAATTATGGAATGCTGCATCCAAAATCATCCATTAAAGATTTGTGGTTATATAGAAAAAAGATATGCTGCTAAATTATTTCCTCTGGCTTATAACACATTTAAAACAAACAATTTTTTTTTCTTTTTGTTGTTTATATTGTTGTTATTGCTAGTTTATACTGTACTTGTTGCTAATATTGTTTTAGATCTTCTGAAGTATAATAAGCTAATAAATAAAGTTGACTGGGCTGGTTTGAAATTCCACTGCCAAATGTGACTGCATTCAACATTTGTCATAACTACAGTTAAAAGTTGATTAACCAGAACACACAGGGAGCCGACTTTTGTTTCACTGTGTAATCCTCCGCTACAGATTAGTCTCGGTTAATAAAAATGTTCCCATTAAGATATGAAAATTCTCTGAAGATTCAGAACTCCTTTTTTTTTTTTTTTTTTTTAATGTTTTTAAAAAAAAAAAATTCTTGGTGCAAATGTTAAGGTAACATGCCATTTAATCATTTTGCATTATAGGAATGTTACATTTAAACGTTCTGTGAACATTCTGAAGTAGTCACATTCCAAAAAAAATTTAGATGAACGTCGAACTAAAGCGTTTCAGAAAAAAAGTTCTCTGAACAATATATAAATGTTTTTGTGCTAATGTTTTGAGAACACTATTCATAACCAGATAACTAAACAAATATTATATTATGTTACTAGAACTGTTTGTTCATAATTTTAAGAAACTTGCCTTGAACGGTAGCCAAAGTTTTGAGAAGTCAATAAGCAAGCCTAGAACCTAACTCACAGACTTAAAAATAGTCATATCATTCCAAGCAAGATCGTCTTTTAGTCTGTGCTTTCATTCATTGGTAACACTTTATAATAACTTTAATAACAGTAACAAACATATAGTGCTTGACAGATTATTAATTAAAATACATTCAAATGTTTGATGATTTCATATATTCGTATTTTTGAATGTTCAGAATTACTGTTCTGTTAAACGGTCATTTATCAGGTTGTCAGTGAAAGTGTCTAATGCGTTTCACCATGTATCAAGTAGCTTATGTTTCTGATTCCATGTTTCTTCGTTCCATTTTTTTTTATTGCCTGCTCATGCATATGTTGTTTTGTGATTTAATAATCTGAAACCTTAACTGCCCTTAAAGGTTTTTTTTTATTTTTTTTTTTGTGGGAACGTTGTAATTTATACTAATTCAAGTAGGCTAGTTCACCGCAGCATACAATTAAAAATGGTCAAAATACATAAAGCTTAAAAAAAATAAAAAACATTTGTAGATAATATAGGCCTACTGGAATTTAATTTCATTCCAAAAGACAATGAATGTGTTGTGAATTAATGAATTCATAATTTCCTATGAATGTTTTTAGAATGAAGGTCCTAATAGTTTATATTCAGAATTGACTTTTTATACTGACTGACAATAAATCAGAGACGAAACCAGGACCCGCAGGCCAGAGACATTTTTTGTTTTATTTGAGCATTGAAATGTACGAAAACTAGCCTATTTGAATTGGGTTTAAAAAATATTTAAAATGTACAAAAAAACTTTTGTTTAATTATTTAATAATTTAAATTAGGCTTTTTAATCATTTAAAAGTAATTGAAAATTTGAAAACATTTGAATACAATAT
Organism: Sinocyclocheilus anophthalmus; assembly: GCA_018155175.1. Classification (NCBI taxonomy): domain Eukaryota; kingdom Metazoa; phylum Chordata; class Actinopteri; order Cypriniformes; family Cyprinidae; genus Sinocyclocheilus; species Sinocyclocheilus anophthalmus. The sequence goes on along the minus strand of JADLZN010008552.1, from coordinate 403,469 downwards.
AGCATAATGCAACATTTACGTCTGGCCCATGGCCCTCCCTCAATCAAGTTTGGGCACCTCAGCAATGAATAGTCGGTATAGCTTACCATTGCAGGTATTAAACAAAAACGATACAATTATTCAGAATCCCAAACGTTTATCCCCTTCGAGCCTAATCTAAGAATCTGTCTACCTTTCCAGGCAAGAATCCGATTCAGATGATAAACAAAACACCGCACGGTCATCCTGCACTTGACACTATTTGCGATAAGATTCGATGAAATTCCAAGGTGCAGGAATCATCGTATTATTTGGATAACAACATTTTTGGAAACCCCTTACATGAACCTAACACTGAAACCAAATTTGATGGGTCGTTGACACAGACGCCTATAGATAATTACGATACAGTTAGTCACGCACTTGTCGTTCTCCAACGATATAATGCGATCAAACCAGACTGACTGTAGCTGTCACCAGCCGTCATGTGGAAACCGGGAAGGCCCCTCCTTTCGGTAACGTGTCCTCTCCGATCGATCCGAACTCACACGGAGCATGGCTTGAAGCGATATAGCCCCAGTCATGCAGAGGCAAAACGAAAGCGATGAGATCCAGCAGTGACAGGAAGTTTCATTCCAATGGACTATGATCGTTTCAATGACATAAAGTCAATAAAGCTTCGAGTCAAAAAAACAACTGACCGCCAGGTATGATTCGCGTGGAAAATCAACAGTAAAACATGAATTTCCATTTGTCCATCTTGAAGCGAGTTTGCAGTGACGGCATCGGTCTGCATGTGACTATGGCTCAAAAATGACCAATGGTAAGTTTACGCAAAGCAAAAAATGAACAAGTATCTAAGTCAAGGAAACGAGTTGAATTAACGCATTACTCTTACCTTCCCGGGCACGGCGTTGTTTGAGCCCGACTACAGGAAAAGCTTGTATTTATAGCTATCATTACTTGGGGATTCCCGGTGATTATAAGCAACAATCAAAACGAAACTCGTAAGTGATTTACAAGAAAGCGTGTTTATTACGAAAGTGAATGTTCACGAGGGTTTGTTCATGTGGAAATTGTCATGCTGAAAGCTCAGTCATGGTGATCCGTTTGAATGGCAATGTAGCCTATTAAGTGTGTACGCAATACGCATGGTAGCCAAGTGTTATGTAAATCCTGCATACGAATGAAACCGTGCCATTGTAACCTTTTAGCGTTACACATGTGCATTTTTGTATTTGCAGCATCGTCTTGGTACTTCTGTTTTGATGCTTATTATACTACCTCTTGCGTTTTCCTGTGAAAGTGGCCACAATAAAAACCAGATCACCAAGGATTACCGCAATATCATTAGGATACAACTGAAGCACGTTGTAAGTATTAATACCACATGTATGCCACCAGGTGAAGGGATTCAAACAGTTTATCTTATGCTGGCCTATTCTCACTTGTGTGTAGGTTATACACATTGTAAAACATCTATTCAATTTACAATAAAATGGGTAATTTATTTTTTTACTTGGCCTATGTTACAGGCATGACGGGATATTTGTGCCGTAATTTACGTATCATTTACAGATACATTAGAATATAGCTGATACAGTGAACTATGCATCAGCGTTGTACCTTAAAATGTATTGATGATAACCACCATAATAATATGGGTAATATAATAGGCCACATGATAAAGTTCAAAATTGGAATTTCCACGAACCATAGCTAATAAACACTGTAATATATTACCCACAAATAATATATCATGCTAACACAATGCTTACACTTCAAACACAAAGAAACACAAAACACAAGGACAATACTGAATACTCAACATATATTTTAGAGAAATTACTTGAATTTTCATGTTAAATATAATTTAGGTTCCCTTTCAAGGTAACTTCGAACTGCGTCTTCTAGGGGTCACTATGGGTAACTCTTCGTCGTGACCCGTGTCTGAAGCATACATTAAAAAAAACACCACCAACATGTTGGCCAGCGACAGCCCATGACGTCACTACCGGTGCGACTATAGTATAAATAGGCACCGGGAGAACATGTCATTCTCTTCTTCGTCTTCATTGACTGTTTTGTTTGAAGCGTGCATTCCCCGGGTAAGCGTCTTCTGACGAGCACTAGCAAGACGTTTAGAAGATGTGTGCATCCGTGTCGTCGTTATTTGACACCTGATGACACACATGATCTTTGCGTCTTTTGTTTGGGCGAAGAGCACGCACACGATGCCTCCAGGGGGCAATCGGCGTGAACTGTGCGTTTTTTCCAAGGGAAAAGCTCAGCTCTCATTTGTCTCTTTTCGAGGAGAGGGGGGCAGCCGTCTACTCCCCGCGGTTCAGGACCCGCCGCTGCTGAGGCACGGAGAATGAGCTCGTGGGGATCTCAGATGGACCTGGCCGATGAGTTTAGAGAGAGGCTTTCCTTCTCGTGCTTGTCGCTGTGGACGATAGTGAGCGGCTTATAGGTGATTTTATGTTCCCCTAACATCGTCTGTCCAGGGCCGCAGTGCTCTGCGGTTCTTCTGGCTTATCAGGCTTATCTGCTGAAAGACCTGGATAAAGGCGAGGGCCTTTCTCCCGATGAGGTAGCTGAGTTGTGCCGCGCCACAGATCTCGCTCTCCATGCTACTAAGCAGGCCGCCTCTGCTATGGGCAGGTCCATGGCGGCTATGGTGGTAATGGAGAGACATATGTGGGTGAACCTGGCAGATATCGGTATGGAAGAGAGGGGCTTTCTTCTCGATGCTCGGGTTTCGCCTTACGAACTTTTCGTTACCTCCGTCGAGATGGTGGTTGAGAAGTTTAGGGAGGCGAAGGCGCGCTCAGCGGCGTTCAAAACCTTCATTCCACGAAGGTCCCGGTCTGAGCCCGAACAACCCAGGGGTCCTGGCCCATCTCGGTCTGAGGATCAGAGACGGGCACAGAAGGCTAGTGTCGTAGTTCGCACTCCTCCCCCGTCGGGTAGGGTAGGAAGAATCGCGGGTCAAAGGGAGGTAGGCAAGACCTAAGGGATGTGATCCAGACGAGGCATCAGTGCTTTCGTCCGGATCAGAGTGATACTTGAGTATCTACTCATTTCCCTCAGGGGTTTTAACATCTGCCCTTATCTTCCCCTTCCTAATTCCCCTATAACCACCAGCTCTCCACCTGACTGAGGTTAGGTAGGAACTTCCTGCATTACAGTCTCCTATGCTGGACCTATGATGTTTCGGTTGGTTCTATGGCTTCATAGTAACCACCTTACTGATGGTCCGGACTAGAGGCTTCTTCGGGTCGCTTCTTGAACGGGGCTCCTGCGCGGGAACCATGGTGGGTGAGTACGATCCATTTCTAAATATATATTTTAATACGCTGTGGTTGTGTATTCCATCTGCGAGCTTTCTTTGCAGTGTTTTCCGGGACCTGTGTGTTTCTGTTCCTTTTCTAGGGTAGGTCCTCGATGATCACCCCCTCTGCTGGGTTCAGAAACCTGGTGCTCGACTTGCAGTGATTTCCTCACTCGTCGATGTTGTATCCAGTCGGCCCTGGTTCCGGCATCATGCTTCCTGGATCCTTCCTGGATCATGCGGCCAGATCACAGGCTTCTACGGGAGCCTTCTTGATCATCAGGCCACCGGCACGGCACTGCAAAATTTCCTGGACGTCCGGGCTGGGCTTATGTTTTCAGGCTGCCCTGTCTGGTACGCCGTATCTAGGTCGCCCTGAGGGGCTTCCTGGTCACCAGGATATCCCCTCTTGCGGAGGCATCGAGCGGGAAGTATAGGTGACATTTGCGAGAAACTTCTTGTGTATGCTGTCTCAGGCAGTTCTCCCCTCGCCTTAGAGGGTCGTATTTGAACTTCCCTCTCCCGTTTGGCCCAGTACCTCCAGGTATCTGTGAACAGATGCCTGGAAATTTTAAATCCATGCTATGGTAAGTGCACACACTAAACCTCTGTGCACTTTCTAAAATCCACATAGTGGTAAGTGTGCACGCTGAGCACTCGCTAGGTACTTACTGCTAGCCATTCCAGCATTATACCTTAGATCGAGTTGATGATTTCTCAAACATAGTGTTTTGGGATGCTCCATTTCCATCTATGGGCTGCTCTTTCAGAGTTCCACGAGAACCCCTTAGAACGGTATTTTTGAATCCATGTTATGGTAAGTGTGCACGTCAAGACTTTGTACGCTTTCCACACTGTGGTAAGTTCGCACGCTAGTACTTTGCGTTCTTTCTAAAATCCTGTAAGGTGAGAGTTACGCGCAGCAGCTTCGTGCCCTTTCTTGAGTTGGTTAAAGCCCCAGTTCCACCTTGGGCACCACTCCCCCTTGTATCCCTTGATACTACTTTAACAGGGGTGTTGCTACTACGGGGCGTTGGACAGTGTCCTTCAGCAAGCTGCAGCAGCACGTGTACACCCTTGTGCAGGCCACTACTTGGCCAATTCTATGTTATACCCCTTCCCCTTCCCCTACCCCTTGTCCTTTGAAACAGAGTGTCAAGGGGTAGGGGTGAAAATATTCCCCTAAGAATTGGGACACCACTACTATGCCGTCACACGGCATCATACGTCGTCTAGCTCCTACAATACACACACCTATGCTGGTGTGCATTAGAGTCTTTAATTACCCTTCTATATTAATGCGCTGGCTTACGACACCTACGACCACACACACACACACACACATCACACATAAGATGAGATCGCGCAGCTCATACATCCAGGGGCAAAGATACTTGTCAATGCTGCCCCACGACTTTTATTAATAACAGTTTAAATACTGAATCGCTGCTTTATATTTTCCAGCAACAAGATGATAAAATTGCTGTTTTTTTAAGTAAACTCACTCTTAAAAAGAGAAACGCACAGACGTGCACATGCAACTTTCCTCTCTCTCTCTCTCTCTCTCGCCTCGAATTGGCATAATTGAGAAAAGATTCGCGATTTATAATTATTGGGGGAACTAGCCCCCCTCAATGTCTATGGTGGTTATCGCCCTGATCAGACATGAAAATATGTTGTGGCACTATCGTCCAGTCTGTAATGATATGACGTTAGCAAACTTTAACGATTTTTTCTGCAAACATTTCTTTGAGTAACATGACCGTAAATACAAAACTCATGATTGAAAGTAACATAAAACAAATGATTACTTTTCGTTAAAATGTTGCCACTGAAGCTGGTTTAAGCTGAGATAATTCATACCTCTTCATTTGAAGTGTGGTCCCGAACAATCTTCGTTTGAAGGGCTGTCTGGCCCTTCCCCTTACCCCTACCCCGCCAACCAAAAGAGAATCGAGACACCCCTACCCTTTCACGTGAACGTGCGAAACGGAGGGTTAGGGGAAGGGCTAAGGGGTAGAATTGGAATTGGGCCTTAGTATGATGCTAGGCTCTTGGTCGTATCCCCTTAAAGGAATCTATTACTGATTTCAAGCCTTGAGCTCTAACCCGGGCCCAGGAGTCTGGCCCTAACAGGTAAGTTTTTTTGGGGTATGTAGCTTAGGCCTTTGGCCGTAGGGGATAATGTCACTGACAGCCGTCTTAACGTCCCAGGGGCAACTCCCATTGCTATGGTAGAGTTGGTACTTAGTGCTCGCCATGGTTTCTGGCATGCACTCCCCTCTGCATGGCGGCGTGGGTATACCGTTCCCCATATAGCGACCCCTAGAGGACGCAGTTTTAAGTTCCCTTGAAAGGGAACGTCTCAGTTTACTTATGTAACCATGGTTCCCTGAGTAGGGAACGAGACACTGCGTCCTCTAGGTTTTTTGCCATGCTTCGGACGCAAGCTTCAGACGAAGAAGTGGATTATGTGTTCTCCCGGTGCATATTTATACTATAGTCGCACCGGTAGTGACGTCATGGGCTGTCGCCGGCCAACATGTTGTTGGTGTTTTTTGAATGTATGCTTCAGACACGGGTCACAACGAGGCGTTCCCCATAGCGACCCCTAGAGGACGCAGTGTCTCGTTCCCTACTCAGGGAACCATGGTTACATAAGCTGAGATGTTTTCGATGTAAGCTACTTATTCATTATTTCACAATAACCATTTTTACTGTTTTACTTAAAAAAAAATTTAACTGAAGTTTAACTAAATGTATATAGGTATTTATATATCAAGTAAATAGGGAAACGTTTGAAATAAAGACTACTGAAAATAATGCATCAATTATATATATAATACTTTATTTTTACTTTTCAGGAGGCTATTATTGAACCACTCCATTCAAACTGCACAGTAAGAAATGTCAGCATGTCGAAGGAGCCAAAAAATGTAAGAAAATGTCTATACTTTTTTGTCTACTAAACAAACCCCATCTGTTCAAGAGTGTGCGCATATGCTAGTCATATTTCTCTCTCAAACTGAAAGAGCAAAAGTTGTTTCTCATACTTGACAGCCTTTTATATGTGGCAGTAAAGGCATGTCCACTAAAATGTGACACTGTTTGGTTCTTTCACTTTAGTATTCTGCAGATTTGCTTTGTAAATGTTCTGACCTGCACTTCCCACTCATTCCAGACCATATGAAGTTCAGGGTCAGCTGGGTGCTGTTCACAGCACATAGACAGTTGTTAGTTTAACAACCCTGCTTGAAGATACAAGTTTCTCCTCCATTGTTGTCACTCATTCGCTGATTTGTTTCTGATCCGCTCACAGACACAGTCCATCCACAGAAAAATCTGCAGGGTTAACGGAAAACTGAGCAGAATCGAGAGGGAGTCAGATAATGTAAACGGACAACTGAAAGTTGTGTTATATAAACTTGTGGAAGAAATAAATGAGTCCTTGAGATGTTGGTGCCATGGAAAGGTAATCGAAACAACCTGTTTCCTCACATTCAGTTTTCTCTTACATCATTTTCATTTATTTAAACCTCCTTTTTGTTTCATTTGTGGATGAACAGAGAGAGGGGACAAATAAGCCAAAACAGCAAATACGAAAGTGGAAGCCTTGCCGGGTGAAAGACATTCTCGCCAACTTACAGAGACACTTTGAACAATACAATGCGTATCTGTCACTCAGCACAGACCTTCCAGAGCGTGGGAAGACTTCAGAGCAAACCGGTATATAATACTTGGCCTCCATCCATCTCATAGCTCTATTACAACAAATTAATGTACAGAATATGAAGAAGTAACTGGACGCACCATGTGTTATTCACACTATTCAGTATTTGACTGAAAAAAAACTTTGTGGCAAAATATGTGCTAACTATAAGCATACTACTTATGCATGAAAATGTTTCCAAACTTTGTACTTCGGATTGTTATCTTTGAATACGAAGGTGCAGCAAATGGAACTCAAACTAAAAAGTAGGTTTCAAAGCCTATATTATATACATTTTCTAGGCCTCAAGTTACGACTTTGTTGTTTCACATGCTTCTTTTTTTGGGAAGTGACCTTATCCAAGTCTTACACGTTTTCTTAAAGCCTTACAGTAAAGCCAAAGATTACGCTCTCACTGTGTTTTTCAAACTTTTTTTGGTAAAAAATTGAACTGAATGTGTTCCAAACACATTAACTGAGTTCAGTTAATGCTTTTATTATGAGGTTCTTTCTTAGTTTTGTAAATTGTCAGTAGAGTTGTTTCTTAAAAATCCTCTTACGGAGTGATATTTTTAGTTTATAATTATTAAACCTTGACTTAAGGAGCTACTGAAATGGTTCTATTTAACATGGTTGATAACAATTTGTACTGTTCTACTGCATCTATCTTTGTGAGCAACACTTGCCAAGAAAATCCTTGCCTTTTTCTTTTACCATCTTTATTTATCTTTAGTCTTAAACAGCATTTTAATGCAACATCTACATGGACTTACATACATTTGCTGAAACAAGCTGCCTGTCATTCTTATATATCTATAATATATTAAATATATATCTATACATATAGATCTAACAGCAAACGTGGGCTTATAGGTAACATGACTTTGTAGGGTCACTTCCCCTGAATAAGAAGCTAGTAGAACTTTTCACATATTCCTTCACATATGTTTTCTATATACAGTACGCAACTGTTTTTTTTCCAGAACGTTTGACATTATGGAGATTTTTTTTACAAATATTATTGTATTGCTATGTAACATCAAATTTCCACCTTTAATTTCCCATTTTATATGCAACTTCATGCCAGTAGCTGCAGGAACCTGGTTCATAAGCAACTGAAATATTGAACAGAAACATGTAAAAAAACAAACAAACTCAAAACTATGCTTGTCCAGTAACATTGTAATCAATCCTTTAATGAATAACTACATATATTGCATATATTAATATTTTTTGAGAAAAGCCCCTAAATAAAGATAATTAATGACACTATTGTGAGTAAATCATTTAATAGGCATTATAAAAACACTGGGTCAGTGATGAAAGGCTTATATATTTGAATAAATAGATAACTGTATTAAATGTGTTAAATTGGCAGCCCTAAATAAACACATCAAGCAGAACACAATCTGATTTATGTTTTCCACTTTATTTATGTAGGATAAGTTCAATCCATTTTAACCATTCTATCCTTTAACGGCAAAATTTGTCATAATCCCAAAAGCAGATATTCATAAGCTGTATTTACTGCCAGAGAAGCAGTAATACAAGCATAACAATGTGCAGAGTGATGCTTGAAATGCATATGAGCTTTAGATCGGTAAACAGCCACCAACTCCTCGACCTCTCTCATCCTGGACCAGCAGTGATAAAGCTTAAAGGCTCGGAAGCAATAAAATGCCTTTGTAAGGTTGTAATATGGTGGACGCTCTTGAAGGATGTGACATGACATTGCAGTCGCCTTTAAGTTTTGTATGTTGTGTTGATGTGTAAATATGTTGGACAGACTAGATCAACCAAAGTTGAACAGATGTGATGGATTGTATGTCTAATAAATATATGACGACGATTTCTACAAGTCATTTTCTTGTTCAATACTGTTAAAAACACACAAAACAATCAAGAACGTAAAAAAACCAAAGTGAAATACAAAAGTGGATTGCTCAGCAATAGAACTGTTGTCAATGCAAAACTGAGCAGAAGCAGAGAAGAAGCAGATTACAAGTGGCATATTTCTACAGCACAAGGATTTGCAAAGTACAATAGTTGGTAAGTAATACTCAGTTTTTACGGCTACAGTGAGTCAGTCTTACTTTTACATGTGCTTATTAAATGTACATTCGCTTCACTCCGCACTCGCAGCAGAACTTGGCCCAGTCCACAGGGTACTTGGTCCCACACTCATGGCAAAACTTGGTGCCCATTGTGGAAAAATTGATATCATTTTCGTTTTTCATGTCATTCCTAACAAAAGAAAACCACAAAGATGTGAATGAGTCAGTGTGGACTATTTAAAACAAAACTGCAACCCAGAAGTTAGGTTAATAACAACTGACTAAAATACCTTTTGTAAATAATGTTGTGAACTGGAAAAGACCTGAATTGGCGAATTGAATAGGAGACTTGTGGATTGGCAAATCACGCTTCTCCGTTTGGCACTCTGATGGCCAGTCTAGGTTTGGCGGATGCCAGGAGAATGTTACCGCTGGACTATATTGTGCCAGTTGTAAATTTGAATTGAATAGGAGTAGTTGATGGACCTCTCAGTCCATTTAATTTGCATTCATCACAAAAATTCCTAAGAAGTCACCCACACTTCACAGCGCATCAGTGCCATACACCAATACTTGCAATGTCATACCTTGAAATACAGTTGTCTGCATTCTGGACCTTCTTCTTGTTCATCCCTATACCAGAAGGTGGATTTCTCAGTGAGCTTTGTGAAATCATGCCCTTGGGTTTCATGTTCCCTCTGCAAACACAAACATAATGATGATCTTACAGCCTGAAGAAAATGTAAAATATCAGGACTGGTCAGTGAGCTGGTATCTTACTCCGAGGGAGGGCTGGTCAAGCCAGAGGGGGTGTTTCGTAATGGAGAGTATCCTGATGATACGCTCCTCACTGAGCCAGTGGATGAGGTTTTGCTGCTAGGAATACCTGTGGCGAGAGAGGGGAAAGAGCTTTTTGAACCATTGACAGAGCCTTGATTATTGATTATTTTTTATTTTTTTTGATGTCCTTATTTTAATATGAATAAAAATGTACCATCTCTACACTTTATGTTTGGATGCTTGTCAACTCAATGGCATCAATGTGCATTTTAAATGTTTTGTAGAGAGTCCAAAAACTATTTAACTTTTTTACTGATGGTAAAAATATTAAAAGGAGACAATTGGAGGTTAGACAAAATTAAAACTAATATGTGGACAGGATCAGTAATGTTATGGTTACCTTGAAAAAAACCCAAACCAAACACACAAAAAAATACCCGTGAAAAAGAAATTTTGGCAATTGAAATAAAGCTAAAATAAAATTTAAAACCTAAATAAAAACAAAATTAATAAATAAATTTTTTTTTTGTTTTTATGTTTTTCTTTTTATACAGCGCCACTACGTGGACAAACACCAAGTTGTTTAGACTTCAGATTGAGTGCTTATCCATATGAACCAAAGCTTTCCCTATCCAATCTTTTTTTCCTCATTCTAAAAAAAAAATTCCGTAACCATGGTGTCATCTCAGAATATCTGCTACACCCGAACCACTGAACAGGACTCAAACATGTACTATACTCCAAGACCATAGTTGCGATGCGTTCTGCCACGAATACCTAATGGAGAAGAAGATTTTGGCATGCATAAACCTTGCACACTGTCTCAACCCACACAACAAAAAGAACGAAGACGGAATGCAACAACTTAAGAGCAAGAGTGAGTCCTAAATTTAACATAATATATAGTTATTAAAATGTTTATTAAATAACTGTATTTATTAGGATCGAACACAAGCATTAGTCACCCACTAGTTGTTGTTTGTTTGATTTTATGTGGACGTATGCGGTCGGACTAGGGTCGAAACTAGGGATGCTCCGATCCGCCTTTTTTGCCTCTGATACCGATTCCGATACTTAGGGTTCAGTATTGGCCGATACCGATTCCGATCCCAGTTAAGTTTTTTTTCCCCTCATTTAAATAAATGTAGTTTTTATATATCTCTGTGTGTGGAACTGAAAATGATTATTTTACAATCTACTAGATACAGACTACTTCCTTATAAAGAAAAATAAAATAAACAAATATGAAAAAATATAGGCTTATGTATATTTATAATCTATGACAAATATTTATCATAAACTAGGTTAGTGGATAATTCGGCAGCAAAAGTTATTCTAGAAAAATCAGTGCACAATAATTTTAGAAATCCAAACATTTAGTGAAAAAAGTTATAGCCATTGAAGTAAAAGTGATTTACAAGTGACAAAGGCACAAAACAAAATGACTGAAACTTAAAATTAAAATGCAAACTGAAAACATACAAAAATAACTATAATAGTTTATAAAAATATATAAAATAATACAAGCCGGATTTGAAGCACTAAAAACTGATCTTTTTTTGCTCACTAAAGTGGCCAAATACAGGAGCAATCCGGTAGGTTTAATAGCTCTGCTTGTGTCCAGCTTCACAAAAGTGATTCTTGATGAAATAACAAGAAGGAAATGCTTGATTAAAGAGGGAAATGATTGATTAAAACGAGTCCATACCTGTGCCAGCACCCTGCCCATAGGCTGAGCGCTGAGGTAGACGAGAAGACACGGTGGACACCGTGGATACAGCAGGAGAGTTTGCCTTCTTTGTTGGAGGAGGTTTGTGCTGCAGACATAGAAAAATGTAAAGTTTATATCAATCCACTCAAGGCACTCTAAACAAATGGTGCAAATGAGTGAAATAAAATTAAGGCAACATGAAGTATCAGTTTCTACACACTCTGCAGAGCAACATTTAGATCACCGCATACACTTTAGTGCCAATCAAGCAGTTGAGTTTATTGTCTAATTTCATACATGACCCCTTAATTGCCATTATACACAGTTCTTTTTCAGGAATAAACAGTTTAAAGAACAAGTGTGGTTATGGACAGCCCACATGCCACAAATCAGGGGCTGTATTCACAAAACTTTTCTTCTCACCAGTTCTCCAAAATAGCAGTAAAGGTTCTTAGGTAACAGTTTCCTCTTAAAACCTATTCACAAAGCTACTGAGACCAATCTTAACATAAGAAAAAAGGCAGACCTCGTTGCTATGGATTATGTCATACAAATGTTTTTGCTTTACTTTTACCGATAGGGGATGGGTCTCTGTCAGGAGTTAATCACAGCGATATTGTAGACCGAGGTTTCATGTTGCCATATTCAAATCAAGATTTTAAAATAAAAATGTTGCCATATTCAAATAAAGTTTTTAATATGTAGACAAAGTGTCACTGATTAACAAGTATATGTTCAGCTAATTGTCAGCCTCAACGTGTCTGCATCTTGCAAACTATTAGTGGATATGCATACAAGCAGCCTTTTAATTAACAGCTTAGAATAATCATGGCTGATAGCAAGACGTTTTGAAAACTTGAAAGAAAGCCAAACTGGACTCAAGAACAGTTGTTACTTCTTGAAAAGTGTTGTAACCGTTGTTACTACATGAAAAGAAGGACATAATTGAATTAAATGGAAAATGTTTACGTTCTGAGTTGGATTGCCCACAACAGCCATTTTAGGATGGTTTGTGATTTGGTCTTAGTGACTTAGGAATCCTCTTGATGCCCTCTAAAATGAAGACTGGACTGTCCCATTTTTGTATATGTTTCTCCTAATCAGCCACGTTTCGGAGCGACTTTTAAAACCCTTAAGCTTGTTTTTTGACTGAGTGGTATGGTTCAGTACAGTGCAGTTTTTGGTATGCATTTCTTTCCCGTTTTTCCTTTGTCAAAGTTTTGTGAGTGGTACCAAACTTACCCGTACCACTTTTTGGTCCCTTCCTTCATGGTAGTTCAAGTACCTAAATAGTGGAGCTAGACTCACTGCAAATGTGACTGTTTGACAAGATAATTCATCATTGCACCCAAATCTACAAGGATGGGGAAAGAATGATAACACAATGTTCATGAAGTGTCTCCTTCACCGTTTTTCTTGTACGGTGGCCGAGAAGTGCAGAGCAGATCACAATTCTGAAAACAAAATGACAAATTTCAAACGCAAATGCAAGTCTAAAAAACTAAATTACAATTCAGAAAACACAACAACAATTCAGAAAACATTATAACAAGTCAGAAAACAATGACAAATTCGAAAACAAAATAAGTCAGAAAGCACAATGACAAATTCGAAAACAAAATAACAAGTCATAAAACACAATGACAAATCAGACAAACCGGAAGAGGTAGGTATAATTTGAGACAGCGCCATTGGTTTGGGATTACTCACCGCTGACTGGACAGACATCTGTCAATCCACGTATACAGGAAGACCCACCGAAGAACAGCAGAGTCTTGGTAGAAAGTTCGGAGATGGTATTAAGTAGCTCAGTTTAAATGTATTGTATGGATTGCCCTTACTATGGAATAAAAATACGGAGTGTATATTTACATTAAGTTAAAAGTGGCTGTAAAACATCAGCTTCAGTGGCGCAGATGGATAAGCGCTTGTCGTTGGCTTTTTGACGAACGGCATCGGACCCGTGTTCGATCCCACCTTTTGCCGAACTTTTGTTTCCTCCCTTTTCAAATCTCGTATTAGTAATGGATTATATTTACACTAAGTGAAAATAGCTGTATTTTTTAGCAATATGCTATTTACATTGTGCAAATACCTATTTACACTATGTTTAAAATAGCAGGGTTTCTACTATCAAGTATACTGCTTGTTGCAAATAGTGGCCATTAGCTGCACTTCAGTATTGTAGTACATTATAAAACAGTATGCAATAATAACGTATTGAGTGTAAATTATAATTTTATTTCAAATTATTAAATGGATGCCACCTATTGGGACAAGCCGATCCCTACACCTACCCTAACCACTACCCATATTTTTTATTCCATAGTAAAAGCAATTCATACAATACATTTAAACTGAGATAATACCATCTTCGAACTTTCTACCACGACTCTGCTGTTCTTCACTGGTTCTTCCTGTATACGTTGGGGTTGCACAGACTAGTCGACTTCAATGCTCTGCCATGATGCTTTAAGCTTGACGTCGACTAGTCGATGGTCCTATGGAGGGTGCAACAGGATATGAAATCTTTGAAGGACTTCCACATTTTACGCTCTGTTTCCAAACAGTTCAAATGGCAAATAAATGCATACTCTGAAAGCACGCCACAAGATGTGTGATTGTATTACTGGATGCTCGAAATTGAACTGGAGAATGCACGTTTTAAACAGCTTATTGTACAGGTAAGTTAATCGCTGTTCTAATCTAATGTGCTGCTGCACTGTAACGCACACACGTAGGCTACAGACAGTAGCGCGTACATGACGCGTACATAATCATTCAGCGCGGAAATGTATTGTCAACACGGTTCAGTGATTTCTCAAATAAAATAGCTTAGAAACCGAAAAGTTCAAGCATATATTTCTTAAAAAACTAAATTCCACAGCTTCACTACTAGTAGAGAGACAATCCGTGTATCATTCGATCATTAGTTTTTTTGATTTAATATTGAATTAAAAAATTAGAAACGTAGTCCTTTTTTTTTTTTTTTCCAAAAAACGAAAAATGAAAATTCATCTTAAATTTTCGTTTTCGTTCATGGGTGGAAAAATGAATAAACAGCTTGAATATTCGATTTCTACATGTGGGCGGGAATTAAACGCCCCTTTCTGCTGATTGGTCAGCCGAAGATCAAACCGTGCCATCATCAGTTCTTCCGCAGTATCACGCAGCAGAATAATAGTCCTCCACTGCTGCAGTTGTATTGATTCTTAACACATTTATTGCAACTACATTTCATCTTTTTTCATCAAACAAACAGGCTAATGAGTAGCTCGACACAACTCATACTGGGGCAGAATCTAGAAAGGGCTTTCTTCTTTGTAGATATAAATTCTATTCTTTGCATCAGCTGGCATGGCAGTGTATGATATGACAGCTGTCATAGCCTACCCTGCTCAACCAGTAAGTCTGTTTGTTTAATTAAGAAATTAATTCATTCGTTTCAAAATAAATATTTTAAACACTAAGACAAAAAGGAAAGAATAATAAAATGGCTTGGGTATATATATAGGCCTAAGGTTCACACAAGAACTTTCATTCTGACTGACAACCGGAGAACACAGATATTAAATAGCCTACTGTTAGAGTTATATAATGTAATCTTGTGTTTTATTAATTTATTATAATTGATATCTCAAAAGGATATGCACTTGTGCGCAGCGTGAGCTGCAACCAATATTTTCATAAAATATAATAACTTGCCATTTCGTTTTTTCTCACCAAACCCTCAGTATACCTTCAGAATGCTCGGAATATACGCCACGAGATGCATATGAGGGTTTTTATGACAGATAATTTAGCTGCTAAAAAAAAAAAAAAAAAAAAACTAAAGTCACCATTCTCAGCCATTAAATTGGCAAGCCCGAGCAGGACACATGTTGCGAAATTGCGATGGGTTAAATAAACTCAAGCAGACAGACGCGACTACAGTCAAGGGCAGAAGTGCACAGGAAATAAGCAGCAGTCATATTTAAAGCAGTTTAAATTAATATTGAGTACTGATTGATGTTCACTTGGATTTTTCCCCCATCGAGGGAACTTAATACTCTATCATTAGACAAGCTATTAATTTAGTCTGTTTGTTGAGAAAAATATGAAATTGATAAAAATGGTTTATTAATCTGTACAACTGCAGCAGTGGAGGACTATTAATCTGCTGCATGATACTGCAGAAGAACAGATGATGGCACGGTTTGATCTTCGGCCGACCAATCAGCAGAAAGGGGCGTTTAAATCCCGCCCACATGTAGAAATCAAATATTCAAACTGTTTTTTCATTTTTCCACCCATGAACGAAAAAAAAAAATTAAGCTGAATTCTCGTTTTTCGTCTTTTGGAAAAAAACGAAAAAGGAATCAGTTTTTCAATTTGTCTTCTACTTTCAATATTAAATCAAAAAACGAATGATCGAATGATACACGGATAGACCTGCCAGGTAGAATTATTTCACACACGCAATAGCTCTCACTAAGGCATTCATATGAATGCAGTCTTTACTGTGCTACTTTTATCTGTATCTGATTTAGAACGAGCAGAAATCTGTGAGAAATATAACGACCCAAAGACAAAATAACTGATAAAAAAGCTGTTATAGGAGCAACAGCCATGTGGGCAGCGCTGTGTCATAAGCCATAGCTGTGCACAAGATCACAGCTCCAGACTTATTTGTTCATCAATGACGTCATCAGCGACTAGTCGACTTCGACTTGACTTTCATCACAATAAAGTCGACTTCAAAAAAATCAGAAGTCGTTCAAAAAAATACTCGCTAGTATACGTGATGGACAATATGTCTTGTCCATCTCGCGGTGATATCCCAAACCATGGCGCCGTCTCTAAACTAAACCCTAGCCTCTCCGGTTTGCTGTTTGTCGTTGGTTTTCCTGACTTGTTAATTTGTTTGTCTGATTTGTCGTTGTGTTTTTTGATTTGTTATTTTGTTTTCGGATTTGTCTTTGTGTTTTCTGTCTTGTTATAATGTTTTCTGTATTGTTGTTGTGCTTTCTGAATTGTTTTTTTTTTTAGACTTGCATTTGCGTTTGTAATTTGTTATTTTGTTTTCAGAATTGTGATTTGCTTTGCACTTCTCGGCCACCGTAGTTTTGCCATGCTGCTCATGCATGTTGGTCATTTTTTCACTGACCTTATTAAATGTGTCATCTTTCACATCAAATTCTTACATTGTTTCAATTAATTCAGTTAGAATAATAAGAAACTGCAGAGTTGTTACCATTCAAATGAAATCAGTATCAACATACTCCATCTTTTCCACTGCAGGAAACAGAAGCTGCATCTGAAGTGGTATTAGATGTATTTACACAGACTGTTTTGATGAAGCTGCGGTGCCCAAAATGCTTTACACTGCAACATGTCTAATGTATAACGATTTATAAGATTAATGTCTTAAATATTTTTTTAAACATACAAATAAGAAATGTTGGGAAAAATGCAATTATACTTTTAAATACGAAACCAAATCGTATGTGGCGGGCCAGGGTGTGAAGTAACGAATTACAAATACTCACGTTACAGTAATTACGTAGTTTTTAATCAGTAATTGTACTTTGAGTAGTTTAAAAATTGTGTACTTTTACTTGAGTACATTTTGTAATTGAGATTCTTTAACGTGAAAGTCATGCTGGGCGTCAGTGGCCTTCAAAAACCCATGATTTTAGATATATTTTTTCAAACTTTATGATTTAAATGGGGATGATTGTACTGAGAATAACTTTCATCTTTTCTTCAACTGAATACTGTTTCTGTGCTTTTTTAATGTATTTTAAAGAGTTGGCAGTCAAAATGAAAACTGCTGGATGAAAGATATTCTTCATTCTTTATGACAAACAAGATAATGTGAATTGCAGAATGTACAATGTTTTTAAAATGTATCAATTGTGGTGTACTGTGTTTTTTATGAGGGGGTAGAATCCACAGCTCTGTACTCACTACTCAATACTCATGAGTTCTTTTAAATAGGCTACTCTTTTACTCAAGTAGTTTTTTGGACAAGTACGTTTACTCTACTCACACTACATTTTTTGGAAGGTAATGGTACTTTTACTTGAGTATATTTTTTCAGTACTCTTTCCACCACTGAGGCGGCAAATGACTGTTTGAATGAGTGAGTTATTTGTCCTTTAATTTCAAACAAATTCCGTTCAAAACGGCTTGTTCATTCAGGAATGAAGCAAGTGACTGTTTTTATGAATGGGTTACTGAATCATTGAATCGATCAAAAACGGATTCATTCAGTAACAAAACCCCACTGTGTTGCTTGGAGATACAAAACTGTTCTGCTGTGGCTTTGACTGGAACTATTTTCATCAACGAAACTGAGCAAAAACAGTCAATATTGTGTCTAAAATATAAGTCACTTAATTTTAACTTCTTGTTTATTGAACTATTAATGTATAAAATCACATTGCAATCATGTTGAAACAATTTGGTCATGCAATGTTGCCTACCTAAATCATACATTTCTTTTTTAACTACCGCAGTATGCATCTATAAGTTTCTGCGTGTGCTGTTGCACAAATTTGTTTAGATTTCTGCACGAGTCTCTCTCACACAATCACTCGGGCTGCGCAAGCCTTATCTGGCACAACATAAATACATTATCAATCGCGTAAGTGTGACTTCAAAACAGACAGCTCGGAATTGGCCGGTCATTGGCGGAAAACCGGCTATTTTCCGGTCCCTTACGGTCGATCCGAGTGCATCTTCCTAGCAAGTTTTGCTGAAGCATTAAGTTTTGCTTCACAGGAATCAAGGCCTAGCCCAACCCCTGGAAAAACATCTCCATAACCAGTATCCCTCCTTTTCCAGCAACTTTACAAACTGGCACAATATAGTCCACGGTACATCTCCTGTCATCCGTCAAACCTAACTGTCCATCATGTGGTGCAAACGAAGAAGCGGGATTCCCATCCACTCTGTAATAGGTTCTAACTGCTCCAGAGTCAGTTTGGAATCTTTATGAGAGTACCATGCGCATGTGCTTGTGCTTTGTTTACCGAGCAGAGAAATGCATGCGCAGTGCGTCATTTTGCACCGTAATATGCGGAGAAATGAAGAGGATGAGTAGAATTTGTTTGAATAAAGTCGCTAGTTTTGTTTTCTTTGTGCACAAACAGTATTCTTGTAGCTTCATAAAATTAACATTGAACCACTGATGTCACATGGACTAATTTAACAATGTCCTTACTACATTTCTTTGGGTCGGGGAACATTCAGGTTGCATTTGCCTCTCTAGGTGTGTCAGAAAGCCTCTAGTTTTTCATCAAAAATATCTTAATTTGTATTCCGATGATGAACGAAGGTCTAACGGGTTTGGAAAGACATGAGGGTGAATAAATTATGACAGAAATTTCATTTTGTGTGAATAATCTCCGTTAACCCTCTGAGGTCGATTAACGCGGATACGCGTTTTGTGGTATCTTCTCCTGATCACACCGAAAATAACTTAAATTACCCTTTCAGTTTTGATCTTACAGATAAGAGCAATACATCAATCGAATCTGTAAAGGGTCTATTTTTATTTGTGTGCACTCACAATATCAAGAACTTTTTTTTTGTAAAATAAAGAAAACAAATAGGGTGTGCTGTCTGCCGCTTTGGTCTGCGTGATCTTTATTTAGAAACACATCTTTAAAATGAACTGTAACTCAGCAAATACTCAACAAAAAGACATGAGAGATATATCCATAGAAAGCTTAACATGTCTACTTTTAAACAAGCAATCTTATCGAAAGCAATATTCTTCTGTGCTAAAGGATCCTATGACACCAACGCGATGTCCATTTTTTCACATCTCCCTCATTAGCTCTAATGCGACCCCGCACACCTCTGACGCTAGTGATATTCTAATCATCCACGGGAAGCGCGCGTCGGTAAACTCCCACATCACAGCAAACAAAGCAGCAAGACCTCAAGTTTTACTGTTCGTGTCGCGCTGAGATGAATAAGACAGAATTCACCTCAAGAAGTTTTGGATTACCTCAGGAAAAAACATGAGAAAGTTTTTTTTATTAACCTACTTGTATTAGTTTTCACTTAACTTGTACACATTTTACTAGTCAGATTTTCTCCAAACTATAATTCCTGACTAAATGTATAATCAAGTTAAACATTATGAAGTTTCATTCACAGCATTTAAATGTCACGATGCCAGGATGTTTTTTTTTATTTTCTATAACAGACAGAAATATGATATATAAGTAATATGAGTTATAATGTTACTAGTTTAATGTCAGTAAGAATGATTAGTCAAAATTTTACTGTGATAGGATAATCTCTGTTCACGAATATAGCCTTATGTTTATAACTATAGTTTTTGGATTTTATAGGCCTACATGCAAAGCATGCTTGTGTTTATGAATGTAACTAAGCTTCTGTTCATGAATATCTGCTCTGGTGTTAATATTTTGAATGTGTTATACCCGTGTCTTATGGAGTAATGACGCTGAAATGTTTGAAACTGTTTTAACGTTTAGGACTGTGGCTGCATCACCGGCGTCTTGCACAAGAAAGGCACACGCATGTTGTTCAGTTTTGAGTTCGCTGGAAAATTATACTGAGTAAGTGCACATTATAGTAATTGTAATTTTATTATTCCCAGAATATGTGGTAATATTATTTGTGGTTGATAGTGTTAAAATGTTAGAATAGTCATTGTTTTCTCATGAAGTATGCATACTATACTAAGGTACTGTGGGGAGTACACCACTCTTGCCTTCACCTGCATCTCTCATAGGAAGGGGGCACTCGTTCAGTTTTCAACTCCGTTTCAGAAGTGTGCATTCACTATTTTACAGATGTTACTTTCATTTGATTTATTTGCTGTATGGTAAATTATTTTTGCTATGTGGTAATTGTGTTCTTTGTTTCGATCAATTAGTACTAGTATCAGTGAACATCATAATTATGTTAATAATGTAGTTTGTGTAAACGGCATGCTTGCTTTTTTATTTCAGATGTTAGAATAACAGTGCAAAAGAACCTGTTGCAAAGAGAGCCCAAGCAAATAAGCAGCCCACTCGGTCATGGAACCAGAGACTGACTTTGACATGTTCCACAGGCTCTGAGATTTCTGCCCCGCACAAGAGCCTGGACCACAGCTAAGACCATGTGATGCACCCACTCCCAAAAGATGTGATAGTTTATTTTCGTAAATAAACTAAACAAAAAATTAATACTTTCCTTTTTCCCCTCATTATTCTTGTATGCAATTCCTCTCAGTCACACACCTGACTGAATGGCTCATTATGCAGCTCATTATGTGGGCCTTTGTCTTCTTAGGTGTGAATCACAGCATTATCCATGACCATTCACGCCCCCTCGCATATTCCTTTTCTACACAAAATGTGTCTTAGAAAATTTAAATCAATATAGTGTTTTCTGTGAATGAGTGAGTAAACTAAATGTTTTTCACATCATTCTGATGCAAAAACTTTAGACTTCAAGATCAGTTCTCAAAAGTATTGTGATCAAATGTTCTGTATGTGTTTTTATGGCCTTATTTCAGTGACTTTTAAATTTTAGTTTTTCACAAGCACGCATAAACGTTGTTTCTCAAAAACCAATCACACATACATACATGCTGCTTACATATTATTGTAGCCACAGTTTTTTCTGATTATGGTGGCTACTAAACTTAGTCATTAAAAATTTTATTAGCAACTGAAAAAAGCACAAATGTCAGGACATGTCAAAACTTCTCCAGGGCCCAAAACACCCTCAGACCCCAGAGGGTTAAAGGGCGGTCCACTTAGCTTCTTTATAGCCTAACACTAAACTGGCTTGTTCAACTGTCCCAGGCCATAGAAATTGGAAGTTTCATGAACTCAATGAACTGGCTGATCTGCGTAGGGACAATGAGCAGTTGAGAGCAGTTGTTAGACTGTCAGCAGAAGCTAAAGGCCTTCAATGTGACATTAGCAGCCTGGAAGTGGGAGTTAAAAATGATGAAAAAGGACAGTGAACAGCAAATGAACTTGAACAGCTCAAGGAGGAGCATTTAAGCATGACTGCACTAATGGAGAACCAGCACACAAAATTCTAGTGGCCTAACCGTGAACACTGACCCCAATCATCACCATGGAACAGTACCAGACACTCCAAAAACTGTCACCACTCAGACCCAATATATGACCAGGTGGAACTCTAGTTTAAACTAGCATGAAGGCAGTGTTATCAGTCATAACTTCTGGCGAGAAATAGCGCAGACACTGGATGAGGATGATTATTAAATGGTCTTATTCTGCTGTACGCATGTGCTGAGCCGCTTCAGTCAAGCGCACCAGCAGCACTTCAATGGACAAAAACACACCCAATGATATAAAACTGAATGGTTTTGACAAGTGTCCTTGTAAACAAGGTCTTAAATGAGTTATGAAGTCCTAAATGACCATAAAGAGTTGGGAGAAAATCAGATGTGTGTCAGATCGGTGTCATGTGCATTGGATTTTAAAAAGACAGCTTGAATAAAGTACTTTAGTTTATATAGTAGTTTAGTCTATATAGTTTATATTTTGAGAGAAGATTTTTTTAAGTTCACTTAAAGAGCCTAATACATGTTAAAAAGAATGGCTTTCTGTTATATTGTAATGCTGAATGTCTATAGTTAATAGCTAAAATTGAGGGGGAAAATGCATTTAATGGAGACATCAGTAGCATTATTGGTATCAATAATACTGGTCTTCATTAATAATACGGTACTTAGTAAAAAGACTAAATACGTCAAACACATTGAACATTTAAAATATAACATTTTTGTAGTTTCTACATTACTTTGGAGGTTCAATATGAACTGTCAATATAAATATATTAAAATGCAATAAATCGGGCTTAATTACAGAAAAGGTGTGATTAGTTATTTTCAATCGATTGACAGACAGCCTAATTTAGGGGGGGGGGGGGGGTCTAATGTTATTTCATGCATTCAGAGTTATTTACACTGTTAAAGAGTTTGATTCTCATGCTAAACATGGCCAAAATAATTTGAATGTAGAACGGAGTATTTCTGTGCATAATACACCCCTTTTGGGTTCTTACAAGTTTTGGAAAGTTTTTTTTTTTGAGCATGGCCCTTCATGACGTCATGAGGGTATAATTCCTTGTCTTGCCAATCTCCCGTAAGAGCGCGCCCACGCACACGTCGACTAGAGCGAGAGCGCGCTCATTAACGCACTCCATTCGGCAGCACTGCACGGGACTTGCTCAGGAAGAATGGTCCTTAAAGAAGGTTTTTGGTTGTAAGGGAAAAATAACCTTGTTCAGCTTCCCAAAGAACCCAGCGTTAAGTAAACAGAGGATGCAGTTTGTTTTTCTGGGACAGCAACAGAGTTTTGCAAGTGTGTTTGTTGATGAAGGTTTTATAAACAAGGCCCAGTTCGATGCTGGATTTGTACATCATTTGATAGTGAAAGATGGATTGGTCCCAGCTATAACAGATCCCGGTTATGATTCTGCAAAACTGCAGATGGTAAGTGAAACAGCATCAAGTGTCTGTGTTTTGTTGGCAATCGGCGCAAGTGCTCTTGATTCTTTAGCTCCGCCCACGGCACGCCTCGAGGAACTCGACTGTTTTCGGTGAAAAGCGGTACAGCTGTATCTTTCTTTTGTAAATATGATAAAACTAAAGACTCTTTGGAGATGTGAAGGATGCAACACTAATTTGTAGGTACTCAAGATTAACATGAGATTGGGTGAAACTGTGTTTTATGTCCCCTTTAACCTTTTATAGATGTTGGTAATATTAGTTCATTTTACTGCTAAATATGCATTTCAATTTAATTTCTAATTTTATAGGCACCCCAGTTTGATAATCCGGCCCTCAAATGAAGCTAATTGAATAGCCCTGCTCTAGAGGATTCTGGCAAGAAACACAAGCTGGTCTACATTATCTGGCTTCAGAGATGCCCTTTTACATGTGACAATGTTGCCACCTGTGCTAAAAACCCTCTCAGAGGGGAAGCTTGTGGCACGAATACACAAGTAATGCTGTGCCAGTTGGCTCACTCTGGGGAAGTTCAGTCCAATCCAATCAAGAGGATTTGAGTCATTGTCAGCATCTGGAGACTGAAGGTAGTTGAAGAGCTCCCTCTTAACTGCCTGCTGTGCACTCAAGCCTTGTGTGTTAGTAGAAGTGGAGGTCCTGTTTGAAGCCCACCACTAGCCAGAGACCGATTTGTTTTCTTGGCTGGTGCAGAAGCGTCTCCCATGGCTTCTTCTCTGGACTCCTCTTTCCTCTTTTTTTACCACAACAGCTCTGTCTCCCTTTAGCATCTCCAACACAGCTCTCTCTGACCTAATATCTCTTCTCCTACTTCGGGGGACTAATTTTGTAGCTAAAACTTGCCGTGTCAGAGCTTAGCCTACTACTGCTGAGCACTGGACAATCATGACGCCACACGTCATTATGTTTGTTCTTTATTGTCAAGGTGAAATTCCTTGGCTGGTGCCCTGTAAAATAGTGTGATGAAAACTAATTATTAATATTAATATTTAAGGCCAAAGCCATTACACTTGTGATACTACTTAGAACTACAACCACTACATTAATCTTACATAGAAATCACTACAATTTGTTCACTCCACTTTGATTTTGAACTTGAACTTCCACTGTGTGAATATTTACTTTGATTATCAGTAATATTCAGAAACAGAAACATACAAACAATCTCCTTTTATCCAGCGAAGCAAAGTTGCCCTCTTTGTATTGACTTTACTTCAAAGCCAGAGATTAATTGGTTTGAGGAGTGAGCAAGTAATGGTCATGTTTTTTTTTGGGGGGGGGGTGTTTTTTTTTTTTTTTTTTTGTTTGTTTTTTTTTTTTTTTTTTTTTTTTTTGTTTTTTTTTTTTTTTTTTTTGTTTTTTTTTTTTTTTTTTTTTTTTTTTTTTTTTTTTGGTCAAAAAAGTCAAATTTCCTCTTCATTGCTAACTGTCTGTCTTTTATCAAAACAAGAGCAGTTTAAAATCTGCTTCACCATTAGTTTGCTATTGCCGTTAACTAGTCCAACAGTTTAAGCCAATTCTGAACTTTGTATAACATACTAACACATGTTTAAATCAAACACGGTGAAATAAACATCCTCACATTCAAGTTCCCTCTCAGAGTCAAAAACTGAGCTGCTTCCTCTATTTCAGAAACACTGTTGCCAACTCTCGCAAGATAAATAAGCAACCGCAGCTTAAAAAACAAGCCCAAAACAAGCCCAATATTTTTTTTATTATGATTTACTATCATCAAGATTATTTATTATCAATTATTTATTACCAATAAATGAGCCCGCAACATATTAAACTGAAACTACCCTTTTATCTGAAAAGAAAAAAAAAACAGAAGTTATTTTACAAAAATCAGGAAACTGCAACAAAGCAGGAACAAAACTCATCTCAAAATCACCTGTGAGCTGAATAGGATTGGAGAGATGGAAAAGGAGAAAAACAAGAGCTTCAAAGGGGAACTGTAACATAGCCACATATTTATAGCTTACTAAAATATAGACTATTCGAACCAAATGTATAGCCTATATAGTTTTAGTATTACTTGTTTTTTTATTACAGCCCATGATAATTAATACATTACAAAAACATTGTAAAAATGTAAAATTAGGCTAAAAGAAAGTCATCCCACTCCTCTATGTCTACTTCTATCATCGCTTGAATTATAGCATCACGTGTCTTCTTTTTGAATGTGATTTTCTCCAATGAGGGGGCGGAACATTTGGCAAATTACCTACAGCATTATTATTGCACTGGTTGGCTATTAACAGTGAGCAGATAGAGTGTCAATCAATGCACTGGAGAATACAGTGAACATAAATAAAGAAACGAAGTTGCTTGTCAGATTTCCCTAACAAGCAACCATATTTTTTTTTAATAAGCCCAAAAAACTGCGACCCAGGATTTTTTCACGCAACTTTACAAAAAAAGAAGCCCAAAGTCGCGTATAATACGCAGGCTTGGCAACTATGTCCAGAAACACCTGTCCTTCTACCCCCAGTGCACCCACTTATTCATTTCATTACACTGCCACCCAAGGTTAACAACAGTATTGCAACAAAACATGGCTCCTACAAATATACAGCGGGTTAAATAAGTATTGAACACGTCACCATTTTTTCTCAGTAAATATATTTCTAAATGTGGTGTTGACATGATTTTCACCAGATGTCGAAAACAATGCAAGTAATCCATACATACAAAGAAACAAAACAAATAAGTTCAGAAATTAACTTCTGAAATTATTATATTCGACAAACCTCTTTGTTGGTAATGACAGCTTCAAGGCACCTCCTGTATGGAGAAACTAGTCGCATGCATTGCTCAGGTGTGATTTTGGCCCATTCTTCCACACAAACTTGAGTTTTCAAATCTTGAAGTTTCTGTGGGCCTCTTCTATGAACTATGATCTTTAGTTCTTATTTTCTATTGGATTCAAGTCAGATTATTGATTGGGCCATTTAGCACGCCATTTCCAAGCCTTTTTGCACCTCCCTTTCTTCATGTGTTCAATACTTTTCCCCTGTGTCATTCTATTTTATTACACATAACTTAATTTTTTCACAGTTTTATTTTGAATCTGTAAAAATTATACCATTCTTTTGTTGTGTATTTTCAAAACAGGATGGCTCGGCATAAAATGTTGGGAGAAGATGGCATATGTATTTGGCAAAATTGAGAAAACTAGTTGTATTTTCATTCTAGCTTAGGATGCTGATGGAAGGAATATACGTATTGGCAACATGAGAAATATGAGAGATATCTGATGGCATTAACGCACAATTTTCACTTTAGATAAGATTAAGAACATCTTGGTGATGTTTAGTCCACTGCTTAATCTTGTGTTACCAGCGACTGTACTTTACCCACTGCAGACGTAAATTGGATGCTTCGGTAAAGAGCAGTAGCGTCTCGACCAATCTGACACACTAATTTTTATTTGATTTAACAAATCAATTATTCATTAGATTAACAAATCGTCACAGTCCCCTCATTCAAGAGACTGGATGCCAGGGCTTCGCTTGAACACCATCCCCCACCTTGATCACCATGACAACTAATCATGATATCACTGGTTTTATGGCCTAAAGGAATGTAGGGGAGAAACTCCCTCATTTTACTCTTGAGAAAGACACACAATGCCCAGAGATATGGACTGTTCTCTAATTAATTCATAAGAAAACCTTTCTTTGATTGAATACCCATATCCTTTGGTCATTGTGTATACCATTACTGTCTTGTATATTGTCTGTTGTAGTGTATGCTGTTTTATTCATGTTATCATAGACCACTAGTTAATATAACCTCACCTATTTCATGTCTAGTATCTATGAATTCGCCTTCTTATGATCGAAACAAGTGTGTATATTATATGCTGATACCTATGCAACATATTGATGTTCTAATAATCTGTACTAATTCGTGCCTCAACACTCCAGCGAATTACATATGCCAAATACCAGGCTTACATAAAATGCAAAAATCCCCAGTATTTCCAACCTCCCGCTTGGGATTTCAGCCTGCCTCATTGGACGAACCCCTCTTGGGAGGCGTGAATCTCTGCAGGCTTTAAAAGGCCACACTCCATGTGACCCGCCCCAGTCGGTGGTTCAGTGAGATGCTAAGATGAAGATGTGAGAAACGCTCCAGGATACCAAAGCTCGTGCCAGGCTCCGGCCTAGTCCTTTTCATTCATCAAGTGATTCTGACTCAAACTAGCTCTTTCTCATCAACCAACTTCAGCAAGATCTTGGGGCCTTAAGATTGCATCAGGAATCTTTTTCAGACAGACTCGCAATTATCAAACTTAGTCGATTTAATTGATTCATTAAGTATCAGTTACACCTTTTTACATGGTTTGTTTGAACTAAGAATCTGACGTTTTCCCTCAGGTTTTATATCTGCTGAATATGCAAAATGGTTCCCTAAATGTCATTCCTTATGTCTCTTTCATTAGTGCTAAACTTTAACCCTTTCCTATACCAACTGTTTGCGTGTGTGTGTGTATGTGTATGTTAGACCACTTTAAGTGTTTATGTAGTATGTTAGACTAGTTAAGTGTTTATGTAGTTAAGAAAACCTTACTTGTATCACACTTGACATTGTTCAATGTTTGCTCATAACTGGAGTCACTTAATCATGNGGTGTGTGTGTGTGTGTATGTTAGACCGGCTTAATGTGTTTATGTAGTATGTAGACTAGTTTAAGTGTTTATGTAGTAAATAAAACCTTACTTGTATCACACTTGATGTGTTCATTGTTTACTGATAACCGGAGTCAATAATCATGCAGATTACGTTACAAACTTATAGAATTGTAAAGTAAGAAAGTTATTTCCTTTAACCAGGGAAATTAACGTTCTTAGAATTGACAATACGGTTGACCCTGAGTGGTCAGCAAAATATCTACAGCGGATCTAAAATATGCATAGTTAATCATAACTAGTTATGGTTAAATATTCATATTTCCCATGAGAAATCGCTACAGGGTCTGTGGAGATGTAATGTTCAGGTCTATTGTAAGTTTTACGTTAGTGGATGAGGAATTTTTGTAGAAAAAGAGCAGGAGAAATAACATGCATGTGTCTCAGAGCCGGCAAAAGCTGTGAAAGAGTGGCACTTTATCTCACAGAGTAAGATGCAGCATGCAGAAGTGACATGCATGGTTGTTGTCACCACTAGAATAACCTACTGTAGCTGAAGCTAAATAAACTAATTTAACCTCTTTCAGGGCCCATATTTACAAAATAGAGATTTCTGATCCAAAAGCATCCAAAATGTTCTGTTGTTGCTAGAGGAGGAGTACAGAGAGAGGTGCTTGGTACCCACAGTGACATTCAGTGGTAGTAAAGCTCTTCAATAGGGATGTACGAGTGCTGAAGGTGTGAGGGAGTTTATCAATGCTGTCATGAATTCACACACCACTGTGTGATTTAATACAAAAACTTGAAACAGAAGATTCTACCTCTCCTCATTCCCTGCATTATTGGGCATTTTTTTCAGCATGACAATGAATATATTCATTCTCCCAAGGTGAAAATCCTTCAGTGGACATGTATTTCACTCAATCTTAACGCTCTTGAGCAGCTGTGAGACGCAGTTCGAGTTTGGCCAGCAACAATACTGGTGACCCGTATCACATTCTGACAACGAACCAGAGCATTTAAGGAGGTCGTCCTCCAGATGTGAAAATTTGTCATGAACTTGTACACTCTGTGCCAAGAAGGGCCAGAGCAGTATACTTTAAGTTATGGAGGACATACTAAGTACTAGAATATTATACATTTTCTGAATTAAATCTAGGGTGTACTCATTTCTGCAATCCTTCATTTAAACAAAATTGGCTCATTTACTTATCTTACAGAAAATATTGGCATATATTTTGTTGTTTTTAAGTATATGTTTAAATTTTGCCATCTTTCCATGAATTATATTAGTGATCATTAAGAAAATACATCTTTTATATTTATTCAGAGGGGGTGTACTAATTTATGCTGTGCACTGTAAATACATGAAAATATGACTCAAGTTCAGCTGTTGTCTGAATGTGTGTGTACAGGGCTGGCTTTGTGATCTTCTATGA
This sequence comes from Sinocyclocheilus anophthalmus, assembly GCA_018155175.1. Lineage (NCBI taxonomy): Eukaryota > Metazoa > Chordata > Actinopteri > Cypriniformes > Cyprinidae > Sinocyclocheilus > Sinocyclocheilus anophthalmus. The sequence goes on along the minus strand of JADLZN010008552.1, from coordinate 374,312 downwards.
CCTGGTGATGGGTGTTGAAGATGCTTTGAGATCAGTGCGTTTATTGCCAGGGTTATATTTTAATGGACAGAAGTTGGGACAGACCACCCCAATGCCACCTGTGCAGCGCCAGCCTGCAGGACCATTACTGTTCACCAAGAGTCCTGGAAATGATGCCATACTGGCTGTTAAGCAACCTGTGCCAAGGTAGTTTGTTCAGAGATAGATATAGACACACAGAGCTGATATGTGTTCACGTTATTGAATTTGTGCCTTATTTCAGAGTACAGCCATCTCCAGCTTCCCTTCCGCTCTCTCCCAGTTCAAGCATCCTTAAATCCAGGTCAACCGAGTTCTGTGCCACAAGTACGTTCATCAAATACTAAGCTAAAAGTCTCAACTAGGTTAAATGTCCTATAGGAGTTATCATTTAATTCAATCTAAATACTATTTTTCTTTCAAAGATGGGTAACATGGAACTTTGTCTTAGAGGTTCGCGCTCCGATATAATGCTGGCGAGCTCCGTCGGTGCGAATGTGCACTAGGAACCACAGTGATTTGTGAATCACCCAGACTTTGTATCGGACTCGTCACACCCAACACTACATTTCACTTGGTACACACATCAGGGGATGCGATAATATCTATTTGCTCGCGGCTCTGCAACACTTTTGATAAGCTTACAGCATTGAATTTGTCTCGTTTAGGTGGTCTCAAACACAATCCTGGCAAACCAAGAACAATGTAATGCATTGCAACCCTCATCCAATCCATTACCTTCATCATTGCCACAGACAGATCATGTGGAAGAGACCAGTTAGAAGAAAATTGCATAATTTAACAAATTAGATTACCATGCAAATAAAGCCTTTGTAAATTTAAACTTTTTTCAAGTGACTACATTAGTCTTACAATCGGTTATGAACTATTTTAAGATACTAATAAATTACTTTTTACATTGCATGCAAGTTTTTTTTGAGGCAACAAGTTTGTATTAAAACTTTATAATTGTAACACCAAATCAAAAACACTTGGAACATCTTACAACTAATATTATAGTCATTATTAACCCATCATGGGAATCCACAAGTTTTGGCCCATTGAATTTCCATGATTCCACTGGAGCGGTCTCGATTTGAAGCGGAGCATTCTTAAAACAAAAAAAGGAAATATTGAACGCCACATCGACATATGCAAATATCCTTTATTGAAAGTTTACTACAATTATACAAATTAGACAAAGAAAATGGGTTATTTACAAAACAAAGAGACAAAAGTTGTTCATGGAGAGTAGGTGAGGCAGGCATGCTCTGCTGGTTGGAAGGTAAGTGTTTAATCAAAAGATGCCCATCATGCTGACATCTCCACAGAAGAAGAACTGGCTGGCTGCAAGAGAAAAATGAAATTATTAAAACAAACAGCAATGAAACAAATTGTTTAAAAGGCTAAGCACTAAACTAATGCTTGACAAAACTCCAGATGCAATACTCCAACCAATTCCATTAGCTCAGCCAGTCAACCAATATTCAGATAAAGCAAACTTCCTCCAAGACAGGATTTTGCTAGTACGTGTAAAAACACATCCAGCCGAATCAGTCCTCTCAAGTTTAGTTTTCGAACCTTTTATTCAAACAAGGTTACACCTCCAATATTTTAGAATCCAATGAACCTCACAATTCAATAAATAACAACTAACATAGGACTAAAAAACATTTTTTTAAAAAAAAAAAAAAAAAAAAAAAAAAAAAAAAAACAAAAAAGTTCCGTAACAAAATAAAAGTTCAGATAAATTAAAGCATACAAATAAATTGACCAGTGCTTTAAGCTTCAGATAGGTCTAACAGTAGTATTCATTCAAAGAAATGGGCTACGACAGATCAAATCAATGTCAAATAAAAATCTTCACTATGACAAACAGGGTCCAAAACTAACTTTGCCACACCTGCCAATGGCCGGTGACATGATCAAATTTACCGGCCAAAATAGTTTACCAGCCATGAAACTTTTTGCAAATACCAGGCAATTATTACTACAATTAACTAAAACATTACCAAGGTTTGTCCTGCTGGGTGCATTTTCCCGCAGTTTGACCAATTAATACAGCCTTCAAAATTACAGTATAAATTGAAAGCCCTTATTGTTGTAACATTTTAATAGGTCGGAAATATATAACTTTAAATTTAAGTGATTATAACACATATACATATATATACACACACACCATACATTAATCTTTATTCAAGCTATAAAAGTTAATCAGCGACTAGAACGGTCCATGGATTTCTCTTTTGATTTACATCAATGACAGACTTCACTTTAAATTCAGTGCGGTCTCTTTAAACCCTGATGCATATGACGCGGATCTGACAAGAATCCGAGTTTCGAACTCTTTACGGTCATTTAAGACTTTATAACTTATTTAAGACTACGTTTACAAGGTAACTCACCAAAACGGTGCATTTTCACATAATTGTGTGCATAGCCGCGGGAACGTATTTTGAGCAGGGGGGCTGAGGGAAAAAAAAGGGGTGGGGGTGGGTGTCGAGTTTTCCCAGCAGCGAAGTTATATGTGTGCAATACACAGGACGTTGCCCTGTAGTCAGTGTTACAAGTAGTAAAAAAAATCAAATCAGTTTAGTTCAGCTGGACACGGGACGCTACAGTTCTGAGGCGCCGCGCGTCTGTTCCAAGCCGCAGGAGTCACGTGACGAGAGTGAAGCGAAACGACTGCTGGCGGATCCAAAAGCGCAAGAGAATCTTCGTTTAAAATAACCGAGGGCCATTGTACTACTTTATGACTGATCGGTTTTAATCACAATGAACTACAAACTACGATATTTTTAAAAGGGGAAATTTTATAAACATTATAAACAATTGCTTTTTTCCCCCATGACTTAAATGAATATTCACATTAATAAAAGTAATTTTTTCTTTTTTGTTACAAAATTAAAATGTATTTTTAACACCGCAAAAATAGATTTTTCTTTAGCTCCGAGCCAGGGGGTGCTGCAGGACCCCTACTTCCCGCGGTAATGATTGTGTTTTCGTGTTGAAGCGCTACTGGGGAGCTGTCTGAAGCGGCTCAGGGTACGTGTAATCTTCTAAAATGAAGCAGTAATATCTTCTCAGGTAAAAGTTATTAGAACCGTGTCTAGGGGCAAGCTGGCCATCACACTGCTCTGACCTTATCAGTCCGTTTGTATTAGATTCGCGCTTGTCGCTTATGACAGAACATCACGATGATCTTGTCTTCGGACAAGATTATTTTATTCGCTCATGTCAAAAACAGCGAATCTCTTTAAAAACTGGCTGTTATTTTCACTTCATTGCATTATAATTCATAAAAGTTGTACCTGACAGTGTTACATATACTCGCCAACGCTGATTTTTACTTCATTTGGCGCGTGTTAATTTTAGGCCCCCGATGACATTCCAGATACTACAGAAAGTTATTCAGTCAAAAGCAGTGAGTGACTTTCCCTTTTGTTTGATTAACATTAACAACAGCAGGCATTAAGCTGCTGGCACTTTATGATCCAGTGTATAGATTAAATATACTGGCACATCAGACACACCATTGTGATGTCACAAATCCCAGAAATTATGCGTTGTAGTCCAAACGAGTCATTCGTTGTAGTTTTTGAAAAGTGATTTCGGTTAAATAAAATCTCCTTTTGAAGTGGACTTTGAGCTTTGTAACTTGGCAGATCTTTATGCTCAAACAGCAACATTACAGACTAACTAAAGTTGAAAAAGTGAAGCATAATAGGACCCCTTTAAAACCTAAATGACCGTTTACGTGAATACTTCCCAAAACAGACTGACAATTTGATGTATATTTGCACAAGATGCAAAAGAGAACTTGCACGCTTTGCTTGTGCGCGCACAGAAGAGCCAAACAATGCTCATATACAGAGCTAGTTTGCAGCTTCTTCTGTTGAAAATGACACTGCAGTGATAACTCCGACAACTGTCCCAAGCATCTGTTATGCTGGCATCGAACGGCCCTAATTGTTGAGCCCAGGGACTGTATTAAAGGAAACAGCAAGTCTATCAACTCGCCTCCTGCTCCATTTTCTCCTGAACTCCATTGCCGTTGTGGGCGGAGTCACCGCTGCCATTAACTGAGGTCTCCTGTTTAGTCTTTTTAGCATCACTGTCCTTTTTTGGACTCTCCTCGTCTGGTTTCCTCTGTGCAGGAATAAAGCAGGACAGAACACGTACTTATTTTTTGTGCTAAACACCTAGTAACTACATGCTACTCAAGCACACATGACCACTTCAACACCACGCCACAACTACAATATGCCAAGCCACAATATTGAAGCACAAACACCAAGCAACACCAAACCTAATCTAGTTAGCAAATTCAGCTCATGACCCAGCATGCATAATTGACCTCAACTAAAGGGAAGGTAGCAATGCAGATGGCCCTTTATGGGCAGACTACCCTCATTCACTCCAGTTGTAGTGTACATGCTAGTCCCCCCCCCCCCAAACCTTAAGTCTACTGCAAAGGTTAAATTAGACTTCAGTGGATAGATACTCACCTTTTTGCGAACAAGGTGAGAAATGTCCGATGCAGATTTTGAGGAAGACGCACCATCAGCTGGCCTCACAGGAATCTGAAATAAAACCGGCATTTTAGGGTGGCATAATACGTTATAGGCTTAAAGTACCCTTAAAGAGGAGAAATGCCCCTTAGAGCTTTCAAACATTCAAAATGAGGATGGCCACACTTCAGGAAACGTTATGGCCCGTTTAAGAAATTGTAACAAAGTATCACCCATCTCTAATGTTAATCAAGGTAACATTAAGCATGCACACACACCTGACTAGCAGTAGATGAGGATGGGCCACCATTTTCAGCTGGGAACGCAGATGAAGTGGACGCTCCTGCCTATAACAAACAAATTCCAAACTATTCATCATTGCCTCTAAACATCTTCGTTGCATCCTGGATGACCCACATGCCCAACTGATCTCCACTTTTTTTTTTGTGTGTACTAAGAGCAATGCTAGGGATTGATGGCATAACAGTACCATATTCATTAAATGTATAACATAAGCCGATATCAGATTTGTCATCAACCACTGCAAAGCATTGAACAATGGATAACATGCTTCATGCATTTGCATTATTGCCCTAATGCAACCCACAAGAGTCTGATGGATGGCCTCAGATGCTGCAGCAGCAGTCCTCTGGCCCTCCTTGGCATCTTCAATCTTCTCAGTGATTTCTGGCAGTAACTGTTTCAACTCCTCAAGCTCGCTCTTCTCCTTTGCTGCCTCTGCACCTTCCGCCTTGTCGATTACCTCCTGAAGCATAGCTGGAGGAAAAAAGACATGGATATCAACTGAGAGTACCATGCTTGCTCATGGCAACTAGGTGTTATCCGCAAGCAAATTCTCAGTTAAAAACGCATGAGGACTGGCAAAACCCACTGTGAAAATGTTCCTACCAAGACGGCTCTCGATGACCTTGATGGAGTTGGAGAAGTGCTCAATGGCTTGGCTGTACTGGGCTGTGTAGCTGTAAGTTGTGCCCAGCTGGTAATGGGTCTCAGCCAGAAGACGACTATGAGAGGGAAGGTGTTTCAGCTGCAAGGTTAAACACTCATTGAAGTCGTCCAGAGCCTGGCTGTAGTTACCTACATAAAAACAGAGAGACTAGTTAATAAAGAGTGAAAAAAAAATACTAATGAGGCAACTTCAATTTTACGGCAACTTGTAAAACCCAAAAAAGGTCCTTAAATTAAGTCATTTTCCATCTACGCCCACCACATACACACCTGATTCAGCTCCAACTTCTCCAAGTTTCAAGTAAATCTGTGCCGCCATTAGCTGATCTTCTTCGCGGTCTTTTCTTCAAACCAAATAAAAGATCATGTGGGTCTTTCGAAATGAAGCTTGCACAAGTGCATAATTAAAATAGGCATGTAATAAGGGCATACCTTTTATAAATCACCTTTGCAACCTCAAGCATCTCCCAGGCCAACTGCAGGTTTCCAACTTCATCCTCCTCACTCTCCTAATAGCACAAGGACACGAAGATAACCAGAAACTCAAATGGACCAAGGACAAAAAAAAAAAAAAAAAAAAAAAAAAAAAAAACACCTTACAAGGATGACAAACTTATCCTTGGTTTAACCTCGGAATCCTCATCTCCTATGTCATCTAAACATAAACAGATGTTAACACTTACTGTATCTATTTCACTCCATGCGTGACCTTGAAATAATGTGAACAACACCACTTGGAGGACCCTTCGTGTATTTGGTTCAGCTAAAAGCTAAATACTCTATGAATTCACCAGTGCTTAGAAGATTCACCAGGTGAAGTTTAGCAAAGGTATTTAATACACAAATCTCGTGCTCCCCAGACTCCACCATGCTTCACTACCTCCTCCACCCTCTTCCATGGGTTCTTTCTCTTCATTTCCATTTTTCTCCTCAACCTTTTCATCTTTTTCAGCCTTTTCAGTTACTCCATTTGACACGGTGACATCTTCCTTTATAGAAGCACTTTTATCCACACCTGACTTTTCAGCAGGTTTCACCTCATGTTCAGCTCGTTTCTCCTCATCTTGAGCAGGTTTTGCTTCATGTTCAGCTAGGTTCTCGTTTTCAGCAAGTTTTGCCTCGTGTTCAGCTGGTTTCTCAGTTTTTTGTGATGCTGCATCCCCTTCCTTTGGTGCTTCAACCTTCTCCTGCTTCTCTTTAACTTCCTCTTGGTTCTTCTGCTCACCTTCCCCCACCTCTTTTTCTACCTCAGACTGAGTTTTGTCCTCTGACATGGCATCATAAACCTGTGCTCGAAGCTCATCTCTGGTTTTCTCTGCATCATAGTACAAATGGAGGGATATTTCTAGGTTACAGTTAATATATTCGGTGATATACGAGGTAAATATTTGAGCAAAGTTGCTTGAGCACTTTCACACTGAGAACGGGTAACCAATTTCTATCTGGATTCTTTAGATCGGTCATGGGCCCTGTGTCACACCTGTTTGCCCATTGACGCCAACATTAACCAAAGTTGCCCAGCAACATTGCTCAATAAGCTGCCCCGTGTATCTTCAACCTTAGAGTCCCTCTTATTTAGAATCAAGTTATGCGTTGTCAATATGTGCTGGTTTGTTGTGCAGAGCACTGACAACTGCCAATTTGGTGGTTCTTTGGAAACATCATTTTTGCAAATGTCATGTCAATCCTTGAGCATACATGAAAAGCACAAAATTAACAAATTTAACTGACAAACAAACTTAAAATACAAACCATCCAAGTTGTCTGCACTTTCAATCTTAGAGTCATTCTGTTTCTCACCCTCTTCAGAGGATTCTTCTGGGACTCCCTCTAAAGCATTACCAAGCACTGTATTCTCCATCCTAAAGTGGTATTAAAAACAGAAGTTAGTTAAACTGATACGTTTCTTTTTATTAAATGTAATGCACCAAGTTCTAATTAATCCACATACCTGGCAAGCTCCAGAAGGGCTTTCCCACACAAGAAAAAAGCTTCACCACATTCATCAGCAGTGTCTCCATACCTTTCAGCTCTTAAGGGGGGAAATGGGTTACACAAATATTATGCTCTAGATTTACATAATACAAAAAAAATATAAAGTGTACCCATTCAAACAACGGCAGGTACCACAAATTTCCTTTACATAATACATATGCATTACAATATTCCTTCACGACTCACAGCATGGCACAAGCCTCCTGGAACACACTGACTGCAGACACAACATCACCCATCACCAAGTGCCGGTTGCCTGTGCCAATCAGCTTCTTTGCTTCCTCAGAAACATCGACGGAGCTGCAAAAGTAAACGACAATGAGAGTAACGAAACTCAACTCGTTTTTAGGGAAATGAGCGGTTTTAATAAAACGGTCCAGATACCACCTCACCTGTCTGCAGCGCGTGACGAGCAAGGTTTCTCTTCCATACTGCAAAGACAAACAATACAGAAAAATAGTCACATTAAAAAGCCTTGCTTCGTCTGAAGAATACATCCAATAAGAGCAACATTTCACTAAAGTTTGCTTCAGAGGTTCACTGCGAAGGACCAAAGTTAGCACGATGCTACTATAACGGTTATTTCTTGACAAGAGTGTGCCAACATTACACGCGTTTATAGCTAACATCACAGTTTAATGTTAGTATAATACCCAAAGTGGGCAATTTAAAGCGATATGTGTGTTGTTACCGCCACCTTTTAAACTCAACGCTTCAGCGCGTGTGCAGTCATTTCAATGCAGCGCCAAGCTCACCGACGCGTCATTCATGACTGCGTGTCAACAGTGCGGGAATTACCTCATTTAGGATACTTAAAACAAGCTAGCAGTTCATTTCAACCCCTCTCCCGCCAAATGAGAGCAGCCGAACACGTCAACGGGAATCAACGGTGATACCATCCCGTCGCGTGGGACGATGTCCGGGCGCTGGAGAAAAGCGAATAGAAGCACGAGGGCGACACATTTTCCCTGACAAGGACGGAGCTGCTGCAGCTTTGTCATCAAACGAAACCAGCCAAAACCTCTCACTCTGACTTCCTTTAACTTCTGCTTACTTCCCAGGGAGCGCACTTAATTTAAAAATGGCATTTTACCTTTCGGCGGCAGCTGCTGTTTCCTCGGGCATTTTAATGCGTTAACTAAGCTGTAGTGTGCTGTCGGATGATGTGAGTACAGATGGCAGGTTTGTGAAGCTGTTCTGAGTTAGTCTTTGTTGGCGCCTTTAAATACGGATACAAGCCGTACTTCCGCTGAACTACGACCCTGTCACAAAAACGCGGGAGAATAAATTTAAAGGGCAAGTAACCATATTACGCTTCTGCTAAAGCCATATGAACTATAAGACTGTAATATGTCTAACTGGACAAGATTAATTGGAAAGTCTATTTTATCTAGATTTTGTGAGACTCATAAAAATAGTTGCGTTTCAAACACCCCCCCCCCAAATTTTAAACAATATTATTGTATGAATAAGATTTATAACATTAAATAAGACTTATCAGGTATTATTAATGTTATGGGGTTACTGTGAATAAAATATAATAAATTTATAGATATATTCGATATAAAAATAAGAATATTATTAATAGTTATTTAATTATAAAAACTTTCCTCATTACCTTTCCAGAGGGGGGTAGTAGAACTAGTGGGACAGTTAAGCATTTTAAAATATTTTGCCAATATATTAAAAATTATATATATATTTATCATTAGGATAATTAGAGTCTGATTAACTGATGTCAAAATAACCTTAAGGGCCTTAAAAACATGCTTTATTTTTCAAAATGTAAATTTGTTCTTTTAAAAGTGATAATCCAGACATAGTCTTGACAAGCTTCATAAAATTCACCCTTAAACATTGAGAATACATTAAAAATCAGCCCTTGTTCATCAAGTTTCATTCCACACGGGGGAAAAAAGTAAGCACACATTTCAATATGTAACAAAAAAGTTTTATTATGTTTAGAAGTATACAGAGTGGTGAATAGGCATTGGTTCCAAGGCACAGAATCACACAGAAGTGTGCATTAATAGGGGTCATTAAAAGGGTAGTGAGGATGTGCTGCATCCCGGGGGACAGACTTCCCATCAACCTACAAAAATAGATGCAACAGCATATGTAATAGCAAACTACTATTGGAATGCATTTGATTTGCAAAGTCTTAACACTCAGCACACTTAAAAACAGCAGCTTCAACTAGGGCTGGACGATATGGCCAAAATTTATATCACGATATATTTCTTAATTTCAGTCGATACGATATAATTCCGATATCGATATGAACACTATTAAAAAAGCATCATAATGAACGGGCCACAACAGAGGTGGTACCTGACAAATGAGTGAAATTAATGTGCCATACTCTATGAAACCCTACTCCTATATAAAATATTAATATTTAGGCAAAAAAAAATGGCGCAACAAATACATGTCACTTTTACTTGGTATTAGCTTCATACTACAAACAAGAATGGAAATCACGTCAAAGGAAATCCAGGATCTCCTTATTAATAATAATATGTGTTACTTCAAAGAAGGCTAACATACAGTCAAAGTTTTTGCACAGAGATTTTTAATGGTTTTAAAGAATTTCTCTTCTTGCTCACCAAGCCTGCATATTTGATCCAAATACAGCAAAACAGGAACATTGAATATTTTTTACATTAAAATAACTGTTTTATATTTGAAAATATAATTTATTTCTGTGATTTTCAAAGGCAGAGCTTTAAGCATCATTACTCCAGTCACATGATCCTTCAGAAATCCTTCTAATATTCTGATTTGCTGCTCAAAAAACATTTATTATTATGATGCTGAAAACAGCGGAGTAGATTTTTTTCAGGTTTCTTTGATGAATAGAAAGTTCAGAAGAACAGCATTTATCTGAAATAGAACTCTTTTGTAACATTATAAAGTCTTTCGTTTCAGTCTTTTGCTCAATTCTAAAACACCTGCGAAATGAAAAAGCATAATTTTCTATAACTTAATTTAAAAACAGACAGCATGCATGGTAAGGGAGACTTCGTGTTAGTCACTACGCATATTCCCCCCCCCCCAAAACCTTTTATTTCCGATAATGGATCTTTGGATCTTTCTATTCATCAAAGAATCCTGAAAAAATGTACTCAACTGTTTTAAATATTGATAATCAGCAAATCAGCATATTAGAATGATTTCTGAAGGATCATGTGACACTGAAGACTGGAGTAGGCCTAATGATGCTGAAAATTTAGCTTTGAAATCACAATAAATTACATTTAAAAATATATTCAAATAGAAAGCAGTTATTTTAAATAGTAAAAATATTTAAAAATGTTACTGCTTTTGGTGCATTTTGGATCAAATAAATGCAGGCTTGGTGAGCAGAAGAGAATTCTTTAAGAAACATTAAAAATCTTGCAGTTCAAAAACCTTTGACTGGTAGTGTAGGCTGATTATTCTTATAGATTGAAACGTGCATTAACCAGGATAACGAGTATGAAACATGCTCCGAGTTGCTTCAGAAAACAAAAAAATAGAGCAACAACAAAAGCATGTTGCTGGAAATGGGTTTATTATTGAAAATGCAAACTGATTGTCTGCCAGCAGGAGGCGCTGTGAGAGCGGTGGAACTAGCGGTTTCTCCAGTAATGGCTGGTAAACAAAGCAGCTCCGCTCATGAACAGTACTTTATCAGATCAAAATGCCATCTAAACTATTCTGAAGACAGTCGGTTACCTTCAGAGATACATTCATATAAAACACTCGCGATGCGTTTTGATTTTGAAACGTGCAGTGCTCATGTTTATTCAACGAAGTCAAACGCCACAAATAAATCAATGTATGGGAAACACTGGTAATGAATATCGAAATATCGGAAATGTGTTTAAAAATCATATCACCGTTATTGAAAAAAATTATATCGCGATACATATTGATATTGAATTATTGTCCAGCCCTAGCTTCAACATTAATATTTTGTTTTAAAGTAACCTCTTTGTTAAAGGCCATGTAAAATTGAGTGTTTTGTTGTATGATGTGGCTTACAGTAACGGTTGGCACAATGTAACGCCAGCCTCTGTGCACTGCTGTCACTTGATTCATTTCCTCAGGTTCAAGTGTGAAATCAAACACCTGTAAATGAGCAGAGCAAATGTATTGCATAGTTACAATACAGTCATAAACACTCTAGAACATAAAGAATAACAAAAAAAAACATGCAGAAACCTGGATATTCTCTTTGATCCGAGACTCTGTAATGCTCTTTGGGATAGTCACTACTCCTCGTTGAGTTTGCCACCTGCCGAAAAATACCATTGAAGAAATACTATGTAATAATACGTGAGGAAACACCACGAACTAGTGCAAAAGCCTGAATTTACCTGATGATAATTTGTGCAGGAGTCTTGTTGTATTTCTTGGCTAGTGCAGCAATGGCTGGTTCCTCCAACAGCACAGGCTCCTCTGGATGCTTCCAGGCTCGGTCAGGAGATCCTAGCGGACTGTAGGCGGTCATCACCAAACTCCGATCCCGGCAGTGAGCCAACAGCTCAACCTGTGCAAGGTATGGATGGGACTCCACCTGCAAAACACTATTGTTACTTTACAAACTGATATAATGGACCAAATAAATTATAACATCAAATTTTCTTCTGACCTGCAAAACAGTTGGTTTGATGCTTGCAACTGACAAGATGTCATCGATCTGCCTGCTATTGAAGTTCGAGAGCCCGATGGCCCTGACAAGGCCCTTTCCCACAAGTTTTTCCATAGCAGCCCATGTCAGCTTGTAGTCTATGTTGTCATACAGCAAGGTTCCATCCTCCTTCCTAGGAAAAGAGGTTTCACCTCGTCTGGACAAAAATAAGAAGATTAAACACTTGACTGGTATCTGAAAAAAGGCAGAGCACATTAAAGGGATAGTCCACCTGAAAAAGAAAAAATTCTGTCCTATTTATTCACCCTCATGTCATTCCAAACTGTAAGACTTTTTTCTTTTGGTGGAGGACCACTTGTGTTTGACGAATGTTGTTAGTAACCAAACCGTTTCAGTTCCTATTGACTTCCATCATTTGTTTTGACCATACAATGGAAGTCAATGTGAACTAGAACTGTTTAGTACCAACAGTCTTTAAAATTCTTCAAATTATGACAGATTTTCATTTTTTGGGTGGATATCCCTACTAATGAGCACTTCGTAATTAATTCCCCAAAAGAGATAAAGAAAACATCATGTTTATATTAGCAATAAACAAGATAACCTAGATAAGACTATTATAACAATGGACTACTACAGAGTCTTGCACCCTTTAATCTCTCTCTTTTTCTTTTTTTTTTCTTTTAGAACTTAAGTTAGTTCTAAGAAAATGAATTCATACATAGTACTCTGTCTATGTGTGTGTGTGTGTATATTGAATGAATACATACATACCATACATTAATATATCTTATATATAGATATATTATATAATATATATATTATATATTCTCATTATAAGAAGAATTGGAGGCTTACTGGAAGGCATATGGCCAATGGATGAGGTAGAGGTCCAGGTACTCCAGCTTTAGGTCTTTTAAGGTCTTTAACAGAGATGGTTCCACATCATCTGGGTGGTGTTTTGTGTTCCACAGTTTGGAGGTCACAAATACATCCTCCCGCCTTATGCCCTGAAAGAAGACAACAGTTGTAAAGCACACATGCATTATATATTTCAGTGTGTGGGTGTGTGTTTCATTTTTGTAATCTACTTGGTTGACCTACTTTTTCAGGTCCCATCATTTCCTGAAATGCTTCACCTATCTCTGGCTCATTCCCATAAATGGGAGCACAGTCAATGTGCCGATAGCCAGATTGCAGTGCCCAAATAACTGCCTGTTTTACCTGCAATTGATAACATTTATACAAAATGCTTTTGGAGTTCTACACACATACACAATAATTAAAGCAAAAGATTATTGCAGAACTTATTGGATAATATACTGAAGAACTGTATATCCTAGTAAACCTGCTGTCATTCTCAATACAGCATATTCAGATTCAAATTCGGTCATAATTACAGTTGATGTACAGTAAACTTACCTGTCCTGGTTCACTCTTCCACGTCCCAAGTCCCACAAGGGGCATCTTTCGTCCAGTGCTGAGAACACCAAAGTCATTCATACTCATCCTGTGTGCCTTCAGAGAAAAGAAAACAAAGAACACCATTTGAACAGTGTTCATACATGGAATAGACTTCAGGATATTAAATCTATAATTTAATCCCTGCTCTAGTAAATCAATCGAAACCCTAAACACTCACAGAAATGTTGCAGGAGGCGCAGTGAATGCAAACTGTTCAGTGCTCAAATTTAGGAGCAGAATGAAAGGAAGTGTAACCTGCTGACTTATCAGCTGACTTCCACAGCAGCTCAAGCAGGATGTACAGTAAATATTGTAAAACATCCTGGACTGCATAACCTTTGGTTTAGCAAACATTATCAAATTAATCATTAAATTAATTTGACAAACACAGTCCTTGTATTTTAATATAAAGGGAATTTAAATAATTGTCGAAATCACATAAATTTAACCTCCAGATCGGTTTGCTCTTGTCTAGTTAGTGCTGTGAATAACAGACAGTTGGATAACATAGCATTCGACAATAAAACTTCTGAAAATGAATGACAAGACGCAGAGCGCGTTGAATACGCTGCTTTTCTCCCTGAAAAATCAGGTCAACTAGTGTCCCATGTGGCGCATCATAACAAGGAATATTTTGCCTAGGTCAGGGATCGTTTTTATATTATTTGTTCATATATATATATATACTTACAGTGTATTAATAGTTTAAGGAATTTCTCCGCTATACACCTATCCAGGTTGATTAAAAATTATTTTAATATTTTCTCATAACGTTGACTAATTTACTTCCTGTTCGCTGTTCTCTAAAAACATCCGTCAAAATAAAAGTCTCCATAACATTACAACAATTTCCTCACCGTCATACTCTTTTTTTTTCTAGTTCAAGTGACGAGGATAAAAATTTAAATGAAGATTTGATCTTCGTTATTTGCCAAATTACAAAAATACCTAAACCCCATGTCATTAGTCACTGATCACACGAAAATATTACGATCAATCTGAAACTCATTCAAGTGTCCCTTAATCTATATACAGGTGCATCTCAATAAATTAGAATGTCGTGGAAAAGTTCATTTAATTCACTAATTATCACAACTTGTGAGATAGGTTGTATTAAATAATTTCAATGCACACAGACTGAAGTAGTTTTTTTGGTTCTTTTAATTGTGATGATTTTAACAAAAACCCACCAATTCACTATCTCAACAAAGTAGAATACTTCATAATACCAATAAAAAAAACATTTTTAGTGAATTGTTGGCCTTCTGGAAAGTATATTCATGTACTCAATACTTGGTAGGGGCTCCTTTTGCTTTAATTACTGCCTCAATTCGGAGTGGCATAGAGGTGATCAGTTTGTGGCACTGCTAAGGTGGTATGGAAGCCCAGATTTCTTTGACAGTGGCCTTCAGCTCATCTGCATTTTTGGTCTCTTGTTTCTCATTTCCATAGATTCTCTATGGGGTTCAGGTCTGGTGAGTTTGCTGGCCAGTCAAGCACACCAACACCATGGGCATTTAACCAACTTTTGGTGCTTTTGGCAGTGGGGGCAGGTACCAAATCCTGCTGGAAAAATGAAATCATCATCTTCAAAAAGCTGATCAGCAGAAAGAAGCATGAAGTGCTCAAATTTCTTGGTAAACAGGTGCAGTGACATTGATTTTCAAAAAACACAATGGACCAAAACCAGCAGATGACATTGCACCCCAAAATCATCACAGACTGTGGAAACTTAACTGGACTTCAAGCAACTTGGGCTACAAGCTTCTCCACCCTTCCTCCAGACTCAAGGACCTTGGTTTCCAAATGAAATACAAAGAAAGTGGACCGATTGCTCTCATCTGAAAAGATGACTTTGGACCACTGGGCAACAATCCATTTCTTCTTCTCCTTAGACCAGGTAAGACACCTCTGATGTTGTCTGTGGTTCAGGAATTGCTTAACAAGAGGAATACGACAACTGTAGCCAAATTCCTGACACGTCTGTGTGTGGGGGCTCTTGATGCCTTAACCCCAGCCTAGGTCCATTCCTTGTGAAGTTCACTCAAAATCTTGAATCGATTTTGCTTTTGGATTTTGCTATCGTGACAATCTCATAAGGTACGTTCTGCCGAGTGGTTGTGCATCTTTTCGTACCACACTTTTTCTTCCACTCAACTTTCTGTTAACTTGCTTGGATACAGCACTCTGTGAACAGACAGTTTCTTTGGCAATGAATGTTTGTTGCTTTCCCTCCTTGTGAAGGGTGTCAATGATATTCTTCTGGACAACTGTAAGATCAGCAGTCTTCCCCATGATTGTGTAGCCTAGTGAACCAAACTGAGAGACCATTTTGAAGGCTCAGGAAACCTTTGCAGGTGTTTTGAGTTGATTAGCTGATTGGCATGTCACCATATTCTATTTTGTTGAGATGGTGAATTGGTGGGTTTGTTAAATGTGACCCAAAATCACAATTTAAAGAACCAAAGACTTGAACTACTTCTGTGTGCATTGAATTTATTTAATACACAAGTTTCACAATTTGAGTTGAATTACTGAAATAACTGTACTTTTACACGACATTCTAATTTATTGAGATGCACCTGTAGTCCACCACCCTTTGCAGACTTCTACATGTCTTTTCTTTTGAAATTCAAAAGTAAGTTAGGTTGCTTTACGTTTTGCTTCTTACCCTACTTTATATTTAAAATAAATATTTCATCTCTCTCATGAAATTAAATGCAGTTTGGCCAACTTTATCCTAGAGCACTAAAACAGTACAAGAGTGGTTATGTCCAGTCTTTTCTTGGCTTTAGCTGTTCAACTTCAATTTTGTTGTAGAATCGAATGTACCTGTACAGAATTCTCCAAATTCAGAGACTGAAATCATACCAAAATAACAGCAAAGTCAATTTTCTTGTAGACTGTTTCAATCATTATCTTTATAACTGGAAAAATGGAAACTACAATACATCAAATGTTTATTTTACAAAGTACAGTTAATTCAGGATGAAAAAAAATCTGTAATTTTCTGGTTGTAAATGTCAATTAAAAGTATAAAACAGCATAAAAAAACCTATGAGGACTAAACTGGGCTTGGGCAATTTACACAGAATAAGTTCAAGCTTTTTATGACAGAAATGGCTCTGTTTCTCCATATATTACAGAGCAAAAAAATATCTATAAAACAAGAAAAAAATTCACACAGAAACCGGAGATCACTCATTTCCTCTTCGACTTCTCTTGTGACTCTTCTTTGACCGACTAGAACACAAAGAGACAAATGCACCATGAAACAAGAGGGTAAAACAAAGACAAAAATGTAAATTCATTTGATATATCCAAGTATTACCTTTCTGGGGACTTGGAGTGACTGCGATGCCGGTGACTTCTGTGGTGACCTGGAAGAAAATATACCAATATTTCTTAATGATCAGTTTTGCCAATTACTCTAATTATTTTAAATAAATTGTGGCGACATATTGAGTACTTCAAAACAGCCTTGCTTTACCTGGAGATTTGGAGCGATGTCTTCTGTCCCTGGATCTGCTGCGGTGCCTGCGGGGACTTTTGCTGCGATGACGGTCCCGATCTCGCTCACGTCTGGGTGATGGACTGAATAAATGAACAGAGTAATCAGACAAATGTATTATACTGTATGATCACCTAAAATAATATGCCCCACTAATAATGTATCTAAGATACTAATAATGTGCCTAACATTTTTTTATTATATACCTTCGTCTTTTAGGTGACCTGCTCCTTCTAAAATGAGAAAGAAAAAAACAGAAGAGAATCAGAAGATTAATTCTTCATCTGTTACACCAGAAACCTGAAATAATTTAATCTAAATGGATGATTAGCACCATCACTGACCTTCTGGGTGAGCGGCTGCGTCTGTAGCGTGGAGAAGGAGACCTGCGTGGCCGGTCCATATCTCTATAACTTCTTCTGTGTGGCTCTGGTGACTGCACCCTCTCTGGCTGCAGTACATATGGAGAGGTTGTGTAACAATCACAATTTATTATATATAACTATTAATAATAATAATTTTTGCTTGGATAGAAAAAGATATTGTGAGTTCACTTTTACCTTCTCTTCTTCCTCATCCTCCTCATCACTGGTTTCCACCTCATCCAGATCTTCTTCCAGAGCACTAATACGAGTATCCAGCAGCTCAGCTTCCTCCAAAACCTGTCTCTTCTGTGAAAAAAAACAAATGAACACGTGGACACATTTTATAACATAAATGACTCAATACATTTCCTTTGAAATTCATATTACTTCAAAGGACAACACAAATGCATTCATTTTATGTAAAAAAATACACACCCACCTCCCACACACACACTCTACACATAATAAGTCCAACCAACCTGAAGTCTAGGGAGGATGATGTCACACATTCGCTCTGCATGAAGCAGCTCATCTATAAACTCATCAACATGCATCAACTCAAACTCTGTGTAAAGAAGAAATGTTATTTGCAAACATTTTTTCCAGCAAGGATAGATTATTTCATGTCACATACCCACTAAATATTTAAGAAAAATACCCACCTCCATTTCTGTTCTGGCTTTTAATTTTTCTGTAGTCATTGTATAATGGTTCTAAAATCCGCACTGGTGGGTCGGAACCAATTCAAGCAAGCAATCTACAGAGGTTCCAGTCAGGCGCATATACATTGCTCCAAGCAAACGGACATACCTGGAGGGGGAAAAAGCAGATCAGTAATGCAACACACAGCACGATGTAAACAGGAAAAGGACAAACTGTATACAGATAGAGCAGTATTTGCATACTAACTTGAAGTCTTCATTCTTGATGAATTCCACAATAATGTCCTTTTCAGGCTGGATCTGCAGCATCTTTAGGGTCAGACACAAGAATGGAGTAGGCTTGATGTTTCCTCCATATACACCACCAACATACTTCAGTTCCATTGCTTTGTCCACGACAAGCTCAGCTTGATTTTACAGAGGGAACAATATTAGTTACATTTAAAACGATGCTTGGCACATTAATTCCACAAATCCATACATGCATATGGAGAAATTTAAGGTAAATGTTTTATAACAGACCATAACTCGGTCAAGCCTACAGCATCATATTTGATACATGACTTAATAAGGCCTCTACATTTTCAACCTGCACAAACCTTTGCTGAAAAACCTGTGTCTTCTGCCAGGCAATGTATTCTGCCATCTGATTGATGTTACATACAGTGGGTACGGAAAGTATTCAGACCCCCTTAAATTTTTCACTCTTTGTTATATTGCAGCCATTTGCTAAAATCAATTAAGTAATTTTTTTTCACTCATTAATGTACACACAGCACCCCATGTTGACTGAAAAACACAGAATTGTTGAAATTTTGCAGATTTATTAAAAAAGACAAACTGAAATATCACATGGTCCTAAGTATTCAGACCCTTTGCTGTGACACTCATATATTTAACTCAGGTGCTGCCCATTTCTTCTGATCATCCTTGAGATGGTTCTACACATTATTTGAGTCCAGCTGTGTTTGATTATACTGATTGATTGGACTTGATTAGGAAAGCCACACACCAGTCTATATAAGACCTTACAGCTCACAGTTCATGTCAGAGCAAATGAGAATCATGAAGTCTGCCTGTGAACTGCCTGAAGAGCTCAGAGACAGTATTGTTGCAAGGCACAGATCTGGCCAAGGTTAGAATAACATTTCTGCTGCACTTAAGGTTCCTAAGAGCACAGTGGCCTCCATAACCCTTAAATGGAAGACGTTTGGGACGACCAGAACCCTTCTTAGAGCTGGCAGTCCGGCCAAAAAACCTGGGGGAGCTATCGGAGAGGAAGAGCCTTGGTGAGAGAGGTAAAGAAGAACCCAAAGATCACTGTGGCTGAGCTCCAGAGATGCAGTTGGGAGATGGGAGTAAGTTGTAGAAAGTCAACCATCACTGAAGCCCTCCACCAGTCGGGGCTTTATGGCAGAGTGGCCTGACGGAATCCTCTCCTCAGTGCAAGACGCATGAAAGTCCGCATGGAGTTTGCTAAAAAAAACACTGAAGGACTCCAAGATGGTGCGAAATAAGATTCTCTGGTCTGATGAGAACAAGATATAACTTTTTGGCCTTAATTCTAAGTGGTAGGGTGGAGAAAACCAGGCATGCTCATCACCTGTCCAATACAGTCCCAACTTTGAAGCATGGTGGTGGCAGCATCATGATGTGGGGGTGTTTTTCAGCTGCAGGCACAGTATGACTGGTTGCAATTAAGGGAAAGATGAATGCGGCCAAGTAAAGGGATATCCTGGACAAAAACCTTCTCCAGAGTGCTCAGGACCTCAGACTGGGCCGAAGGTTACCTTCCAACAAGACAATGACCCTAAGCACACAGCTTAAAAATAACGAAGGAGTGGCTTCACAACATCTCTGTGTCTGTTCTTGAATGGCCCAGCCAGAGCGCTGACTTAAACCCAATTGAGCATCTTTGGAGACCTAAAAATGGCTGTCCACCAATTTTTACCATCCAACCTGACAGAACTGGAGGATCTGCAAGAAGGAATGGCAGAGGATGCTCAAATCCAGGTGTGAAAAATTTGTTGCATCTTTCCCAAAAGACTCATGGCTGTATTAGATCAAAAGGGTGCTTCTACTACATACTGAGCAAAGGGTCTGAATACTTAGGAACATGTGATATTTCAGTTTTTCTTTTGTAATAAATCTGCAAAAATGTCAACAATTCGGTGTTTTTCTGTAAATATGGGGTGCTATGTGTACATTAATCAGGAAAAAAAATAACTTAAATGATTTAAGCAAATGGCTGCAATATAACGAAGAGTAAAAAATTTAAGGGGGTCTGAATACTTCCGTACCCACTGTAGTTTTAGGGTCTTCATATAATTCTAAAAATGTGTGTGAGTGACATGACATGTGGCCAAGTTTGGTGACCCATACTTGGAATTAGTGCTCTGCACTTAACCCATCCAAAGTGCACCACCACAGCATGGACACCCCACCCGGAGCAGTGGGCAGCCATTTATGCTGCGGCGCCCGGGGAGCAGTTGGGGTCGAGTTGCATTGTCAAGGCCACCTCATTCGTGGTATTGAAGGTGGGAGAGAGCGCTGTACATTCACTCCCCCACCCACAATCCCTGCCGGTACGAGACTCGAACCCACAACCTTTGGGTTATGAGACCGACTCTCTAACCATTAGGCCACGACTTCCCCAAAATGTCCACCTTTTGCTGTGGAATCTTTAAAGTAAATGTAGAAATAGCTTTATTTGAAGATGAACATTCACTGAACTGCAGCAACCATACTTTATCATCAATACATACATTTTTAAGAAAAATCATTTAAAAATGCAACAGGCTTTTTGAGGAATGTTTATCACTCAATCACCATTGCATTGCACTGCACTATGTTTTGACCCCCACGATTAAAATGTTATTCTCCTATATTAAGCTTTTTTCATTATTATTATTTTAAGGTTAAATAAACGGTTCCATTTTTAATGAATACACACATTCGAAGTCACATTACTAATGCTGCCAACAGTAAACAATGAACAACAGCAGGCCAGCTTTAAAATATAATTAAATACAATGAGGTAATCAGTAAGTAGACTTGCTTCGGTCATTTCAGTGAGTAAGGTAAATAACTAGCGTGGTTTTCAATGCCACATTAACAATGACAGTATGCAGTCTCTCACCTGTAAGTCCAAAACATTCCTCTTTCCAGTACTTGGACTCATAAATACGTGTTCGTATAATCTTCTCGACAAGATACTGAGGATTTGTTCCATGTATACTATTGGCATCTTTTACCGTTCTATTAGCCATGGCTCAAAATTGTAAATGAACGAACGGATAATCGGAACGCTAATATGCCATGGAGCTATATCGAAGAATGACTTCCGGGGAAAAGCTTGCGTCACATCCGTAAGGTCAAGCGGTATTTTGCTGTCCAATCAAAAATACTTCATACGTCATCCGCGCGCGAAAGAGTCGTGCTAGTTGTGTCATTGTGCTCTCTAGCTACTGTGCTGTAAGATGCGTTCAACTTCATATATACATTCATGTAGATTTCTGAGCGTTTAAGTGAGACGGAATACTGTTGCTTATTTATTTGTTTAATAAGGAGATTTGATACGGTTGCAGATATTATCGGCTGGTGAGTAAGTAAGAAAGAAAGGTGCTGGGGATTTAAAGTTGCGTACATAGTGAATACCTTATATAGAGAAGACGTGGTTGTTTTCTTAATTTATTCTTACATCTCCAATAATAAAAGTTATGTTCTTAATGACAGGTATTTAAAGGTTAATATATCACTTTTAAGTTATTGCATTTCATATAATAATAATAATAAAAGTTCCAAATTCTACAGTTTTGTATTTGTTTAAAATCATTTTTCTGTAACTTTTTTTTCTCCTGTTTGCCATTTTTACTTTTACTTTTCATTATTAAGTACATAATCGATGCTGTACTTTACAGACCTCATATCAGACCTGCACCATGAGCCGCTACATCACAAGACTGAGAATGAGAAGAACCTACAAATGGAATGGGAGACCAATTGTTGAAGACAGGAAGCTGAAAAGGCAATACTATGAGTAAGTGTGCGTACCACATTCAGATCAAATCACAAGACACGAGTGATTTGAACAAATATAACTTGTAATTTGATTTATGAGGCTTTGTGAGTGAGAGCAGTCTCTATAAAATGTCTGCTTTAAAAAAAAAATCCTTATCCAGTAGTCATGGAAATTCAAATGGTTAAAAGATGTTTTAACCCAGATTTGAACCGCAATAATGCTTTGATTGATCCTCACAGATCCATGTCCATATCTGTGGAGGGAAAGACGGAAGATGCAACTGTGTCTTTAGGCCAGTACATTTTGATTGAGGGTGATGACGATGACAATCCCTTTGTGGCACAACTTCGCAAACTATACACTGATGGTAGGAATATGCCCTGTTTTTATGCAAAATGTGTATATTTTAAATGTGTAGTACTTTTACTCGTTTATAAATCACTCAATGGCCTAGGTCCTAAATACATTGCAGATATGCTCACTGAATATAAACCTAACAGACCACTCTGATTATTAGGATCGAGACAGTTAGAAATACCAAGGGTTCACACAAAACAAGGGGGGGAGTAGATTTTAGTATATGCCGCCCGCCTGGAATTTCAGCTCCAAAGGATCAGGGGTCTCATTTATAAAACTCTCCGTAGATTTCATCCTAGAAGTGTACGTAGGCACAAAAGCTAGATTTTGCGTACGCTCAAAAGTTTCCAGATTTATAAAACCATGCGTATGCCAGAACCTGCGCAAAAATCCCTTTATAAAGCCCAGTCAGGGAAAGATTGTGCGTAGGTGCATCTCCACCCCGTCTCCTCCCCGAAATCACCATATAAGGAGCTTTACGATGCATATCCTCATCTGTATATCATTTCTATGCATATTCCCATCCACCTGACACCATGTTTAACACCGTCAAAGGTACAAGACATTAAGGAAATATGGATATTTTTCTTACAAAAACTCATCGATATGCTACAGGAGGCCTTTATTCACCCCCAAGAGCAGTGTGAGGCACGTTTTATTATGGATGCACGCACTTTATTTCACTTCTTTTGGACTGAAGAAATGCAACACCCGCTGAGTGGCATTAAACAGTGTGAAAGATCAAAGTGCCATTTGAATATAAATCGACTGGATGGTCTGAAAGACGAAGGTTCTACACACCTAGGAGCCCGGGGCCGTGTAGTAACAAGCAGCCTTATTCCATTTTTGGGTGAACTAACCATTAATGAGAGTGGACTATTTAATGTAAATGTGTATATCGAAATGAAAACAGATTTTAAAATCATTGTTTACTTCATTACTTTTCTCAGGAGGAGCAAAATGCCATGGGGCAGGTTTGCGTGCAGGTGCGCAAAATATTCCCGTTCAAGTTGTTTTTTGAATCACACCTTTTGCGGTTGAGAGTTGAGCGGGGGCGTACGCCTCTTTCAGAGCAGGTTTTGTGCGTACGCAACGGTTATAAATGAGGCCCCAGATGTGCTAAAACATTAGCCACATTTAAATCCAGACTCAAAACTCATCTGTTTAGCTGAGCATTTATTGAATGAGCACTGTGCTACGTCCGAAATACTTGAACATGAGCATGTATTTTATGTATAATAATTTCTATTTTTAACTGTTTTAAATTGATTTTAAATCAATTTTTAAATCATTTTAAAAGTTTTTAAGTTCCTTGTTTTATTGTTGTGATTATTATTTTATTTCCCTTTATGTAAAGCACTTTAAATTACCATTGTGTATGAAATGTGCTATATAAATAAACTTGCCTTGCCTATTTGCATGCATTCTTGGTTTATGTAGTTGGTTTATGTAACATTTGTACCCAGATTCAGGAAAGAAAAAGACCGCAGTAGTGCAGTGGTTTGTGCGGATGTGTGAAGTTCCTCATAATAAACGCAAGCTCTTGGGCAGAGACCCCCATCCACAAGAGATATTTTTCTACCAGGACCGCTCTTGTGATAATGAGGTGGATGGAGAGACCATTCTTGGAGCAGTACAGGTAAGCTAGCATGGTATGGTTGTAGGATTTAAATTATAAAGGGAGTTCTCATATTTGTACATAATGAATGTGCATCACACTATGATCAAGAAATGCTTGTGTAGTTGATTCAAATGATTTATTCTATTTTTTTAAATGTAAAAAATGTAATTCTATTTGATAAAAGTGTTATGTAAAAGTATTGTCTTATTATATATCATTTAAAATGGTATTTATATAATTACATTTAATGATTTTTCAAATAATATTCATAATAATAAATTATCATTATTATTTCCATTATATCCAATAATAATTTATAACTTTGATTCTAGATTGAGTATGTCCCAGCTGAGGATTCCTTCCCAGAGGGCAAGAGCAAAGACATACTATTTGCCAAACTCTTGTGGGATACCAAATCCTTCAGAGCGTTGGATCCTGAGCTGATGCAGCCCCCTCAGAGCTCTAAATCTCCCCCACCATCTTCACGGGGCCCTCAGACTCGTGCTCTTCCAACCCCAGACTCCTCGGTAATGAAACGGGCCATGTCAGGCACCCTCACCCGAAGCAGCATGAGCACCGGCAAAATGAACTCCGGTGAAGCAGAGTCTCTTCACTCTGCCTCCAAACTCTCTGCAGCTAAAGCTCTTAGTGCAAAGAGGAGAAGCCGAGCTTCCTCTGGGCCACATGTTCGCAAGAAGCTGGACTTGTGCAGTGAGTGCCATGCATCCACACACATATAGCTTTTAAAGGAATGGTTCACCTAAAATTAAATTGTGGATCATTACTACATTCAAGATGAGTTTGTTTGTTTTATACGGAACAGGATTGCGGGGAAATTGAATGGCATCTTCTGCCCACCTGTGGGTGCCGCCAGAATAAAAGCATAACAAGTAATTCACACAATTCCAGTGTATTGTGAATCAAAAGCAAAAAGTGTTGTAATACACAAATGACAACAAATAAAGCAATGTAACGTTTTAGAACCAGGCTGCTAGACCAAAATAACAATCCATAATCTATAATAGCTTTTCCTCCAGTAAAAGTCCATCACCTGTTGTTCCTCCCTCACACAAGCCAACAACATATAGGTTAAGAACTGTTGTGGACAGTTTTTGCTTATAAATGGTGATTGATCTGTGCATATTTCTCTCCTGATTTAGACGAGACCTCTTACTTTTTCCTGGAGAAAGAAATGTTATGGATAGAGAACTCGTATTTTATCTAGAAGCAACATTTTGACGTTAAAAAGGTCTTAATGATGGATTTGTTTATTACAAACATGCTTTTTGCTTCAAAAGACTTTGATTGATAGACTACAGTAATGTGGATTACCTGGTGAGCAAGTGTTATTTTGTGTGAACTAAAGAGCAACCGTTCTTTTTGGGGGAACTATTCCTTTAATGGTTTCAAAAGCACCAAACTGAAAACTGACCTGTGTTTCTCTTACATTACGGTAGGTCCAACTAAAAGCATGTCCCGAGATGATGTTCTGGGGGAGATTCTTGATGAACACACAGAGAAGACGCTGAAGTCTAAGTTGAACACGTCTCCAACAGGTCGCATCTCCATTTCTATTAGACCAACTCCACTAAATCTTAATGAGGAGGAGCGTGTCTCTCCTCTGTCCTCACACAGCCCTGATAAGCCCAAACTGACTGCACATGACAAAGACGATGCTACCAGGTACTTCTATTTACATTGGAACTTATGTATTGGTTCTTTGTTCTTATATATGGCTTAGTACTTCTACTTAGTACTGTGCTGATCGTTTTAGTTAGAAATAAGCAAACCTGTTTTGTTCTTCACACGTTAAAGACTGTTTTAATATCCTATATCCATATAAAACTAAAAAACAGTAGAGTCTAGTTATAAAAGTCCTGCTGCCCTCCTAGTGTCTTTCTTGGGGTGCAGCCTATTGGGGATGATGATCCAGAGCCACTAATTAGCACAAGCAGAACTCCCCGGAAGAGAGAGGCAACCCTTGGGAGAGCAGGTCTAAGAGGCCTGAAGTGAGTCATGTTCCTCTATTGCTCCACGGAGGGAATACGGATTTGTTTCTGGATGGGCTTTAGCCGTCTTTATTAAACATGTTATGTGGCTTTATTTATTTTCACACTTAATGCATTGTTTGAACACACAACTACTTTCATCCAGATCAGTGCACTGGTGGCCCCTACTTCACTTTCTTTATGCATTGATATGTTTAATTTGAGTATGAAACGACCCATAGAGTAACCTAAATGTGTTTTTTCAAACAAGGGCAAGAACTCCATCCAGGAGGAAAGATTCCACTGCACTCAGAGAACCAGCACTGGGTGCTTTGTAAGTGATGCAATTGCCTATTGTGATATTGCAATCAAAAGCGCTGTTGTGAAATGAACTTGAGCGGCAGCACTTTTGTGTACAGGATTTAGAAATGGAAAAACATTTTATTCGGTTGACCAGTGAGGGGCAGCATATCACTGTTAAGATTGTGTTGTCATACAGTAATTTAATGGCACTCATCCATGACCAGGTCTTGAGGCAAGCAGACAAATTTCTCAACAGCCACATTTAAAAATTATTTCTGAATACACATGATGTTTTATTTTAATTATATCTGTTACATTGTAAGGTGCATTTAAACTTGATTGGTTCGGGGCATGTAATTGTAACTTGCAATGATATTGAAATCTATTACATGTCACACATGTTTGGAGAAAAACTGAGACTTTTAGCTGCATCACTAATAATTGAAAAAAACATTTGTTTTATTAATTCAATTTAGCAGGCATGCACATGTTCTTGGGAAAACATGACTTTTGCCTTGTAACTTGTAGTAGTGAATAAGAGGCATGTACTGTGCAGACCTGCTTTGGCATTTAAGTTCCTATGGCACCATTTGGACAGTTTGACCTAATTTTCGAATCTATAAATTCAGTTATAAAGTTGAAGTTATTGCATTTACCTCTTATATGATCTCGCAATGGTGTGAGAGTAATAGATTGTTGTTAAACCTGATATGCATGCAAACTACTTGCTACTTGTCAAAGTGTTATTTTTTTCTCTCTTTTCTTCATATTCCTTTTAACAAACTGATAGAGCTGAAGAGGAGCATGAAGATTCACCCATCCAGACTGCTGCCACTCCTCGCTCTAAAAGGAAATCTGCCCAACTTGTGTCCTCACGCATCAGAAAGCAGCTGTAGGTCCCACTAAGGCTGTGAATCTATGAATTAAAATACACAGACACACACACACACATACATACATGCATACATACATACTTGGGGCTGTTCACACAGGATGCTTTCTACATTGTCTAACTGGATGTTGTTTTGATTTGATTAATCTACTTTTAATTAAATGATCAGTGTTATTATCTGTTTTTACAGAAATGTATTAGGCAACAAGGTTGACCTGCTGTCAGATGGTGAGGATGGTGATGATGACTGCTTCGTACCTTCTAAAACTGATCTGCAGAGCAGCAGCGATGAGGAAGAGGAGGCAAAGATTGACAGCGAAGATGAGCTTATAGTGAAGAAGTGTAGAGGATCCCGAACACCCCGATCCATAGAGAAAACCCATGTCTCTGCTGGAACCCCACGTAAAACGCCCATCAAGAAGGTTCAAAGAAGTTGATTTTTGCTATGATTAGTCTTCCTGCTAGCAGTTAATGTGCCTTCACAAAACCAAATCTGTATTTCAGATGAAGATAACACTGGATGTGGCAATTAATTTGTCTTTTAATTTAACTCTAGACTGCTCCAGCCACCCCACGGACACCACGTCATGCCACTCCCAGCATACCCAGCCGGAGTGCACCGGCTAGGAAGCCTGGGAATGTTCTGGAAGAAGCACGAGCACGGTAAGCAACTCCACAGTCTATAGTCCCATAAAGTTGTCCGTTTAACCAGCAAAACTATACATTTACATTGTGTTTACATTTTTGGAGTAAGGCTGTCAGTTTAACGCGTTAACTTAATTAGTTATAAAAAAATAACTCGATTAAAATATTTTAATGCCGTTAACGCACTGGCCCCGCCCCCAGACCTGTACGTCCCCAGATAGCGTTTCACTCAGTTGACTGTTGACAAATATGATGCAGGGCAACAACTCCATAAATGCAGTTATGCCCTAAAATTTCAGATATTGGTGCAAAAATGCCCCTATATATTTTTTTTGTCTCATATTTATATTACATAATAAGCGATATCACACGAGCATGGAGAGCAGTATTACACTAGTGCTGTTTTTGTCCTGAATATCACAAGTTTAAATGTGATTTTGTACAACAGTTCAGTAAATAAAAAGTTAATATTGTAGTGTATTTTTTAAACAGAATAGTAGGTGTTTTTGCTAGGTTTAGCAAAGACTATATTACACTTTAAAGTATGCCAGAACTGTTGTGGTCTCGAGCGACACCAGCGGGGATGAGTTCTGAATGAATCTGCTTTTTGAATGAATCGTCTGAACCAATGCTTCAAGACCCATTTAAAGTGAGCCGTTTACTGATCCTGAATGACCGAATCGAATTGAAGACATTACCGCTAGCTGTGGCGATTAGTTCTGATTTAGAGTATACTTAAGTAAATTAACAACAAAATAATAATATTAAAAACATTAAAGGGATAGTTCACCAAAAAAAAAAAAATCTGTCATAATTTACTCACCCTCATGTCATTTCAAACCTTTTTTTGTGGAACATAAAAGAAGAAGACAGTTGGTAGCAAAGCTGTTTTGATTACCAATGACTTTCATTGTATGAACAAAACTACTAAGCTTTTTCTCTATTTATCTTTTTTTCTATGGGCATAGTTTATGTAGGCTGTTGTAGCATAACTATTTGTGCTAATACAGTTTTTGAGTGAATCAAATAAAATATTGCGAAAGCTACAATTTGTAATTCTACTTGAACTTGTCATTCTTTCTCATTTAACAAAACTATCTTAAGATCCATTTTGTGGGATTTTCATCACATGTATTTGTGATTAATGGCGATGACTTAGATAATTAATCGAAACATCATGTAATTAATAAGATTAAAAATGTTCATCTACTGACAGCCCTAGTTTGGAGTCAATGATTTTTATTTATTTTTATAAAAGGTTTATATTTTATTCACCTAGGAGGCATTACATTTATAAAAATTGACAGTAAAGACTTTATTGCAGATAAATGCTGTTGTTTTAAGAGAATCTGAAAAAAGGTGCATACAAAAATATTAAGCAGCACAACTATTCAGCATTGATGCTGATAAGAAATACAAAATGTTTCTTAATCACCAAATCAGACTATTAAAGTGATTTTTAAAAGATCATGTGACACTGAAACAATGTTTTGTCATCAAAGGAATAAATGGAATTTTAGAATATATTTGAATACATTTATTTTAAACTGTAATATTTCACAATATTACAGTTTTACTTTATTTATTTTTTTAATTAAATGTTTTATTTTTGCAACAGGTTACATGTTTCCTCGGTTCCTGAGTCTTTGCCGTGTCGAGAACAAGAGTTCCAGGACATCTACAACTTTGTGGAGAGTAAAGTCATTGATGGCACTGGAGGGTAAGATTCAGATTTAATATCCATCTTTTTTTTTTTCATAAAGGTCAAAGGATTTAATTTTTTTTAAAAAGGTCATTAAGTTAATGTTTCTTCTGCAGGTGTATGTATATCTCAGGTGTTCCTGGTACTGGTAAAACTGCAACAGTACATGAGGTGATCAGGTCCCTTCAGCAGTCCGCTGAACAAGATGAGATCCCTCACTTCCGCTTCATCGAGATCAATGGCATGAAAATGACAGACCCGCATCAGGCTTATGTACAAATACTGCAGGTCTGTATGCTGCCTCATCCCCTACAATTTTGACATAATTTCCTGCCCCTTTTTGTAGTCTTATGTAGTATTTTCTATGAATTTATGCTCTGATTCTGATTTGGTAGAAACTGACTGATCAAAAAGCAACACCTGATCATGCAGCTGCACTACTGGAGAAACGCTTCAGCACTCCTGCACCCAAAAAAGAGACAACTGTGCTTCTAGTAGACGAGGTGAGACATTTGTTACTAGTGACACTAATAACGTCACCTATGTTGCATGTATCTAACTAATCATTTATTGTGATTAGCTGATCCAAATCAGTCTAGATTAGTCGGGTTCTCAACCTTTTTGTCTTGAAAGGCCCCCAGCCTCCTGTTGGCCAACACAATATTCAAAGCCCCCCCCCCCCCCACCATCTATAATTGTAGGCTGCACTCGACTAAGATTTTCATGGTCGACTAGTAGTGTTAATTTGGAGCATAGTCGACTAATCGATGTCTTAATAAACATTTAAATCTAACAAGTGCCTTAATTGCCTAAAGACCTAGCATCAGAAACTTGAAAGCGCACATTTTTCTAGGTTAACATTAGATTGGAGCGGCCATGTAAAGTTGCTGCTACTAACATTCAGATGATAAGCCATATTGAGGTAGATGAAAGGGTTAGTTCACCCAAAAATGAAAATTAGCCAATAAATTACTCACCCCCGAGGCATCCTAGGTGTATATGACTTTCTTCTTGCAGACGAATCCAGTCGGAGTTATATGAAAAAAATGTCTTTGATCTTTCAAGCAGTTTCATGCCACTCAGCGGGAGTTGCATGCATCAGTCCAAAACAAGTTAAATAAAAAGCACCCAACCATTTAAAGTCCCCCTTGTAGTCAAATATTTTATCCCTTAAAACATATCTTTGATAATCAAAATGACATTTAAATGTTTTTTTCTTGTAAAAATAATTTTCTCATGCCTTAAAATACCTTGAATGCCAACTCTACACCCTTGCCTCATTTACTATACGCTGATCTATGAATATGCAAATTAGCCCAGTCTCCACTCACTCACACCAGCCAGTGCCTCCTGATTCACTGAAATGGAGTAAAACGCAAACAATGGCAAAAGGATAATGACTGATAGAACTATGGTTTTACTAGCGGACAACTACAGTGGACACTGTAACATTCATTCAAGTTACTTACTCGACGATGTTGTGTCCTCAAAATGCCTTGAAAACTCGAATGCAGCCGTTTGTGATTGTTAATTCGCGCCCGCAAGCATACATACACGCAGAGGCGGACAAAGTACTCAACTCCATTACTTGAGTGAAAGTACAGATATTGCTGGTCAAATATTACTCCATTTTACAAGTAAAAGTTGTAAAGACAGAGTTTTACTTAAGTAAAAGTACAGAAGTACTTGCTTTAAAAAGCACTTAAGTACCAAAAGTAAATTTATTTTTTTATGTCAATGCACTGTTTTATTGATGTACATAGTAGTACTTACAATACTTCTGAAGCAACTTAGAATACATTACACCTGCTGAATACAATGACTAGCTTGTAGTATCTTTGGAATAAAGAGCTTTAGAATGTTAAAAACCTATGGGGAAAAACTAAACAAAAAATAATAATTATTATTTAACACCCCTACCCACCCCCACAAAAGCAGGATGGTTGTGATCTCACACAGCTCTGACAGTGTGTGTACACAAATCTATGTGTAGCCATTCATCCACATATGAACAGAGTGGACAGTGAAATCCTGAAAATACAGAGTGATAAGGAAGAAAAAAAAAAATCAAACCTGCTTTGACACTGGTAGCTGTTTTAACTTTACAACCCAGCAACATGCTTTAACAAAAAAAGCAAAGCCAAAAGCACTTTTAACCTCAAAACCACCATTAAAATGCTGTTAACGCCTCTCGCTGACTTTGGTCACACACAGAACAGCTCTGTGTAGTCGAGCGCTTCAGGTCCACACCTTTTGGTTTCGACTTATGGCGGGGTATGTCCCCACAGTTTTTTGTGGCTTGATCGGGGTCGCCTTTCCTACCTCCACGCTTTAGCAAGAATCCCGACAATATTGTGTCCTAATCCTTTTTATACCACAAAGATAAACTATTATTGGCATTGTTGTAAATATTAAATATCACATTTTGCACAGACGGTCGTGTTCAAAAAATGCTTGAGATAGGAAAGCTGCTTCATGTAGCCCCACCAAAAGTTGAGTATGATAACTGTTGGAAAAAAAGAAAGTCCACGTTTTAGAGAAAGAAAACACTCAACCAGACTGTCAAAGGCTACATAGTTAAACGACTTTCTACTTCGCGGGACCTGATAGACATGTACGTGGAGGTGACAAGTACAATATTGTTCTTTCAAATGTAGTGGAAGTTTAAAAGTCATAAGTTCCAGAAATAATAATACTCAAGTCCATTTCCAGCTCTCAAAAGTGTGACTTAAGTACAATACTCAAGTAGAATTTATCTAGTTAACTGTATACACAAGTGCATGCCAGCAGCGGGGCGGTGCCTGGAGTGCAGACGCCGATGCGGGATGTATGGTTGGGTCTGACTCCGGCGCTCTTTTTACGACTGTGCTGCGGGGTTAAGTAATGCAACGTGTGTAGCGGTTTAAATTTCACTCAACCATGGCCTCATGGGTTTTTTTGGGTCTAATTATAGTGGGGTCTTGTGGAGCAGTAGGTTACTTGGATTGTCTATTATTGCAATGGCCTTGGATGGAATCGATCCTTGACGGGATTGGTATTGTTTGTGACGTAGCAAACCTGGGTGTTTCAAACACATTTATGGGATGGGCTATTGGGAAACTACACTTTAAGGAGAAATATTCAGCCATGGGTTTGTTAATTATATGGATGTGGCAACAGGGGGTGAGTTAAAAGCAATATTAAAAACACCATAGTAGAGTCACAAAATAAACCACAGTAAGAAAAAACTTGATTTACAGCAGACAGGGGGACTTTCACCACCACCCAAAATAAAACGTGCCTCACACTGTTCCGGGGGGTGAATAAAGGCCTCCTGTGGTGAATTGATGTGTTTTTGTAAGAAAAATATCCATATTTCAAAACGTAATAATCACTTTAATGTAGCTGTCGCTCACTTCTTTGTGTTGTGTTTTGTTTTGTTCATGTTGTAAACGGAAGCAGTTAGGGGGACAGACGTATGGATGTTCGCGGCTTTGGCATGTGCCGCCACAGATTAAGGACGCAATTGACGTTAATAGACAACGCAGCTGTGTCGAGATGTGGTGATAACCAGTAAACAACGGTCAAGAATTAGAAGTACAAAATGAGGTTTTGTAAAGAAAAATGTCGGAGGATTCTGATATAAGTAAGAGGAGACTGGTTTTCCTTTGCTTAAAGTAAGGAAACTTTGCTTTCTTTGTAGCTCCTGTAACAAACATTGGTTTTCACGAGACTCAACGGCGCATGCGCAGCACTGACCTCATACGTCATCAGCCCGGAACTGCTTCCCTTTACAACAGTGAGCGCAAGATACATTAAAGTGATTATTACGTTTTTAATAAGGATATTTTTCTTACAAAAACACATCGATTCACTACAGAAGGCCTCTGTTGTCAACCCCCCGAGAGAAGTCTGAGACACTTTTTTTTTTTTTTATGGCTTGGGATTATTTATTTACTGATTCAGCACTGACTGACATCAGCAAAACCCCCCAGTGCATGAAACAGCTTGAAAGATCAAAGACAATTTTTATATAACTCGACTGGATTCGTCTGAAAGAACGAAGTCATATACACATAGGATGACTTGAAGGTGAGTAATTTATAGGCTAATTTTCATTTTTGGGTGAACTAACCCTTGAATGATAGGTGAGCATTTGGATGTCCTGCCCGATGTACTACATAGACCAGGACTGCGTGACTTCGCAATGTGGATTTTTTTTTTCTTCTTTTCTACATAATAGCTATGACATTTTCAGTATTACTTGTGTAATTATAAAGCTGCTGGTTTTCAAACTTTTTTATATACAGATTAAATTAATTTTGTGATTCCAGAAGTTTCAAGAACTGTATGCTCTTCAATAAAAACAATAGTTATTGGACAGGAAAGGAAGTAAGTGTGGCCACGTATGGGTTTGTTACCCCATCCAAAGTGCGCACACACAGCAGTGAACACAAACACACCCGGAGCAGTGGGCAGCCAATGCGGTGGCGCCCGGGGAGCAGTTGGGGGTTCGGTGCCTTGCTCAAGGGTCTCACCTCAGTCGTGGTATTGAGGGTGGAGAGAGAAATAGGATTTGAGTTGGCATCTTTGTGATTTTTAATGTAATTATTTTTAAATCGTTCTGCAGGTCCCAAAAAAACAGCTTGACCTTAAGCTCATATGAATGGGGTTTTTTTTCTCCAAAATACTGCTGGAAAATCTTTTTGTCATTCAGATATTGGTTTTTACCATGACATCTGTTTTTGAGTTTCTTTTATTCTGTTCATTTCCTGTCAATCATTGGGTTATTTGTACTTTAAATATTATATCTGTCCAATCCTCTCCAATCTAAAAGAATATCTCTCTTTATGCCTCATCTCTTTTATTTATTTAATTTTTTTGCAGCTTGACCTCTGTGGACCCGTTAAAAACAAAAATTGATGAGTATAACTTGTTTGATGGCCAACCAGGGCCGCAACGCTCGTCTGGGGTTCTTACCATTGCAAACACTATGGGATTGCCTGAGAGGATCATGATGAACAACGCGTGTTGCCAGTCGATGGTAAACACCATTTTACTACATTTCGATGGCAGTCAGTTATGATGTGAAAGGACTTTGGTGCTGTAAAATACAATGGAAATATAACACTTTTTATTTACAAATCAAATTTTTGTTCATTTATTCATCTTCAGGGACTGACAAGAATGTCCTTCCAGCCATATACATTTAAACAGCTACAACAGATCATCACATCGAGACTGAACAGAGTGAAGGCTTTTGAAGAAGATGCTCTCCAGCTAGTCTCAAGAAAGGTATGAAACCATGTTATCTTGGGCATTGTGGGTCAACTCTTGAGCACTCTAGTGGTCTCTGTATTGATCTTAGGCTACGAGGTTGTTTGCTAACAGATGTTATCAATTTAAATGTACATGTGGTCATCTCATGTCATTATTTATGAGATTGTGGTCTTCTAGGTGGCAGCGCTTTCAGGTGATGCACGGCGTTGCCTTGATATCTGCAGACGGGCCACAGAGATTTGTGAGCACTCTGGAAGTCAGAAGAACGGCAGTGGCTTGGTAGGGATGAGTCATGTGATGGAGGCTTTGGATGAGATGTTCTCCTCTTCCTACATCGCAGCTATCAGGTGAAAAGAAAAGTGAAAGAATTATGAACTATCATCAGTTGTATGCTCATTGTTACTTAAGGTAATAAAAAACAGAAATGTAATGATTCGGCACCAATCAGACTTCCATTCTTTTTAATGTTGTTATTTTAGGTGTGCTTCTGTTCAGGAGCAGCTTTTCCTGAGGGCTGTTATTGCAGAGTTTCGTCGACTGGGTCTAGAAGAGGCCACTTTCCAACAGGTAGGTAACTTGTTTAACAACCCTCATTCTAATCATGATCTATATTATACTAAATTTCAAGAATTGTATAACCTAAAAGAATGAATGTATGTTTATTTTTTTCTCCACAGGTGTTTGTTCAGCACCAGGCTCTGTGTCGTGTTGAGGGTTTGCAGCCGGTGAGTGTGTCTGAAGGATTGGCAGTCTGTCAGAGACTGGGTTCCTGTCGCGTGCTTCTTCTTGAGGGAAGCCGCCTGGACCTGTTTCTCCGTATCCGACTCAATGTTAGTCAGGACGATGTGCTTTATGCATTGAAGGCTGACTAAAACTCAGGCTTACCAGGTCACACGCTCCAACTGGCAACCTGTGTGGATCACCACTGTGTCTGTCCACTTTTTGGACAGTTAATGAGCAGATTTTACCTGGAGCTTCACAGTTAAATCCTGAACTGAATGTGAATGTGAACTAAAACTGAATGTGAGATATTGTCCCAAGTCTGTTTTGAATACATTATACATTTTTAATGCTTAAAATTATATGTGTAGTTCTATAAATTTTAATTGTACATTTTGTGTATTCTAGCACATACCTTTTTTGCTTTAGATTATGTCTTTCAGTTATATTTTCACAAAGGCTTTATTCTAAAGCAGTTTTTATGTATTTTATTGTGGGAAAGAAAGACCCACACATTTGTCGTTTATCATTTAATGACTGTCATGGTAAAATGTAAAATTTTTCATAATATGCACCAGAATGTTGGATATTTTTCAGATTTTACTTGTGTGATGTCTTGAAACAATAAAGCTATTGACTGATCAGATCTGATCATGAGAAGTATTGCTTCTTGTGTAATAATCGGTACAAGATGTTACAGACAACATATTACAAATACAACAAGCATAATAATTGCTGAGGAATGATTACAACAAATATAGCCAAAATAGCATGCATAACAGTTTAAGGAATATTTGGGGTTAAATTGCACTTAAACACTATACAAAATACCAGTCGCATCCAAATTACCAATAACAAAAAAAAATGTCTTGCTGATTTTTTTAAGTATAGCCATAACACTTACCCATCTCGTTAACGAGAGACTGATGTGATTGTGTGTTTACCAACTTTGTGCAAAGTGCAACCATTAACTTTACCATATAAACCTGTTAACAATTCTATCCTGTAACTGGGTGTTGTAAAATCCTACCAGAGAACCAGTTTCAACATGAGTTATGTGGCTATTTATTAACACATCTGAATGAAGAAAGTCATTAAATAACTGATATAAATATGTTCATATCCATCTGTCCACTATCGCTCCTTCCCGCTGGTATTGGATCTGGTACTTTAGATACGGCGAGATCTTCAAAAATGGTGGATCCCATGTCAAACAAAGCCGTCCTTCCTCAGGCTGTGCCTTCAGACCTGGAGGCCTTGTCTGGACTGTCAAAAACAGCATAGAGACAGACCAAATGTCAGCAAACGAGCCAGACACCAAAAGGCTATCAACTGTTGTCATTATGATATAATGATGTCATTAACACGCCCTGAACACCTCTCCACACAACAATTAACACCTCCTGCAACCCCCCTCTACCCCACACCTGCAATTCAGATCAGCAAAGAAGAGGTGCACCAGGTCTTCCGGAAGCAGAAAAGTAAAAAAGCACCAGGCCCAGATTGTGTTACACCAGCCTGTCTGAAATCCTGTGCTGACCAGCTGGCCCCCATCTTCACACAGATCTTAAACAGATCACTGGAGCTGTGCGGAAGTCCTCAGCTTCAAAACGCTTTTTTTCACCCACCAATCATCCCATCCAAAGAAATCCAAAATTACATGACCTAAAGGACTACAGGCCTGGGTCTTTAAGTCTGTAGTATGAAGTCTTTTGAAAAAACTGGTGCGGGCCCACAGGAAGGACATTACTGGACATTGCGGCTCCTCTTCAGTTTGCCTACAGAGAAAATAGGTATGTGGACGATGCAGTCAACATGGGACATGTTCTGCAACATTTAGACAGACCACGAACTTATGTGAGGATCCTGTTCGTGGAATTCAGCTCGGCTTTTAACACCATCATACCAAACCTCCTCCTGCTCAAACTAACTCAGCTCTCCGTGCCCACCTCCGTCTGTCAGTGGATCACCAGCTTCCTGACAGACAGACAGCAGCTAGTGAGGCTGGGAAAAAACACATCCAACACCTGCACCATCAGCAACGGAGCTCCTCAGGGCTGCGTTCTCTCCCCACTACTCTTCTCCCTCTACACCAACGACTGCACATCTAAAGACCCCTCTGTCAAGCTCCTGAAGTTGCAGACGACACCACACTCATCGGCATCATTCAGGACGGTGACGAGTCTGATTACAGACAGGAGGTTAAAGAGCTGGCTGTCTGGTGCAGTCTAAACAACCTGGAGCTTAACACGCTCAAAACAGTGGAGATGATCGAGGACTTCAGGAGAAACCCCCCTGCACTCCCCCAACTCACCATCATGGACAGCACTGTAATGACAGTGACCTGTCGTTATTTTTTATTTGTGCTATCATTATTAATTTCTTTATTTCTTGTTTTATTACTGACTGCTTACTTGTCATTTTTATTCAATTCAAAGTATCTCGTGCTACTGCAACAAAATTACCCAACTGTAAAATTAAAAAAACACTGAGTGAGCAAAAAGTTGTGAGATAGCTAGTTCTAATGGTAATTAAATAATGTTTTACATATGTATAAAAGCTACATTAAAATCTGTCATATAAATTAGTCTCTTCATTAGAAATTAGCCTACTGATTGCCACCATTGATGGACAATTTTTTTTTAAATAATAAAAATATCTGTATGACATTATATTCTGCAGTTCTTCCCTGTTGTACCGAATATCTATACTTTTCAAATTATCATATCGAAGTTAGAAATTCAAATATTGTGACAAAATTAATTTTGAAGGGCGCCACAAGTTTGTTAAAATTTCCAAAGGGTACCGCAACTAAAAAAAGGTTGGGAAACACTGATCTAACACACATACTTAGTCTACATTTCAATTTGCACATAATGTACCTGTACATACAAAACTGTCTATTTTAATATACCTGTACATACAATTGTCAATTGTATGGATGCCTTATTTACTTGTTATATATTTTATTTAAGTTTTTATTTTAATCTGTGGTTTTGTTCCATCACTGTATTGTTGCACTGGGACGCTTCTGTCACGAAAGAAAATCCTTGTATGTGTAAACATACCTGGCAATAAAGCTAATTTTGATTCTGATTCTGATTATATTTACATGGTACTTTGCTCAGTTTATAGGGTGTTTTATTTGGACAACATATGGTGGCTAACATGGCTTTCAGCCATTTCTTATTTTTTACTTACTGCTGCGGTTCATACTGAAAGTTTCTGCATAAAACGTTCGACCGAATGGTTGCAATCCAACACTGAGGTAAAACTCATAGATAGGCCTAATGGACTCTTGCCCATACAAGACACATTGATGGACAGTGTCGTTGTCTCTGGAACACAACTTCCAACTATCCCACAGACTTCTGAAACACCAGACAAGAAGGACTGCAGTTAACAAACCAAACTAAGTGCTGTGCTGGGATTTCTATACGTGACACCTGTTTATTTGTCTGTAGTGGAAGCTGTATCTGCCGTCATCATAAATGTCTCCTCTCCATTAGCATAATACTTGATGCAGATCTGGAGTGTGGCACCGCAACTTTGTCACCTGAAAAGAGCCAGATACTGAATGTGTGATATATATATTTAAAAA
Source organism: Sinocyclocheilus anophthalmus (assembly GCA_018155175.1). NCBI lineage: Eukaryota > Metazoa > Chordata > Actinopteri > Cypriniformes > Cyprinidae > Sinocyclocheilus > Sinocyclocheilus anophthalmus. The sequence goes on along the minus strand of JADLZN010008552.1, from coordinate 335,069 downwards.
AAATTTTTTTTTTAAGGAAACGCAAAAAGAAGATAACCAGATGACAGCTTCAGTCACCATTCACTTTCATTATAAGGGAAAAATTGCTAAGAAAGTGAAAGAGTTCCCAACATTTTATCTGTCTAATTGACTTACCAACACCAACCAAAACAAGCATTAAATTTAAGAAAAGAGCGCAAATTTGACCCAAACCCTTTCATATTTAATGGTATTTCATTATTTGTAGATTACATTTAATAGATTGCATTGTTTGTAACAGGTTTGCAAAAGGTGTCAAATACATGTTTGGACTGAGTTTGCAATTTTGACCAATAGCTGTCACCAGCCGCTAAAATGGTGATGTGGTGTTATCAGTGTTTCGAAGCAGTGAATCATTTTGCAAGGAAAATGGTCCAATTGATTTAGGCTTTAGAAAAACTTTGCTTCTCCCATCACTATTAATGCACCTTGTAAGACGCAGCCAACAAATGCACTGAGCAGCGCTGTCATAGGAAATCACCCTTAACAGATGAAAGGATAGTAAGACAAAGATATCGCTTTCCTAAGCGGACATTCAAACTAATGTTTTATTGTGAATATGAGATTGAGCTGAAGAATGAATGCTGCATTAGAGGCAGGTAGTCACACTCGCTCAGTCTGTCTCTCTCTCATAATACTCTACATAATACAGTGAGCTTTTAATACAGTAATACAATAAGTTTTCAATGAAGCAACTCAATGTTCCTTTGTTACTAGTTTCTTGTGTATTTACACACTCGTGCCGTCGAATTGTTGTATAAACGCTACTCGTGTGGTATTGCTAATTTATTATCAACTATAGTAAACATAATATTTTAATATATCGTATCAAGACATAATGTTTTAGTAATGAGTTAAAACCTTTAGAATTAAGAGGGATTGAGGCAACATTGCTTTGTCCTCTTGTGGAACACTTCCTCAAAATCTAATTTTTCTGCTTGATTTTCTCACAATTTTCCATACAGTGTGCTGTGATGGAGGTTGTGTTAATGCTAAATGTAGAAACGATCCTGCATTTCATTAAATCCAGACTTGAATAGTTGATTAAAAGTAATTGGAAATATGGCATAGATCACACAGTTTCAAGTTTCCAAATAAAGGTTGGTGGTACTCACACCACACTCTTTTAATCTCTCACCTGCTGTTTGTGGCACCATAGCTGTTACAGGACTTGACCAGTCACTCCAAAAAACACCTCCAAGCTTGACTCTCATTTGCACTGTGCAGTTCTCTCCTGCGACCAGAGACACAAGTTTATGGGAGTGTTTTGACACCTATGAAGAGTGAGTGTAGACTGCATTTAGTAAATGAGCTGCTTCTCTATGTATTATTCATACAGTAATATTATGATAAGGGTATGTGTCAGACTCACCGGTCTAAATGTGCTTGATGTGTTTTGGGATCTGTAATGAATTTCATACTGCATGTTTGTTGGAATTTTTTTTTTTTCATTCACTAACATTTGGCCCACGTCGCAGTTGGATGAAGGGATATATTTGTTGGAGGATACAGAAAAACTTGGAGAAAGACAAACTGTAGCGTCTGCGTAGGATCATGCTGGAGTGTTGGACTGTTTATGGCTTTAAAAATGACCTTTTAGCCTTGTGACATTTGCATATAAATTACAGTTCTGGTCAGAGATGTTACTTGTATAGGGGTTGTAAATTGCCAAATGGTTCTTCGCCGTCAAAAAGATTAGAACCAGCCCCCACGAGAATCCTGGAATCTTCTGATCAAAAACATTCCACAGAGAGCTGTGAATGGCCAAACGAACACACACACACACACCCAAACTAACACACACACACAAAAAAAGACATTTCTTTATTTTAGACTATTAATTAATCAGTTATAATTGTATCTGGTATATGCATGTGTTGTGTGTACATACCTTTGTTGGATTAGATGAGTTACCACTCGTTATTTGTACTAGTTAAAGCCATAAAACACTTATATTCAGGTGTATGTATGTATCTTTGGTTTAATCTATTCCAAATGGTTGCTTCTTGGTATCAATGTTACCTGTTTTTCATTCCTCGGACAATGACGTACAGTATGTGATTGTGAAACGCATCATATGACTCGCACGATATTTTGGGTTAAAACTACGGATGTTCCAGACCGGCCATAAAGCATGCAAATGAGCCATAAAACAAAAGACAAAGAAAGATTCTCCCGCTCAAAATCCAGGTCTCTCATTGGCCAGTACACACAGAATAGGAATTCTCAAAAGCGATTGGCCCGAAATAATCTTTGCTCAGAAACTTCTTCTTCGTTTGAGACAACACTTTTCAGGACTCTCAAGACCTTCCTCTTGAGTTTTCTTTTCCGGCAGTTTTTACTTTCAAGTAACGTTAGTCGCTGTGGACTTCTTCTTCAGAGGAACCAGAAGTACAAACTTCCAGCTGACTCCTTACGAACTCATCAAAAGAACTCCGTTATCTACCGCATCCGGACTCTTCTTCAGCAATCGAAAAACCAATGCAAGTAACAGCTTAAAATTATTCAGATGCGTGTTTAAATCTCAGTCCCTTTTAAGGTGATTATTGGATTCTTTGTTGATTTTCAAAGGTTGTGGTTAAGTGATGTGAAGTACTGCCATTCTTTTCTATTCTCTCCCTTTTTGTTTCATTCTGTGTATATATGTTTTGGTTAGTTATATGTTAGATATAGTTTCATTTAATAAATCCCTTATATTCACAACGGATTGTCTCTGTTTACTGTTCACAGTTCTAAGTCAATGAATGTTTGAACCTTTGCTACATTTTGCTAAATTACTGCTATAGCACTGCACAAAGAAGGACAATTTATTGCTTCCGTGGCCAGGAAAATAAAATTCCTTGAATGGATTAATGATTATATTGTCTGCTCGGTGGAAGGACAGATCAAATAATTGTAATATTGAATCTGCTACAGTTAATTCGAAGATATAAACTAAATATTTATTATGAATCATAACCAATTATAATTCGTCATAAATATTCCCCTCTTTAGAGCTAATAAATAATAATAAACGTTACAAAACCTGATATATTTTATTTTAATTCAGGACACTATCAAGAAACTGAAAAAACTCAAGTAAATTGAGGTTGTTATACTGTTGCATATACGCTGATCCTCAAACTGCAGTGCGATGTGAGATCGTTGTGTTCCCCGTGTCTCTGTCTATCAATCTGACGGTGCATTCTCGACATACAGGAAGAGTCACTTGATGGGAATGTGCAATATGCAGGGACCTTTTTCTCGCATATGTTTGTTGTTTCACACACATCTTTTTCTTCTGATGATCTGTAGGATAGAAGAAACATTTTTGCTGGAAGGCAGGCGCCCTCAACCACCATGGGTGCTACCCCCCCCCCCCCCCATCTAAGAATTTTTTCAGATTTTTGAATCAATTTGTCAGTGACCTAACAACTAAAGGTACAGAATGAGCCATATTGAGCTTAAGAGTAATATACAGAGAAGATTAAAGTACTTAAAAAGTCTATTCATAATTGTAGAAAAAAAAATATTAGGGACTGTCCAGCAGGTGCTTCCCAAAAGCAAATGATGGCTTCTAGATCCCTGGTGAAACATTTTGGGTCCTTATCCATAGCCAACCGAGCAAAATCTGAGAATGAAAAAAAACATTCCATGTAGGCTACATTACTAGAAAAAAAAAAAAAAAACAAAAAAAACCCAAATTGGCTCCTTCCTGCATCGCATTCACTGAGAGCATTTTACACTTTGCCTCTACTAAAGCACCCTCAACATCATGTCTTGAATTGACACTTTTTTCACTACTAAATCACAACTAGAACAGCTACTAACATAGCTCTCTTCAGAAGAATCTTAAACTGTAACTAAATAGTAAGTTTGGGAAGTCGTGGCCTAATTGTTAGAGAGTCGGACTCGTAACCCAAAGGTTGCGGGTTCGAGTCTTGTACCGGCAGGGATTGTAGGTGGGGGGAGTGAATGTGCAGCTCTCTCTCCCACCTTCAATACCACGACTGAGGTGCCACTTGAGCAACGGCCACCGAACTCCCAACTGCGCCACGGGCCAAGCAGCAAAAAAGGGTGGCCCACTGTCAGGGTGTGTGCGGCACAGGTGGGGTGTGTTTTTCTCACGCTTGTGTGTGTGCACTTTGGATGGGTTAAATGCAGAGCACTAATTCAGAGTATGGGTCACCATATTTGGCCACATGTCATGTCATGTCACTTTCACATAAGTGCACAATCAACTAAAATAAAAACAGACTAACTCACTCTTGTGTCTTACCTTGCTTTGATAGGTGAGGCTCCAAATGCACCTGCTTGATCAGACAGGAAAGAAGTATCCACCAGTGCTGAATCCATCATGTACCTATGACTTTTTAAATCTCTAGATAATATGTTAGTGTTCAGTACTTTATGTTTTTAGAAGAGGGCAGGGAGGTTGGTAGATGGTCATCAGATGGGGCCCAATGTAATAGGAAGTGGTTGCACTGGGGATTGAGGCATGCACCCGGACTGACAAAGTGCCTCCTTCACTCACACATATATACTCAAGGGTATGTTGCTGACACAACACTTGCAAAAAAAAAAAAGAAAAAGCGTTATATTATATTACACAATAAAATGTGTAGAAGTATATAGCCCAATTGAAGAGGTCACACTTCATATTTAACACCCCAGGGATGAGATATCAAGTCTCTTACAAATAATTTTGAGTTCCTTTTTTTGGTACGGTGTCTTTCAAACTATGAGAAGTGCAATATTTAAATTTCTGTCTAGAGTGCGATTATGATAAACATCATGAAATTTGGTAAAATGTGAACATACTGATGCTTTTGACTCCTTCTGAATGAGCCCGGTCTCATGAAAATGTGTATGTAGTACACCAAATAAAAACGAAAACTTGTGGTTTTGATACTCAAAAATTGACTTTGGCGTGTATATGCTACGCACGTGTTTGGCATGCATATAATACGCAGTTTTCGCGTGCAGATGATACGAAATTTGTTGGCGTGCATATGATACACAGTTTTTTCGCGTACATATGATATGCATCTACCACAACCCTAACCTTACCCATCGCGTAGCATATACACGCCGAAGTCCATTGTTGGGTATCAATACCACGAGTTTTTGTTTTTATTTGGCGTAGGCCTACTATATACACACTTTCATGAGATCGGGTTATTTTGATATATATATAATAACTCATGAAAGTGTGTATAATAGTATTATTTGGCGCATATATTCGTATGTTAAATGCAGTTTGGTTCATCGACCAACAAAAGAAAGTAGCTAGATATATAATATTAAATGCAATACTTGACTATGGAGTTTAAGGGTGGGGGTCTGATGTGTGTGTGTGTGAGTTAGAGGAAACTGAGTTGCCATACCCTGACTGACAGCTCCGGGTCCTATGGCAGAATAGGAGGAAATGCCCTTGACAGATCAGCAAGCTGCAGCAGGGAATGGGCCTGACCTCAACCCCACTACTTTAAGGAGCAAAAGAAAGTACTTTCTGTTCCATAGCATAATCTACGGTTGTCTCCTAATGCCTCTGAGAGTCCTGTCACCACATAGATGCTTTATTTATCAAAGTAAAGACATTCTGTTAACATACTTAAAATGATTACAGGATAGCTATAGCGTGTCATACATATGTCATACGTAAAAAAAAAAAACATAAAAAAAGATCTTTAGTGGCTTTTTACGGTCTGATAAACAACATAAACATTATGTACAGAACTCACTCAAGCTAAACAAATGAGTTTCAATAAGGACAATACATCGCTTTCTCAAGTGCTACATTGAATAATACTGCCGTTTTTGTCCACGGAATAAACTGTGTTTGATTAATGTACATTTGAACAACCTCACACAATGATTCTCCCAATAAAAGATGGAAAAGAAGTCCAGTGCATGGTCCAGATCCCCACAGACCCAGTGTGCTACATCTGTAGCTTGTATTGTAGGTTCCATTTCCTCTTGAGTAATCCAACATGTCCTGAGATATGAATCCTTCTAGAATCTAGAGTCACAGCTCATTAGAGTGTCCTTTCACAGTCTGTTCTCTATAGCCATGTGGTTTTGGTGGAGTGTCTCTTTGAACAATGGAACCTGACCACAGGGGAGTGACAGTAGCGCAAAGCCCTACTATGATGAGCCTCCCTTGGGTTATGAACCCTTCTTGGGTCTGGGGGGGTTGGTAGTCAGGCCTCTTCAGCTGTAGCATCTATTCCAGCATAAGTGAAGTTCTCGAAGAGAGCCATGTTGACATAGACCTGGATGAAAGATGAGAATTAGAGGTTGGTTGATGGCTACGTGCAGATAGAACTGCTACGTTTCTGCTATTTCCATGAAATGCACACTTAGCATATTAGAATGATTTCTGAAGAATCATGTGACACTGAAGACTGGGGTAATGGCTGTTCAGCTTTGCCATCACAGGAATTAATTACATTTTAAACTATATTAAAATAGAGAATAAACCACCTATAACCACATAGCAATTCCCCTGGTAAAAACCCACAAAACCTCCGCATGGTAGTCTGAGTTTTACATATGCAAGCATCAGTCTGTTTTTTCCTTACCTTCCGTGCCTCTTGCATCCTATTGAGCTGGACAGATATTTGTGAAAATGGCGGTCGCTCATAGGGTCTGTCTCGCCAGCACTGCCTCATAAGTTCATACCTATATGGATTATTAATTATTAATACAACTGCAGTCAATCAATATGGAAAGTGACTACAAGAAAGCATGATTGTCTGTGTTTACACTTCATTATCACAGTTCCTGGGCTGCTCCATTCTGTAGCCCTGAGGAAGCTTCTCATAGAGGCAGAAGGTGCATCCACAGTATGGAGTCCCACCTTGAGGAGAACAGATTCATAGCGTTCATCTGGCTGAAACATGTTTATAATGCAGTACACAACAATTTATTCAAATAGTTATGAACAAACTTACCTAAACTTACAATTTCCCACAGAAGAACTCCAAAAGACAACCTGAAAAACCACGGGACAGAGGTTGGTGTTTTTTATTTATTTTATTTTTATTTATGTGATTGTGAAAGTTTTGTCGGCCTTTTGCCCATGTGATAAAATTTGGGGTCAGTAAAATTTTGAAAGAATATTTTTGAAAGTCTCTTATGCTCATCAAGGCTGCATTTATTTGATTAAAAATACATTAGGAACAGTAATATTGTAAAATATTATTGCAATTATTACAAACTCTTTTCAATTTTAATATATTTTAGTATTTAATACGTTTATAGATATGATGGCAATGCTCCAGTCTTCAATATCACATGATCTTTCAGAAAACATTCTAAAATGCCGATTTGCTCAAGAAACATTTCTTATCATTATCATTGTTGAAAACAGGTAATATTTTTTTTTTTGTGTAAACAGTGATACAATTTTTTTTCAGGATATTTTGATGGATAGTTCAACAGCATTTATTTGAAATATTTAAACTTTTTAAAAAAATGACTGCATCCTTGCTGAAAAGTTTTTAATGTGTCCTAGCTGAAAAGTATTTAATTTATTTGAAAGAAAAAAATTTTATTGACCCCAAACGGTAGTGTAAATATTAGAGCAGTTATGGGGGATGAACTGCAGTTATGTTATGTTAAAGCTAACGCTAATGTTTGAGTGTGACAATCATACTCAGGCTTTGTGGGAAATCAATAATGGGCTAATGGAGAAAACTATGTTTGTATGTCGTGTTGGTCATGTTGTTTTCGAAATGTTCAGTACACAATGTTCTTGAGTGGGTAAAAATAGGTCGTTTTGACAGAGGCACTATGTGGTCTTGTGGAACATGCTACTCTAAATTTGAGCTTCCTGGTTTATTCCTGGAACTTATACAGTTCAAATTAATTCATTTATCTCACATTTTCTTAGAATTAAAGTGTCAGGCAATAACATTTACATTTCAGGTAATAAGGCATGATGTGTTCAAAGGGATGTTCACATGTGCCAAACCCACAAAATACTTACACATCACTCTTTGTGGTGTAGACACTGTAGTTTAGTGACTCGATGGCCATCCATCGAACAGGCAGTCTTCCCTGAGACAGAGAGAGAGAGAGCAACATTCAACCAGTTTTATGAGTAATTTAGATACACTATGCACTCAACAGGCTGAGTAAGTAAAGGCAAGTGAGTTTTATCATCTCATATTATCTCACGAATATGGTCTCACCATGGCTTTTCACCATCATACCGCTCCGCCAGTGAGAGGCCAAATCTGCGATTTAGCAACTAGTTTCCCACAAGTACATTTGCTGCTGCCAAATCTCTGTGGATGAACGTTTACACCAACAAATAACATCTAGGCACAGATTAAGTAATCTTTATTAATATCTTCATGTGGCATAAAATGTACCAATGGGCATTATTAAACTGAAAAAAATGTATGTCAAAATTTTACATTTAATATTTATTGATTAAAATAATTAATAATACATAATGAATAATTTAGAAAATTGTAGAATTAAAAGGGGTGGTTTCAACTTTTTTAACATTAGCTCTAATGTTGCTGTTTGAGCATAAACAGTATCTGCAAAGTTACTAAGCTGAAAGTTCAATGCAAACAGAGATATCGTCTTTTAAAGTTCTGGCAGTGTAATGCCTACAAAAACGGCTGGTAGGGACTTCAACGAGTTACTTCCCGGGTTCGTGACAACACAAACCCACATAAACCCCGCCCTCGGGAAAAGGCAGCAAAGGGGGCGAGGCCATGCTGCGCTGCTTTAGAGAAGAGAAAACTAGATGTGCACGTAAAAAAAATTTCCTATATGAATCGCGATTCTGTCTTCTAAAGATTCTAATGGATTCACAAGTTTCAAAATCAAGGTTCTAAAGCAGCGGTTCTTAATACTGCTCTGCATCTCTCTCTCTCTCTCCCTCTCTCTCTCCTCTCTCTCTCTCTCTCTCTCTCTCTCTTTCTCATCTCTCTCTCTCTCACTCTCACATTCAGCTCAGCTCCAGCAATGAACCGTTACAATTATACACTTATTTTCACATAACTATGAGAAGCATTAAAACATGGACGCGCATGCAGTTGCCGTACTGTATTAAAGCTTTAATCAGGATAAAACCGTATATTAAAAGTTAACATAAGCAGTAGCATTTACAAATAACAGCATATCTAAAAGTATGAGACAAACAAAAAACATAGGCCTACCATAAAAAGCCATGCTTGCACAGGTTCTGCACAATCCTATTCAATAATATCATCTGCTTCTCAATCAGACTCAAACTGATAAGCGATATTAACAAAGCCTTGTTTACAATACAACCGGAGCACATGTCGCTGAGGAGAGGGGCGGGACTTTTAGACGTGCCCTAGAGGCGGTTTAGCCAATCACAACACACTGGGCTAGCTAACCAATCAGAGCCCATCACCTATTTCTGAGGGAGGGGCTTCATAAAAGAAGGAAAAGATCAGCGCGTTTCTCAGAGAAGGGACAGAGCTGTGTGGAATAAAGGTAAATTATGTGAAAATAATGCGTTTTTTAAAAAACGAAGCATGAACACATGTTAGACTGCACCCCATAAACACAATCAAGCCTAGAAAAAAACAGTGAACCACCCCTTTAAAGGCTAACAATTAAACAATTTGCATCACTGCAAGTAATAAAAACAATAGAATTACTGGGCCAATATGGGAATTTAAAGGAATATTTCACCTAAAAATGAAAATTTGCTGAAAATCAGAAAATCAGTGGTTTGGACTCTCATTCTGATTGCACCAATTCACTGCAGAAGATCCATTGGAGAGGAAGTGATGTAATGCAAAATTTCTCAAAATCTGTTCCCATGAAGAAACAAGCTCATCTACATTATGGATGGCCTGAGGGTGAGCAAATTTGAGTAAATTTAAATTTTTGAGTGAACTATTCCTTTAATTTTGCCCATCCATCCATGGATTCTTATATATACACCTCCATAATCTGAAAAACATTATACCTGTTTGTCACCAAGGTAATGCATGCCAGTTGCTACATCAGCAGCAAACTGCAAGAGCTGCTGGGAGGTGAGTGTGGAGGCAGTTCCGTGCTCTTTAGCAAAAGCAGGATCGGTCTCTAGGACACGACTCTTTCTTAGGAAGTCCAAAAGATTTCCGTACGGTGCATATTCAATGGCAATGTAAAGGTAACCTGTGGATAACAGAAGCTGTCACATATCTGCACTATTTAATAGAGAAAAATTCATATGGTATCCGTGCCAAAAAAAGTACTTTGACAATAGTGATTTTAAGCTTTATTGACATTACTATTACACTTCTAGATTTACATTAATCTCTGTGAGGCACATTATATTATTTGACCTTATATCTAGGTAAAGCCAATAGGTGGCACACTCACCTCTGTTTTCACAGGCACCTATTAGATTTATTATGTTTGGATGCTGTCCCAATTTACACAGCACTTCTAATTCACCGGCAAAGTCTCGATGGTCATTCTCTGAGGAGAACTCTGCAGGTGCACACAACGGACACACAAAATCACAATCATGCCAAAACAGACCTTGGCTAACAATGATGTGTTGGCTTGTGTTCTTACCCTTGAGCATTTTAATCGCAGCACTCATTTTTATGCCATCTTTTTTGACCATGGCCTTGATGACCTGACCAAAGTTCCCTTCTCCAATGACATCTTCAAACTTAATGTCCTCCCACTCCAGTATGGGATAGGTAAGGGGCTCCGTGGAAGGCTTTGGTCGTCGGGTCAGTGTGAGAGTCCCAGAGTTGAACTGTAAGACAGTCTCTTCTCCCTGAGAATGCATGCATTTACATTTATTGAAGAGTAAATATATATATATATATATATTTAGTATGGCTCTATTATTATTATACACTGGATAACTGTCAAAAGTTGGGGGGATCTATAGATTTTTCTTGACCAAAAAAAACTCCTGTATTGATGTATTGAAAAAAAGATTAAAATTTGCAGTTGGCAATCTAACGAGAAAAACTATTTTATATTTAATATGTTTTAAAATGTAGTATTTCTGTGATGGCAAAGCTGAATTTTCGGCAACCATTACTTACGTGTCTATTTTCCTCCTAAGAAATAATTGTAATATGCTGAATTGGTGCTCATAAATACTTCTTATATTATTCAATGTTGAAAATTGTAATCAGTGCTTGCCTTAATATGTTCTTTTAGAAACTGTGAAATAATTTTTTCAGGACTGCTTTGATGCAATAGAAATTCAAAGAAAAGCATTCAATATATATAGAATAATATATGATATATATATATTTTACAAGTAAAAAGTTGTACTGTCAGTTTTTGATCATTGTAATAATCTTACGGAAATTAAAATATAATTATTTCAGTAAAAATATCGTGACCCCAAAAACTGTAAATGGTAGTGTATATATCCCACATAAAATTCACCATGTTCCGTATAGAAAATCATATATAAATAAAAAATATAAGATATAAAAAAATAAAATATATATATTGATGAAGTAGATTTAACTATCCCACTATGTTGAATAATTAAATTAAAAGTGGAGATTAAGTGATTGTGTCCAAAACTGTCCAAAATTTATTTGCTGCCATTGTACATACACAAGCATAATAGTAAAAATAAAGTAATAAAGTAAAGTGTCCACTCACCGATCCAGACTGATAGGTGAACGTCCGCTTTCGTTTAAGGGCAGATTTGCTAATGTAGAAGAGAATCAAAAGGGCCAGAAGGATGGTCACACATGTCACAGCCACTGACCCAACCACAGCCCAAAGAAGCTGATGATCCTCAGCCATTGACCGTCCAACTTGCTGAGTGTTGGGAATATAGTTGGAGAATCCTGCTTAATATGAAAAACAGTAAGTGCCTTGATATTTCGGTTTTACAGTATGACTTTCTCACATTTATTCTCTCTGGTCACTTACCGTCTCCACGTGTCCTGGCTTGTACAAACTTGCTCCACTCCCCTGGAACCTTGGAGAAAGCCCTCACCCTGAACTGGTATAATGTGCTCCCGTTGAGGGATGTCACATCCTTCGTGGTTTTGTTGCCATCGTCTGTGTCCACCCAAGGGTGAAAGCTGCTCTGGCCCACTGGCTGGTATTCAATGCTGTACTTCACAATGCCTCCGTTGGGGTCCTCAGGCGGCTGCCAGTGAAGCCTGACTGCATTGATGGACAGAGCATCTGCCTGGATGTTCCTTGGAGAAGAAGGACCTGGAGAGAGATTTTGCCACTTCAGTTTCATTTCACATTCTTGTGAGTTATTCCTTTCCACCAAATCCTGTCTAACATCTAACATTCATGTCCTATTTTATAGTCAGTCACCTACTTGCGCCTACTTGGGGACATGCACGATTTCTGTTTACCCTGCTTATAGATGTGAATATGGTGGGGCTTTGAAAGGGGCCCATGGCTGCCGCAGTTTATCAGCCGGACAACCACTTGGTAGTCCCTGTGATACTTCAGATTGTAGAGCTTGATGGTGAGCACATTAAGCAAGGTGGTTTCCTCCCACAGCTTCTCTCCATGTGGTCCATTGAGCTGTACTAAAAAGCCAGTGGCTTTGCGGGACGTGCCAATCAGGGACCACCTGATGGTGGCATTACGACCCTCCAATGAGCAGGAATCAATCTCCGGCCTGGCCGTGGGCTCTAGCGACACAGAATACGCAATCAGATGCTGTCCGCTGCAGCTGAGCTACGTAAAAACTATACTGCTCTCAGAGTCAGTCTTTTCAGGGTCAAATATTGACAAAGTCAACAAGTCAAAATATCGTTTATCTATATAGACTTGTTTCCAGTTCAGTTTTTGACAATCCATGTCAACCTCATCCAAACCTCCATCTTCAGCTCAAAGAACCCCACTCTTCTCCTCACTTTTATTTATTCTGTTGAGATGTCACTCAATCTCATCTCAACACATTTACTGAAGGTTTATGGAACTTCATAATCTTTTCATCTGAACTTCAGCGTTAGATTTATTCTGAACAGTTTGAAATACATTTTTTTTATTGGATTATAGTGATCTGTTCATTTATTTTAGGTCAGATATTAAAAGGCTGTTTGTTAACAATGGACTTGTGGACAGACTCAGCATTGTTATTGTTAACTAAAACGATTAAAAAAAATGTTTGCTAATTGAAATAAAGCTGACATAAAATAATATATAAATATTAGATGAGAAAAGTTTTAAGACTAGTAATAAAATTACTAAAAGTAAAACTGAATTAAAAGAATTAAAGCTATATAGAAAACTAATAAAAACAACAAAAGCACAATTACTTAAATTAAATTGAAATGAAAACTGAAAATATAAAAACAAAATTCAACATATTAATAAATACTATGATAGCATATAAATAACACTAAAATAACGATGGTTAGACACCGGGGTAGGATGATACTTTCAAAGTGGGACAGTGGCATGTTATTGCTAATGTTTTAATTATTTAGTTAAATATTATATATTCCCATAATTAGATTTAGGGGAGCGGTATGTAAATGTAATCAGAGTATTTTTACATTCACATTAGGACAAATTTACTGAATGGGTCTTTTTGCCACAGGTAGGGGGCCATCTTATCACAGTAATGGGGCAATTTTGTACACCCGATACATTGTATTCCTGTACATACTAAACTCAAATCTAAATATGTTCTTAAATGAGGCATTTACCTCCATCTTTTTCTACAACCAAGCCATTTTTAATTCTATTTTGATTGATTCTCACCTGGGCAGTCAGTCTCCATGATTGCCTCTGGACCCAAAGGACCTTCTCCTCCTTCCCCTTGGCGAGCGAGTTGTACACGGACATGGTATCTGGTTGAGGGCTTCAAATTCGGTAAAGTGATTTGATCACTGCCATACACTAAAAAAAAGATGATATGTGTATGACTTTTATAGTATATTGATATGATTCTACACATTGGCATGAACCTAATGCAGGAATTCCTAAAACCAGAAATGATTTGGGCAAAGTTACCTATAATGGAGGACCAGGAGTCTTCTGTATCCACTGGCTTGTAAAGTAGCTTAGTGGAAACAATGGGACCGTCACCCACATAAGTGTCCACTGGCTTTACAACCAGCTGTTTGCTACTCCTAGACAGCAGTTTAGGAGCAGTGGTTGGGTAGGGTGGCTCTAGTTCACAACGAAGTGCAAATTTAAGTTAGTAAGAACATCGCTAGAATGAATCCATTTTAAAATGAATCTCACCTTTCACAGTAAAGATAAACTTGAAGGAATCCTGCCCACCATAGGTGGAGACTCGACATTCCCACAGACCATTATGCTCTGCAGACAGCCTTGGGATCTCAAAGTGAGCTGTGCTTTTTTTGGAGTCCATGGTAGTGTGTGATGCCTGAAAAAAATCAGCCAATCACAAAGACTGTCACATTGAAAAGATAGACACAACATTCATTTTTTTCAATTTCATATGCAACCTCTTATTAAGCTTCTTATACTTATGACGCTTTCACCTTAAGAACGATGCTTTCCAGCTTGCGTAGCTCAATACTCATATGGCTTGGCAGTGGATAGCCTGTTGCAGAACATGTGATCTTGTGGCTGGAGTTCAAGTTTCCCTCCAGGTTACTAGCCATGTCCAAAATCTCTGGTGCACGATCTGAAAGAGGTATAAGGTTAGATAAACGGCGCCAAGAGGAACAAACGTTATAGATTTTAGAGCAGATGGAAAAGTAGTTTTGAAGGCTGACCTGATTTCTCACAGTATTGCCCTCTCCAACCTGTAGGACATTGGCAGCCACTGAATCGATTGCATTTGCCTTTATTCTTGCAGTTGCAACTTAAAAGACAGTCAGCGCCGTACATTCCTTCAAGACAGGCTATGAAAATAACATTGACATTGCAGCTTTATTTTTCACAGTTACTACTTTCTGTTCTTATAAATTTCAACATTGTATTTTACAATGTGACTGCATCACACAATTTGACTTTATATCAGTCTACTTCAGCTTTATTTCTCATAATTGTGGCTATTTCCTGTATTTGCAATTTTGTATTTCACAATGTTACAGCGTGACTTCTCTTTTTTTGTTGTTTATTTTATATTTTATCTCACAATTACGTGTTTTATTTACTCCGAGGTGGAAACTGGTTTCCACAAAGACTAAAACAATTGGACAGAGCAGTAAGAAATGTTTATCTTGGTCAGATTGATGGAAGCTGAATTTTTACTGGCAGATTCCAGCAGCACCTATTTAAACTTTAATTTGAATTCAGAACTGAATCCTTTCTGTTGGGTCCAGATGATACTCTGCATGGAGGGAACAGTTATTATAAAAAGGGATCTTATGTTAAACTCACGTTTACGACAGTGATCTCCATGCCAGCCGCTGGCACAAGAACAGCCGTAAGGATCCGTGAGACAGAAACTCAAGCCCTGGCATCCATTCTCTGACTTACAGGATTCCTGGCAGTTCCTACCAAACATTCCTTCACGACAGGCTGCAAGACCAAAATCAGAAAAATGATTTGTATGTTTAAGTCCTTACATGCATAGTCTCTATCAGTATCATAGAAATGGTTTTCATTTACCTGTCTCACAGCGCATTCCCATAAACCCCGGTGGGCAAACACAATCTCCATTTTTGTCATGGCACACGCCTCCATTCAAGCATTCGGGACAGTCTTTGTCACAGTCTGAGCCCCATTTATTCTTTGGACATTCTAGAAAATAAATCAAGCACTAGAATAGAAAATCCATAGTTCTGAATATATTTAAATTGGTCATATGATACTGATTATGTTACCACGAACGATGAGGCGGATCCAGGCACTATAAAGAGCACTGTCCCCAACATAGCTGACACTGTAAATTCCTGTATGGCTTTCATCAACTTTCATCAGATCCAGAACTGCTGTGCGGTTTTGAACATCAGCAATAGGAGTCATGTAGTAGTAGTTACCTAAAAGAAATCAGAATATTCTTGCTTATAAATTGCTCATGCATTTACTCATTTTTGCTCATCAATTTACTGATCATCTTGTTGGAAACATCCTGCTGGAATCTCTTTGTTTTTCTACATGGCGTCCCATTTTGAATTAAAAGTTTTTTATTTTTCTGTCTCTTTTTTTTTGTATGTATATCATTTTGAAACATATTCTCATGAATCTCATATTATCATGCATAAAATGTTGCATACCTGCTCTTTTGACATGCATCTTGCTAAATCATAAAGAATAAGATTAAAGATATACTGACCATTGAATTTCCAAGCAATGTCTCGTCTTTCTGTCCCAACAACATCCATGATTAGTTTCACTTTGTCTCCTTTACTGGCCGTCAGAGTGACTCTCACTGGTTTAAAGTGGTCTTAAAAGACATAATAATAATAGTATTCTGGTATAACATCACATTTATAAAATCTTTTCTTCAGTCTCATTAGTTTTACAAATATATTTCAGGTTATTAATATATTTTAGATGAGATATTTTCAGATATTTAATGCTTGAACAAAAACAATGTTTAGTGTTTTGTCAAACTGTTTAAGGTTTAAAGATTTCACTCAAACATGAAACTTCTGTCATTATTTACTAACCCTCATGTCATTCCAAAACTTGAAGAACACAAAAAAAGATAAGACATTTTATTTTAAATGCCTCACGGAATGTTTTTGTTCTTCTTCTCAGTGTTGTTTTGAATTCCATTGACTCTCATTGTAAGAGCAGAAACAGCTGAAACATTCTTCAAGGTATCTTCATTTGTGTCTTTTTTTAATCACACAGGTTTGAAACATGCGGGTTAGTAAATGATGACAGAATTTATATTTTGGGTGAACTATAACTTATGGTCCCCCCCCGCTCATGTCATCATACCTTTGCTGTAGTTGTTGATGAGTGTAATGCTGCCAGTTTGGTCAGAGCCCCTTTTTGAGTGACAGTAGAAAATCCCACTGTGGTCAAAGCCTGTAAATCCAGTAGCCACCACTTCTTTAGTCTGTGGCCTCTGCACATCAAAATGTGGCGAATCTGCACGAAGGACAATGCTGTTGTCCTTTGTGATGCTCAGCTGAATCCCGTCTGTATCACACTCTCCAGAAACGCAAGAGAGGCGGAAATGATGAGCAGATGTGGCCCCGTTAGAGGTCATTGTGAGATCCATGACTGCATCTGAGAGGACACATTTCATACAGATTAATGCAATGTAGTTTACTAAAATTGGACAACTATTGGAAAATAATTGCTAGAGAGAAGAAAAATAATAATTAGTAAGTTAATATTCTCATCACTTAAGAATTGATTCAATACAGTTTCCTGTTTATTTACATTGATCACAAAACAACAGCAACAATGGAGCCACTATAGAGGAACATCCACATTCCTGCTTTCACACATTTACCCTGGCTTTCTGCCACTATGTGCCCTTCTCAACACAAGAACAATATCAGGAAACAAAGAGGATCCAAATCCATCATTCCACCATGAATACCATTAGATCCCATGTGAGTGAAATAATGAAAATATGTAGACAAGCCCAGGACTAGTTGTCACACTTCTGACTCCAGTGAAGTCAATATCTATACATGCACATGCCTTAAAGTGTTGGCTACAGAAAAAAGAAGAAAGAAAAAATATTTTCCACAAGAAAAACATTTTTGAACATATATTGACCTGCTGTTGTTGTTGTCACACTATATACAGTAAGTTGCTACCACTGCTAAGGCTGAACCCGTCATAAACAATCCAGACAATAAAAATAGTGACTAATGATATTAAAATAAAGAAAAAAAAACCCAGTTCAAACTTTAAGTTAAATTTACCTTCAATATAGTAGAACTTGCATGGAATTTTCAGTGCAGTTTTATTAAGTGTGTGTACGTGCGCGTACGCGCGTTGTATATTGTGAGGATAAAACTGCCAAAAATATTTGTGTGTGTGTTTTATAGCGTATTGTGAGCATAGAACTGACAAATGCCATTCTAATATAGACCAAAATATTGTATAGAATATTTAAACCAACATACAAAATTACTGGTAGATGACTCACATTCTTCTAACTCAAAAACAGTTATATGAGATGGCCTTTGCAACAACTAACCCAATTCCCATACTAATTGCACTCTCCCAAATCAATCAATCAATCAATCAATCAATATTTTGAAATCAATTCAAAAGGAGAAACGAACATGTAGTGGGAAACTAACAACTAGCCTACTAAAGTACTTACCAGATATGTCCACGAGGCACAGGAGGCAGATTAAATGTAGCATGACTGTAATCTTATGTTCACTCAGATAATCCGTTAGAATTGATCCAAATACAGGATTTGTGATTCCAGTGGGGTTTTCCAGCTCGCCAGCCGTCGCCGCACGGAATTGCGCATTTCTACAATCACTGTAAATTAATATACGCGCACTGACTCACTCTGCGCGTGGAAATCTGTGCTGTTGACACGCAGAAAATTCAACTCTTCTGCTTTCTCCAAACTCATACTTTGGGTGGGAAAGGAAGGAAGAGGCGTAGGGGATGAGAGAGAGAGAGAGAGAGAGAGAGAGTGAGAGAGAGAGGATCAAACAGTTTGTTTCAGAATTTCAGTTACACAAAACTGGATGTCTGATGACTTACAGTAAAGTCAGTTTATCAAGATCAGGGTTGTTCTATAATTATATATCTGCAAAACGTTTACTCTTACATTGTTATGTGTGTTACGCATAGAAATATATTTGTCTAAACTTTTAAACATTCTTAAAACAAGACCCACTCAACTGAAAAGTTAAATTGTACAAGTAGACAATAATGTCCTTAAATCAAATTCAAATTCATTCAAATGACCATGAACAACAAGATGCTAATTTAAGACAACATATAGACTGAATAGGAAAATTGCATATAACAACACAGAAGCACAATGATTGTATTTTATTATATTTATTTATCTTCCATTTCATAGCATTTTTCTATTTTATTCGTAACAGTGTTACAGTTTACTAATGGGACTTGTTACAGTCCGATTAGTAAACTAAAGATGGATTTATTATTATATTATATTATATTATTGAAAGGTCATTATCCCACATAGTGTCAATAGTTTTCACTGTGTTAAGTGCACATATAGCTACCTTTAAAAAAAACCTGGTTATTAAGGGAGGAACGTGAAACCCAAAATACTGTTTCATGTCAGCATGCTCAGAGGTTAAATGTGGACTGATTTACTGAGTCAGGTGATCTCACAATATGTGAAAATTCAGATGTTTCCCGTCAATCTTATTCGGGCAGCTAATGATGTGTCCGTGTCTGGATTTATAGTGTTTTAATATCCCCATCACTCAAGGCACCAAACTGTCATAAAGAACAGAGATTACTGTCATACTCATGGTCATATTCGCCTATTGATGAACATGCTCCACAGTGCTGTAGGCATCTTTTAACTACTTACATCAGTCATAGCCAGGAAACAAGAAACAATCCCTGACTGAATGTTTTGTCTAAATGGTCAGTCATCTCTAGTTTAATTGCAGAGGAAAAGCCCACCGCCGCACATCTACAGACCCATTTACACAGTCTTTGCACACTTCACTAATTTGTAGATGGATGGTTTTTGAAATGAGTACATATATATTTTCTGTCTGTTTCTTGATAACATCATACAATCGAAGCTGACTCAGACTGACATTGTTCTGACTTTCCTGTTTTCCAAGAGCAAGGAACAGATAAAAAGTTGTTTCTTTTTTGCACACAGATAATAAACCAGAGTTTAGTTGTAGATATGTTAGTGCTGATTTAGAGTAGAAATATCTAACATGTTGCTGTTTTTAGAAGTGCTGTCTGAGGTGGAGGTCTTCTTGCTTTTGTGTGCATTGTCACCTTTGGTATATCTATGAACTCTCCACTGCTCAGACACAAATAGCAGGCCATCTTCACAGGTCACACCTACATCCTGCCCATTTGATCACATAAGTGAAACACAAATGAAAACACATTACATTTATCATCACATTTAAATATTCACAGTTACTGCAAAGAAAAACTTTATGGCTAAGACCAAGAGTCTTTGGATGCACCGTAGTAATTATTATTATCTATTTGATAATCTGTGAAAAATATGTATCATGGTTTCCACAAAATATTAAGTAGCATAGATTAATAATAATATTTCTATAATAATGATTATTGTATAATGTAATAATATTTCTATGGCACAAAATCAGCATATTAGAATGATATCTGAAGGATCATGTGACACTGAAGACTGGAGTAATAGCTGCAGAAAATTCAGCTTTGCCTTGACAGGAATAAATTACAATTTGAACACATTAAAAAAAACAGTTGATTTAAATTGTAATTATATTTCACAATATACTGTTTTTTTTTCTAATAAATTCAGCTTTTTCAGCCTCTTTGAAAAACGACCTCTTTCAAAAAAATTTAAATATACCAACCCCACACATATATTTTTGCAGAAATAAATAAGCAATAAACAAGCTGCAAGATAACCATTGCTCAAAATGGCTAAATTCAATATAGATTCAAGCTAAATAAATTTTTATACAGTATGCCTGTTGTATGCATGGAACACTTTTGGCAAAATGTTGTAGTACCAGTATTCATATTCTAGGAACAAAAGAACTATATGCAAATATATGATTTGCATTGCTTTTGTAGTTTCTGTATATCCTAACATGTCTTGGTAGGATGAGTTTGTGTTTTTGTATGAGGGCGTATGTGTATTTGTGTATAGACAAAAACTGGCTGATAAAGCGTTGAAAGTGTTTGGATGAGGAAGCCGCACGGGAAAGTAGTAGACACTGTGTCAACATATTCTGTGCATGCGTGGAGCTAGGGTGGGAAAAACACTCACAAGAACAAGGTACTTAGAGCGACTAGATTTAACCACAGAACTCCTCCCAGACCGCCGCCTATTGTTCCAGTCACCTTTTGTAGTCCTGCAGTAATTGCTTTACCTCCTCTTCATTATGAAAGTGATGATGAATGCTGATTATTTTCTCTCGTCGGCAGACAAACACTTTCCTTTGTGAGTTCAAGAGACAATGCACAGACTGGTGGCCAGTACACATGTAAAGGGAATCAAAAGGCTTTGTGTAACTTCAGTGTTTATTATTTGATTTGATTTTTTGCTAATGCTCACGTGCTTAGTGTTGCCTTGCCACAACTTTATTGCCTAGTTACCTATAGAACACAATAAGGATTCATAATCCTTAAAGGATAATTTTTTGTTGTTGTTGGTGTTTTCCTCTCCACTACAACACTAGAGTGTTGCTAGTTTGTTCTTGGTAGTTGCTAGGTGGTTTCTATCCCAAGTCAAAAGACCCCCAATAAGAGCAATAGCAACAATATGCTCCTGTTCCTGCACTGCTAATAATAAATAACTTCATAAAGTATGTGATATATTAAGTAAATAGACGACAGACAGACAGAAAGACAGACAGACAGACAGACAGATAGATAGATAGATAGATAGATAGATAGATAGATGGATAGATTAATAAAGGCATGCAGGCATTCTAATAAACATTACCATACTTAAATAAATAATACATTTTTTAAACAAAAAACGAATGTTTGGGGTCATTAAAATAAAATAAAATAATTATTAAAAAAAAACGAAACGTATAAATAATTAATAAATAAATGCATACTACATATATAGTCACATCACTTAAATTAAACAACAACTATAATAATACTAAAATATAAGAAATTATTATATTATTATTACTAATATTATAAATAAAACAACTTAAAGAAATAAAAAGTTACAAATAAAACTTTTATTCAGAAAGGATGCATTAAATAGAGCAAAATTACAGTAAAGACGTTTACATTTAGTGAGTAAAATTGTGGGAATCTCAAACATAGGAATAAATAAATCATAAATACAATACAACTATTTGTGCTTAAAAATATTAAGCATATTACTTATAAATAATGTTCAAGTCAACATACAAACAAATAAATAAATACCAACACAAAATGTTGTTTTAAAAAGAAAAAGTTATTTATTTACATTCACTACCATTCAAAAGTTTGGGATCAGTTCAGCAAGGGTTCAGCAAGGATGCATTAAATTGACTAAAAGTGACAGCGAAGACTTTTACATCGTTTAAGCAAGATAAATTGTGGGAATCTCATACATAAGCATGATTAAATCATGAATACAGCTATAATTGTAATTGACTAGGGAGGGGACAACTGTGAGTGTTATTAGATGCATTGTGGCTATGTGAGAAAGTTTGTATTAAATTCCCATTTCCACCTATTGTGATGAGAGCTGGCAGGCCTCCACACTCACTGACTCACTCCTTGAGCGCTGCTGCATTGAATGTGGAAGTGTGAGAGTGTGAGCTGGTCTCATGGGCATGCAGCCCTGCTGAGGAAGCTCACCATGAGACCCATACCACTATAGGTGCTCCATTGTACCCTTCGGTCACTGCCGGAATTCCTCTTGCGATAGCGGGGCTAAAATTACGGCATCAGCCGTAAAACCTCTCCTTGAAAAGCTGTCATCTTTTCCCACACGTCTTGAAATTATGTTTGTTGAAAACTCACACAAGTTCACCATCAGCCCGATGGAACAATCATGTAAAAGTTTCCATCTGGCATGGATGAGTTCTCCGTTCATATCTGTGAAATAATAAACACGGAGGTTTGAGGGAAAAGTAGATGTCTTTGTGTTTTTACCTAGTCAGCCAGATGTAGAGTGACAGAGATAACAGGATATTTAACAGATAGGGTCAAGGATAGGAAAGCTGAAATAGGAGGATGTGGAGAGTGTAAGTACAAGAAAAAGAGAGAGAGAGAGTAAAAAACAAAGGACAAAGGAAGGGAAAAAGAGGTGAGAGGGCACGTCCGCTCCTCAGCTTTTGTCTCAAGAGTGTGCGTGTGCAGCCAGAGACATCTTCACCCTGCCCACACTTACACTCTCAATTCATATTTCCTTTCATTTCTACACAAGCTATACAAATGCTTTTAGCATATTGTGGGCCAAACCTCCCTAACCATTGAGCATCCAGATTATGCCTTCTCTAATTCTACTTTTCTGGACTTGTCTTGTTTGAGAAGAGTCTGCATGGAATATTTATACTTGTGTAAAATGATTACCACACAACACTTAAATAATCTAATTTCTCTTATATAGAATCAGCTTAAAATGTTAAAAGCATAAAAGAAAAAAGAAAATGTATGCAAATTATGTAAATATATATATATATAACCGTTCAAAAGTTTGGCGTCAGTAAGATTTTTTTTTAAAGAAATTTATATTTATATTCTGTAAGGATGCATTAGATTGACAGATACAGAAATGTATAATATGACATATACTGCCCTGTATCAAAGGTGATATTGCCATATATCGGGTATATTGACAGGTTTAAGGATGGCTATACATGTACATCACATATATGTCCAAAAATTACACATATTTGTATGGGTTAGACATATATGTCAATATATGAAATTGTTCTAATATATATGTTTTGTAGTTTTACTGCATATAAATGGAAAATTAATATATGTGCATATATTACATCTGCATATGGGAAAAGTGAAAGTAAAGGCTTTTACATTATTACAAAATGTTCTGTTTCAAATAAATGCTGTTATTTTGACATTTTGATTCATCAAAGAATCATGAAAAAGAATCTGGAAAAACAGTTGCAACATGATAATATAAGGGTTCTTGTGCGAAATCAGCACATTAGAATGATTTCTGGGATCATGCGACAATGAAGACTGAAAATTCTTTGCCATCACAGAAAAAATTATATTAAAAATATTCAAATTCAAATATTCAGTTTTAAAAAGGTTTTACTGTATTTTTGATCAAATAAATGCAACCTTGGCAAGCATTTGTTTAAAAAAAAATCTTACCTCAAACTTTTGATTGGTGTAGTATAAGTTTATCAACAACTCGTTTGCACATAAACCATGAATTTGAACTCATAATTCGCTCTTTATGACTCTGGCTGTTCATTTACAGTATTGCTTACGTGGTTACCATTGTGCTTTTGAAATGTTAATATATAGGACCTTATCTAAGAACAATAAACATCAGTCTAGCCTCTCATTTCCATGTTGGTTCAGGGTGTGGTAGTACAGTGGAAATCCATGTTCCGCACGCAGCAGGGCATCTCGCCATGGGTCCCGCTCTCTGCCAGCTCTTCCACTGCCATTCACATCCATGTATAACATAGGATGGAGAGGCTGTGGTGGTCAGCGAAGGGTCACTACACAGACTGAATTTGGAGAGCATGATGGAGAGGATGGACGAAAGAAGCAGCGCTTCCTACAGATCTGCTGCTGTTAGATCTGTTACATCTGTTTGTGTCATTTCTGACTATGCATAAATGAATGATTTAGACTGCTGCTGGCACACGCTTAAAGCAAAAGATCAAGGAGACGGCCAAAATATGACTCTATTATGTTCAACATCCACAAATGGATATGACCCCAGTAGAAAATTATGTGAGTGTACAAGTTGTGATTTTGGAAATGTTTGGTTGGTAGGTGAACACGTCTGACCCATTTTCCTCAATCAGTAAAGAACGCTGCTTCATTAATTCAGATCAAATGTGAGGAAGTTCTAATCATAACAGGACTGAGTCGTGTAGTTTTGTAGAGACCCCTTGATGACTTATAAATCCACAACTGTGTTTAAACACACACGCACAGAATAATGTTTTTATATGAGCACGGTCATTCCTGTTATACAGTATCTTTTTAAAAAACTAACATGCATCCATCTATTTTTTATTTTAATTTTTAATGCCATTTGTGCCATTTTGTGCAGACGTGAACTCAAGTCACCCAAAGTGTAGCTTTTATTTTTAATTTGAAGAATTGTCTTGAATATTTACTTAACATTTACACAAAAACAAAACAAAAACATAAACAGAATAGCTAAAATTCAGTCAATGCACAGTGGTGCTGTTTTACACAATGTAACAAAAATTTGTTCTAGTAACATTTTTATGGTTCTTCTGCAATTCTGTAGTGGAAATTATTATTATACCATTTATGTTCACGTAGTATCAATATTTTAGTAAATATTTAGGTCTGGTAAATTTTAGAACTTCAGTCATTATGAAACATTGGTTTAGTACAGATAAGTTTTTGTACTAATTTGCACATTATTATTAAATATATTTAGTTTTTTGCAAGGATGGGAACATTCTAGAATTTTCTGCACCATTATGGAATATTCTCTAATATTCTAGTGCTTTCTGGAACATTCCAGAACATTGTGGAACTAAAGACAAAAATCATCCAACATACACTTGTGAAGTTTTGAACGACTCACTTTTGGTAACTGCTTCTGAAGGTTTACAAATGCTATTAAATCCAGTTGTTGTAACTGTGCATGACTGCATTGAAATTCTTTTGCTCAAATTTGGATGAAATGCATTGAAGATTTCTACAAAAGGCGACGACCGGCTCACACCCAACAAACCAACCACCTGAAAACCCTAGACCCCTGGAACTTAACTAAACATCACCCTCAGACATGTCCCTCCCCCCAAACCTCCCCAGTAAGCCCTTTGTTCAATCATTGCTAGAACCTTTTTGATGAAATATGAGAGCATTTGACCCTGAATAGGCAGCAACACCCCACCCAACTGACATGTCAAGGCCCAGAAAGGTATGTAAAGAAAATTAAAATAGTCCATGTGACGTCAGTGGTTCAACCTTCAGATTTCATCAGAAATATCTTAATTTGTCTTCCGATGATGAACAAATATCTTGTGGGTTTATAACAACTGGGGGTGAGTAATTAATGACAGAATTTTCATTTTTGGGTGAAATACGGTGGTGTGAAAAAGTGTTGGCCCCCTTCCTGTTTTCTTTTTTTTTTGCATGTTTGTCACACTTAAAATATTCAGATCATCAAACAAATTTAAATATTACACAAAGATAAATGCAAGTAAATACAAAATGCAGTTAAATTATTATTTAATTTATTAAGGGAAAAAAGCTGTCCAAACCTATGTGGCCCTACGTGAAAAAATAATTGCCCCTCCTGTTAAATCATGAAAGAACTGCAATTAACCACATTATTTTAGAAAGCTGAGGTAAATTTCACTAGCCACACCCAGGCCTGATTACTGACAGACCTGTTGAATCAAGAAATCAATTAAATAGAACCAGTCTGACAAAGTGAAGCATGCTTAAATAGCAACACATCATGCCACGATCTAAAGAAATTCAAGAACAGATGGGAATCAAAACAGTTGACATGCATCAGTCTGGAAAGTGTTATAAAGCCATTTCTAAGGCTTTGGGACTCCAGCGAACCATGGTCAGAGCCATTATCCACAAATTGAGAAAACTTGGAACAATGGTGAACCTTCCCAGGAGTTGCCGGCCAACCAAAATTACTCCAAGAGCAAAACAACTACTCATCCGAGAGGTCATAAAAGAACCCAGAACAAAATCTAAAGAACTGCAGGCCTCACTTGAATCAATTAAAGTCAGTTTTCATGATTCAACAATAAGAAAGAGAATAGGCAAAAACGGCATCCATGGGAGAGTACCAAGGCAAAAGCCACTGCTGACCAAAAAGAACACAAGGCTCGTCTCTCATTTGCCAAAAATATCTTGAATATCCCCAAGACTTTTGGGCAAATATTCTGTGGACTGATGAGACAAAAGTTGAACTTTTTGGAAGGTGAGTGTTCCGTAACATCTGACGTAAAACCATCACAGCATTTCATAAAAAGAACATCATACCAACAGTCAAACATGGTGGTGGTAGTGTGATGATCTGGGGCTGCTTTGCAACTTCAAGACCTGGATGACTTGCCATAATTGATAGAACCATGAATTCTGCACTCTATCAGAAAATCCTGAAGGAGAATGTTCGGCCATCAGTCTGTGACCTCAAGCTCAAGCACACTTGAGTTATGTAGCAGGACAATGATCCAAAACACACCAACAAGTCCACCTCTGAATGGCTCAAGCAAAAACTAAATTAAGGTTTTGGAGTGGCCAAATCAAAGTCCGGACTTAAATCCGATTGAGATGCTTAAACAGTCCATTCATGCTCGAAAACCCTCCAATGTGGCTGAATTAAAACAATTCCGCAAAGAAAAGTGGGCCAAAATTCCTCCACAGTGATATGAAAGACTCATTGCCTGTTATCGCAAACACTTGATTGCAGTTGTTGCTGCAAAGCGTGGCAAAACCAGTTATTAGATTTAGGGGGCAATTACTTTTTCACGTAGGGCCAGGCAGGTTTGGACAGCTTTTTTCCCTTAAAAAATAAATTATCATTTAAAAACTGCATTTTGTATTTACTTGCATTATCTTTGTGTAATATTAAAATTAGTTTGATGATCTGAATCTTTTAAGTGTGACAAATATGCAAAAAAATTTAAAAACAGGAAGGGGGCCAACGCTTTTTCAACCCACTGTATCCCTTTAACATAGCTTGGAGATGCTGGGGATTGAACCTCTACCAGTGAGCTACATTCCTAGTTAAAGGGCCACTTTTCCTCTTGTGAAGTTAGTAGTAGATTTTTGCCAACATGAAGATGCATGCACATGAGGTTCAAATGTCTAAAGAGCAGGTATAGTTTTTACGGTTATATGTTAAACTGTTGTTGTTAGCTCAGTATTATTGCTGATATTTGTGCTACAATCATGTCACTTTAACAGGTTGAGTAAGGGCATCTAAGTAATGAAATTATTTTAAATGAACAATTATTAACTGCGATATAATGATACAGAGAAAACTAATATGAATAAAATGTTTTAAGTTTTGAAGTTAAACTATTTTAACTTTATCTAAAGAGATATATGACGAGGACATGAAATGTACAGTAGGCCAGTGCACAGTAAGACTGTGACCACGGACATGATGAGAATGATGTATACAAAATATACAAATCAATCAAAGAAGAAAGATGACTAAAAATTAGTCATCCCCTGCAGACATAAAATGATACAATGAAAAATGTAAGAAGCGTACATGAGAGCATTGTTAGCAGCGGCAGACACTGGAGACTCTGTGGCAGGAAGCAGTGCTGCAGGAGCTGATATGTGACCTGGAAACTGGCAGGAATCAAATAGTAAGCACGTAAAAACAGGAAGAACCGCTGGTCTCCTGTCTGCTGAGTGTTTGCTCAGTCCACCACCCGGTTCCCATGAGACCCACTAGAAAACAGCTAGAGTAATGACTGCTTGCCTCTGAACCAGCATGCACTGGGTCTGAACCAGAACTCACAATTTATTTTTGAGTTCCTGCTGGTACAGTGGTGAACATGCAGAACTAAACACTTCTGCACAATGCTTCTTAATGACGTCCCAACAGCTGCTAGAATTACAGAATCAATCATGAGAGTCCTAATGGTGATTTTAATGAATGAACTGTATTGATGGCTGTTGCCATCAGTTTTATGTTTGAATGTAAGTTATTTCAAAATGACACAAAGCGGTACTCAGAGCATTGGTACGCATACCTGAATGTCCCCTGTTGTCCAGCTTGTAGTTTCATTCCCAGAAATGGTTATTGAAAGGAACTTTCACTGACAATAGAAGCATTGTTGTATTACTTACAATTGTATTTAAGTTGGAAGAACAGTTCCCTCTCATATCTTATTTGCTGAACCCCCGTAATGTTTTCAAACTGATAAGGTCTATATAACTATAGAAATTCATGGCCACTGTATATTACAATAAATAATTCATTTTGTGCTGTGGGGCAAGATACTCAAAAATGTAGATCGCTAAGTAAGCTACAAACTACTACTACTACTACAACCTTTTTATGTGTGGTATGTTAATAACAATAAGCTGTTATAGCAAGGAACAACTGTCTGTGTAGTTTAGAGGAACTGACTAAATGATTCAGTTGAGTCAGAAGTTTATGCTGGAACGCAAACTGCCTTTTTGCCTTAAAGGGATCAGTTAAAACCAAGAAGGAAATTCTGCATTTAATTATCACCCTTTAATGTCGTTCCCACAATTGTAAGACCTTTGTTCATCCTCGGAACACAAATTAAGATATTTTTGATGCATTCCGAGAGCTCTCTGACCCTCCATAGACAGCAACGATCCTAACACGATCAAGGTCCAGAAGCGTAGTAAAGGCATTGTTAAAATAATCAATGTGACATCAGTGGTTCAACCGTAATTTTACGAGAATACTTTTTGTGCGCAAAGAAAACAAAAATAACGACTTTATTCAACAATTCGCCTCCTCCACATCACCCCATAGCACCATTTTGGAGAGTATCACATATGTAAACAACGTATGCTGTTCTGTGTCAGCAGCACCGTACGCAGATACGGTTTAGCTTTGTCTGAAACGTAAAAACCAAAGTATCGTGTAATACGTTGCATACTTTGTTCATGTATGTGATACTCTCCAAAACGGCACTATAGGGTGACGCAGAGGAAACTAATTGTTGAATAAAGTCGTTATTTTTGTTTTCTTTGCACTCAAAAAGTAATCTCATAGCTTCATAAAATTACGGTTGAACCACTGAAGTCTCATGGATAATTTTAACAATGTCCTACTACCTTTCTGGGCCTTGAAATAGTTAGTTCCCTTGCTGTCTATGGGAGGGTCAGAGGGCTCTCAGAATGCATCAAAATATTTTAATTTGTGTTCAGAAGATGAACGAAGGTTTTACGGGTTTGGAACGACACGAGGGTGAGTAATTAATGACAGAGTTTTCATTTTTAGGTGAAGTACACTCTTAAAAATAAAGGTGCTTCACGATGCCATAGAAGAACCTTTTTGTCTAAATGGTTCCATAAAGAACCTTTAACATCTGAAGAACCTTTCTGTTTCACAAAGGTTCTTTGTGGCAAAATAAGGTTCTTCAGATTACAAAAAAAGGTAGAAGAAATGGTTCTTTTAAGAACTGTTTACTGAATGGTTCTTTGTGGAACCAAAAATGGTTCTTCTATGGCATCGCTTGAAGAACCTTTTGAAGCACCTTTATTTTTAAGAGTGTATCCCTTTAAGATATGGCCACATAATTGACATTTCATGGGCAAAAAGGTATACTGTCACTAGTGTATTGATGTATTAAGCACAGATCACATAGAAGTGGAAATGTGTGTGTGCACACACTGAGTGAGGCCAAGCAAAACACTCATTAATAAAATCACAATTAACCTACCACTAGGACAAATTACTTTTCTTTTGCAGGGAACTTGATTTTCAGCTGCCATTACCAAAGGAAATGAGTGTTTTGCAGATGCCAAAAGGGAGTGTGAGACCACGAAGTGATTAGATGCATGGGCTTTCCCAGCTAAACAATAGGTCTGGTACGTGAGATGCCTGGGTCATATCATCTAACAAAAACATTGAGCGGATTTGGTGCAAATTATAGAGGTTCATAAACATGAAGAGAAGAGAAAAACAAATTAACTTACATTTGGCACATGCTTTTATGTAGTGACTTACATTGCTTTTAAGCTATACATTTGATCAGTTCATGTATTCCCTAGGAATTGACCCTTTGACCGTGGTGTTGCAAGCATTATGATCTACTGTTTGAGCTACAGGAATGTATAATAAATGCAGTAATTACAGACAAATTTATTCTGTGGGGTTGTGGTGAGGGTGGAAAGAAAGCCTGTACGTAAGAAAGAAAGTAAAATAAATTGTGTTATGCCAGATACTGACAGATGCTCTCATGCAAACAGCAATAACAGCAGTTTAAGTGCCAAACACGGACACCTTGACCATTTATGTAAGACAAACTGTCCATTGTTGTGGAGCTCAGGTTGTTTTTTCCTGTTAAAGAGAGTGAAGCCATCACAGCTTTACTCATTCTGTGCTGTGATTCTCTATCCGTCCTTTCCTCAAGTCCTTGTCTGTGGTCAGCAGCGAGTGAGTGTACTAATTAATGTAGATTATAGGTTGTTTATGTAGATCAGAGCTAATAAATATCCCTTAAGTCATTTGCATAAATGTTTTTTGTTAGTGTTTGTTGAAATATTTTAATTTCTTAGCATTTGATTAATTGTTTGTTTAAAACTTGAATTGTCAGTCCAAAAAACAGTTTGCCTTTTTGTCTCCTATAGCTTTAACAAATTTCAAAATATAGTTAAAATAGTAAAATTTAGTTCAAATTTAGGTATATTATTTAGTTAAAAATATCATAAAAATATGTATTAGTATTAAAATACAACTATACATAATCAAATTATAGATTTTTGTCTTTCTTTTCTTTCCTTTTCTTTTTTACAAATCGTTAAAGGGGTCATATGATGCGATTTTCAATTTTCCCTTTCTCTTTGGAGTTAAAAGCTCTTGGTGCATAAAGAAAATCTGTAAAGTTGCAAAGAATAAAGTCTCAAATCCAAAGAGATATTCTTATAAAAGTTAAGAGTCAACCACGCTACCTAAAACGGTGTTGTGAAAGCGAAACTACTTGTTGGCCTTCCAAAAGAGGGGACACGTACTAGAATCAGTGGTAGTTGTCTTTACAACACGTTCCAGAACAGTTCAAACCAAGAGATTTTGGGTGCAGGCCATTTTATGGATTCCTGGTAGAGTAGAACTACAATGCGCGCTGTTTCAGACTGTAAGGAAGTTTTTTCTATATTTAACGAATTGCCACTGACGATTCAAACGCGGGCGTTTTGAGCAGTGTAGAGTAGACGTGGTGTTGTCATTGCTCGAGACAAAATGCACACATGTTTTTATGGGTCCGGCGTGATGCAATGCAATGCAGTAAAAGACAGTATACGTCATATAATCCGTAATTAGTCCCACTGGATGCAACGAATGCCTTTTTTATAATGGGTTTTCATGTTTTTGACTCGTCGCTCCGGCCGGACAAGGCATCAACAGTATGTGAAGGGCGTAACATTTCCATCTCACGCTTAAGGTATTCGGCCAATCACAAAGCACTGGATAGCTGGCCAATCACAGCACACCTCGCTTTTCAGACCGTGAGCTTTGTAAAAATCAACGCGTTTAAAAAAGGAGGGGCATAGAGGAGAAACAAAAATGTACACTATGTGGAAAATAATGTTTTTTGAACCTTAACCCATAAACACATTTCATTACACCAAATACACCAAATAATGTTATTTTTAGCAACATCAAATGACCCCTTTAAGTAAATTCATGTTCCATGAAGATATTTAGTACATTTCCTACTGTAAATATATTAAAACAAATTTTTTGTATTAGTATTATGCGTTGCTAAGAACTTAATTTGGATAACTTTAAAGGTGAATTTCTCAATATTTAGATTTTTTTTTTTGCACCCTCAGATTCCCGATTTTCAAATAGTTGTCTCTCAGTCAAACATTGTCCTATCCTAACAAACCATACATCAATGGAAATCTTATTTATTCAGCTTTCAGAAATCGCAATCTTTAAATCTTTAAATCTCAGTTTCAAAAAATTGACACTTTATGACTGGTTTTGTGGTCCAGGGTCACATATTACAAGTGTGCTAAGATATTTTGTGTCATCAGTTCAAATGTCAACTGCAAGGTGAAAAAGAAGAAGTAGAGCTCCATTTCACATTCAGTTACAAATTAACTTTATCTGAGAATGACAAGTTAAAGACACACCTCCAGCAACCTTTGCACAACCTACCTGCCATTTCCTTAATCTTGGAAATGGCTAACAAAAATTATCCTGTCCAGGTTAAAATGTGACATCTGAGGAGAAAATCCATCAGTTTTGACATATTCTAAATAACCAGAAGAGCCAAATCGCAGGTAAGTTGCCTCACAACATTTCTTTCACTGTATTCTGATGCTTACATTCATCTCTATATATCTATGTTTGTCAAATAGCTTTTTAACATGACAAAAGCAATGCAAAGCCCAACATGTTATCTCTTTGGCACATATTAGATGGAAGAAAACATCTTAACACATCGTTCAATGTTGGTAGTTTAATATTTAATGATCTCACATTTCCACCTGTCAACCCTCATGTCATTTTACATTCTGTTGTAAACAAGCAACAAACAAACAACAAGCTAACTGTTCAGGAAGGTAAAGTGGACTATTATGGGAATCAACATAGTTAACCGCATACTTGCTAAGCTGACAAGACCTAAGATTGTCTAATGTATCACAGGAACATTTGAAAAGGTAGGCCTAACCCATTTCCTAATGTATTTTGTACAGTGCACTACTGCTAATAAAGACAAAATATTAAGGATAAACGTAAACATACAAGTTTTAATTTCTTTCTGACTTTTCAGGAACTTCATGCAGGTAACAATTTAAATATGATTCATAATTGATAAATTAAAAGCTGTGTTGAACAGTATAGCTTTAAAAAAAATTGATATGCAAAAACAACAATGCAAAGTCCTTAGTGCCAATGTAATCAGTAACATACAATCTAGAAGCAAATGGGGGAAGGTGTGTATAGTGTATATTTGATCTTTAAGAGGTCAAGTGAAAGACTCTTTTCTGCGCTGTATTTCCGCAGTATGGTCGGACCCACACAGCGAGGTCTGGGAAAGGATCTGGGGGCTGTTAGTTTGCAAGTAGCATTAGGAGATAAAGATGAAGTCAGAATCCTATCAGTTCCTACCTCTACCACACCTTTTCTGAAGCTGTTTTTTCTCACATTTATAATCATATGCACATGCAGACACTTCCAAGTTGGCTGACTCTCAGGTATGCTGTTTCAGGGGCGTCCTGAGACAGGAAGAGATAAAAGCAGCTCCTAAGGAGTGTTTACAGCCTGAAATGAATAGTGGGAGAAGGAGGGAATGAGAGGAAGGGCCCCTATAAAAAATGTTGAACCTTGTATGAAATGTGGCCCCTGTGGAAGCCACAAGGAGATAAGCAGGAAATGCTAAAGCCTGTGAGATGGAACATTCAAACACTCTGTTTCATACACATGCACGCATGTATAAATCCAACACATTCTCATGGCAATCTATAACTATATTACAGTATCATTAGCATGTTTTTGTGCAGTCTGCAGTACGACAGTTTTAGGGGTGGACCTTCATGCTTGCTTACTTTTTCTGAAAAAAGAAAAGAAAATGTCCTTACAAATCACATATACATACAAAATTGCCACCTCTTCAAAAATAGTTATTCATTTTCATGAGATAAGGTTGTTTATTCTTATTCACTACAACACTTTTTTTATTCTACTGTATTACAAACTTAAGATGGCAGTTAATTTCATTTTTAGTAAAATTGTTTTAAGATAATGGTAGTGACAAGTATTATTGGATTTACGATTATTCTTGATCTAATATATTTACAATCATTAACAATCCAGAAGTACATTTTTTAGGTTATTTACCTGGTCGTTTGAACAAGTCCTTTGAAATGCATTGTAGCAGCACACATCAACTTTATTGTTTTGTATTGCACCTTTTGTACTTTATTACCCTTATTGCACCTTGTTATGTGACTCTCAAGAATCTTGGATTCTTATTGGTCAGTTTTAGTACTCTGTGGTTACATATGTTTGCAGAATGATGAATAAACAATATAACTGACCATTGTCCCATGCAGGGGATTTCCTAAATAGCTAATGCTATTTGTCATGTTACTCATGGTTCATGCTTCTGGTGTCACTCTTTCTTCACACATGTCCATTTATTTATTTATTAATAACTTTTTGAATTTTAGGAAAAAAAAAAATCAAATCTTGTGCAATTGATAATATGAAACAAGGTCATATAGGTTTATATATGGAGTACTGAAATAATAATAATACTACTAATAATAACACAGCTATAGCCGACAAATATTTGCGTTTTTAACAGTGTTTAATTAAGTATTTTATAAATGTGAACTTTCACAGAGCTTCATTCAAGGGGTAAAAAAATAACAGTGTTTTTAACAAGTCAAAATGATAATTTAATATAATTGAATCAACCTGACTATATTAGGTTGCACCAACACATGTAAGTTTATAAAAAGTTGTTTGTATCACTTTTTACAGTGTTGAAAATACATTTTTTCAAGCTACTATGTGTGTGGGACATTTTCTGTTCTTTCCATTTTACTGACAGTGTCAATAACCTGCCTTGACTCCCCAATAAAGCAAAGATTCATATGACGTTATATAGTTATGAAATGACACCAGAACTCAAGCTCTCGCAGTGCTGAAGGCCAGTTCAGTGTATGTCATTTATCTTCCTTAATTGTGATTTCTGCAGGAAGCAGGAAAACATGGGGTATGCTACGCACACAGTGTGTGTGCTCCTGTGTTTTTGGGTCTCGAGATCATGCTACACACTCCAGACCGTAGGCCCATGTATGGTCAACAGAGAGACGGTGAGGAAAAACAACACACACTCGGGCCTCTATTGTTCCCTGAGCCAGAGCAAGTGCTGCTACATCAGGAGTATCCTGTTTGTAGGCACTTGTTTCCTGTTTTCGGTGACAGAGGTTTACCCAGTCTGTTAGTGGTTTATGTCATGAGAAAATTAATTTCTTGTATCTTGTTTGAAACCGCAAGTGGGTAATCTGCCCTTTTTTTACTTTTTTTTTTTTAAATCTTAATTGAACAGGGCAAAATTATAGTCTGGTAAATGCATGTGTTTTTTAAAATCCTCATATGTCTAATACTATTTCAATTGACTGTGATTTCTTACTTTCCAGAAGTAAGTTTCATAACCATATACCTCTTTATTCTTTCTACAGGCTGCATTTGACTGCAGTGGGAAAAGACTTACATCGGTACCAAAGCACATCTGGATGAATGTAACCGAACTGGACCTGTCTGACAATCTGTTAGACTTAACCCACAGTGACCGCTTCAAGCGCCTCAACCTCTTCAGCCACTTAGTCTCACTGAATCTATCAGGAAACTACCTCCCCCTACTGTTAAAAGACCATCTCTACAGCCTTTCTTCTCTTAAAATACTAGACCTGAGTAGGTGTAAACTGGCAGCAGTGGAGGCAAATGCTCTAGTCAAGCTTTCCAGTTTACAGATGCTCCTCCTGGGGGACATTCAGTCGACTGCAGTCAAAGACCTGAGATTGAGTCAGTTTGTGGAACAGAATAACAGACCGAAAGTGGGAGACAGAGGAATGATGATCAAAGCATCAAAGCACATGGCACAGGATGACCACAATGATGGTATGAATACTTTTATCTCGTCTGTATTAGATTTTGTTTGTTACTTAGTGACGTATACTGTTGGAGTGAAAAGGAGAATCTTTTACAAATCTAGTTTCTGTTCCTTAGAAATGTATTTTTTGGTTTCATGTTGGTTTCATATGGATTTGAAAAACTTTTATACCATTTTTATACCACTTTTATACCATTTTTATACCACTTTTATACCATTTTCAAGACAAGGTTTATTTGAGTGATATCATCAAAATATCATGCAGCATCAAATAAAAAGAAATAAAATAATTCCTTACACCTTAAATGGAAGTGAGTGTACAAATAACAATAGCCTACAAATTACTTTTTCAACTACATTTTTCATAAAAAAACTGTATTTTTTACTTTTGATGATATCAGGATAATTGAATCATCCTTTGAATCATCCAACCTTTGTGCTCCTCCAAAATAATAAAAATGAAATGAATTTGAACGCAGAAATTTTAAACCGGTGCATCATAAAAGATGTGTATTCAAGTCCGTGTATAAGTGAATTGCATTTTTTATGTATGTTGGAGAATTAGATGAGGACCAGCCATTTCTTAGTGACATTAATTTTCTCTGAATTAATTATATTTATATGGAAAAATAAGCTATTTGTGTGCCACTACATATTCTGACATAACACTTTTTTTTTGGAGAAACACTATTTCAATATCATGTTTTTCTAATGGCAGGATATTCTAAGGATGTCAACTATGGAGCCTTCCTTCGTAAACTACTCACAGAGAAGCCACCACCCTCAAACAATACAATTAATGGTCAAAACCTTTTTTCCCCCCTTTAATCTAGTGTTAATCTATTATTACCTGTGATGATCAACTTTTATAACCGTGCATACATCTGAAACTCAGCTAACCATTATAAATAAAATTTTTAGGCACAAAAACAAAAACAGAGGATGATCCCAAAACATCTTCAGAAAGCTGGAAGGTCCTTGTGGCTGTTCTGGGGTCAGCTATCACCCTCTCTGTCCTTATCGCTTTGATGGCCAAATGCAAAGTCGTGCACAAGTATCTGGCGAGCTACAGACACTCCAGGCTCAGCGAAGTAGACGCCACGAGTCAGTGTGACCCTGCAAACTTTGAGGTGGGTTTCTCGACCCAGGGTGGCCCTGGGACTCGCGCAGCTGCACCTACTCATGACATTGAGGAGGATGACGACGGGTTTATTGAAGACAACTATATTCAAGCAAGTGAGAGTGAGAGAGCCACAAGAGCAGCAGCACTGGCTGATGATGATGAGAGGAGGAGGAGGAGGAGGAGGAGGAAGAGATTGAATTTAGCATTGGCTAGCACTATTAAGTCTAATGTTGTTAAATCCTATTTATAATAACTTGCATTAAGTAGTCAGTAACAAACATTCAATCCTCCATAATCACCAAACTATTCATATTACTTGGTGTAATATTTCCAATGAAATTCATATATTTTGACATAGATGTCCAAATAGTTTCTAGGGTTTCATATTTGAAAATACGTGAATCAAAGTTGAATGACAATTGAATGTGCAGTAGGCCTTATTTTATGCAATGTTAACATTGTTAATGAAAGTAATTATTAAATTTTTTTT
Source organism: Sinocyclocheilus anophthalmus (assembly GCA_018155175.1). NCBI lineage: Eukaryota > Metazoa > Chordata > Actinopteri > Cypriniformes > Cyprinidae > Sinocyclocheilus > Sinocyclocheilus anophthalmus. The sequence goes on along the minus strand of JADLZN010008552.1, from coordinate 297,460 downwards.
CAAATGGTAATATTGATAATCAATAACATTTAAAGATTTGTCTTTCTAGAATTTGCATTTACATTAACTTTTAATTGCGTTCTGGACCATATACATTTGGTCTTTTGTATGTTTGTATGTTTCACTTCATTTCTGAATTAAACTTGTTTTGTTTTTTTATTCTTTTTTGAGAAAACGCTATTCTTTCATTGGCCACCGGGCGCCGCCTTTGTGCCCTTTAGTCTAGAAATAAATATTAAAATTGTACTACTGATATTAGCTATTATATATTTTTGATATTGTTTATAAATGTTATATAATATAACACAAATTAGACATTATATGGCATTCACCTCATCCTAAACGAATGCCGTGTTAGGCTTTTTATTAGTATCTACTTTTTAATAAAAGATTGTCACCTGAAAGTATTTGAAGTTACGTCACACTGCTTCTACATTACAACAGAGCGACGCGACGAAACAGCGTAGATCGCTTGGTTCATTATAAAGGCAGCGTTCTAGTTTTGACGCGTCGCGTCTCTCGCAGTTTACAGCACAGCAACAAGCTCGAGCTGCACAACCGGTTAGACGCCTCCAAACCCGGAAGACGAGCGTAAGGGATGGGGAAGATCTCTCATTTCACTTGATCAAACTTTACCAAAATTCACAAACCTTCGACCCCTGTCAGTCACTTCTGGTCATACAACAGCTTTGATAAGGATGGCAGCGTCCGCGATCTTCATCCTGGACCTTAAAGGCAAGGTAAGAGCACGTGCACCTGTAAGAGAAAGGTCGTACAGTTTAGACTCTCAGTATTGACAGTGTGACACTTTATTTAAAATCTATATAGCTACAGATAATCAATGTTTATAGATCAGTTGCCAAAGTAAATTGTATGTATTTACTCACTTGAAGGTTTCTAAAACCACTAATGATGTAAATATGGCACAAGAGACGATACACCCTCCTCACACTCTCAACGTTTAACAGCACTGTCACTGAAGGCAACGGTAATGTTAATGTTTCACATATTGCGTTTTTCCTATATTTAAAATGTATATTTAAAAATGATCTGGCAACAAAAAAAAAAAGTTATTTTGTGGAAAAAAATCAGTACCTTCTTATAATGTGAAATATTATTACAATTTAAAAGTGTACTGTTTTATATTTTAAAATATTTTGAAGTGTAATTTATTCCTGTGATGGTGAAGCTGAATTTCTTCAGTGTAACATCATCCTTCAGAAAATCTTCGGATGCACATTTCATATTTGTTCAATGTTTTAAACAAGGCTGCTCACATTTTTTTTAATGGAAACTGACAATGTTTCTTTTATGACAGAAAAACGTTTAAAAGAGGCAGTCATTGAAATAGGAATCTTTTGCAACATATAAATGGCTTTACAGCCATTTTAGTCAATGTAATGGCATCCTTGCGGAATAAAAGTACTAATTTCTTTCTGTTGAATGATAGTGTATACAGTTTCCACACAAAATAATTATTATTATTAATATTTAATATTTGTATTAATAAAAATATTAACGCTCCAAAAATAAAAAAACAATAAAATAATGAGAATATTTTGTTTGGTACCAAAATACTACGGGAATGAATTCTGAAGGTTCATGTGACACTGAAGACTACAGTAATGACTGCTGAAATTTCAGTTTTGCCATCACAGGAATAATTTACATAATAAAATATATAAAAATAGAAAACAGCCATTCTAAATCGTAATAATATTTCACAATATTACTGTTGTTTCATTTTTTTATTAAATAAATGCAAGCCTGGTGTCATAAGATACTTTAAAAACATTTAAAAAAACTATTATTATATATCAAGAGGTGTAAATATAAAGAGAAGCTCTGAACACACTTGTAAAATGTTGAAAGTAGTGGGTGGATGGGAGTGTTTCCATGAAAACAGAGCCTCAGGGTCTCAGTGGAATGGATTACCCTCCAATATACCCCTGGATTTTGGCAGTGCTGATGAAAGCGGTCTTGTCTGTGCCCTAGAGCAATCCAATATCTCCTTCTGAAGGAATACCTCAACACCAGCCACGTTAAAGACTTCACTGATATTTAAGTTTCATCCTACTATACACCCTGAATGTATCTCTCGGTGATAAAAGTGACCAGAAGCATTTGATTGCCTCTTGAATTGATTAATAAAAGTATTAGTGTAGATATTGCTTCATGGATCATATTGATTGACCTGTTAACATATTCTCAAGCTGGTTTGAGTCAATGAAAACAAACTTGTTCTGTAAGTGTCCTTTTGGCCTGAGAATTCATTACAAGTGTTTTCTGCTTTTGAGGCCGTAAGGAATCCATTTTGCATGATGGCTGGGGCCAAAACATCTCTAAGAAAAATAAAAGATTTTCTCTATTAACTGAGAGAACCTTAAGGTTTTCCAGAGTTTTTAAATGACCTTTTGTTTGTTGTATTAATATCGAACATGTCTTTATATGGATTACACTCATGTGAAGTAAGTGATTCCGTGATGACAGAGCAGAATTGGGATACTCTGTTTTATGACAATCTTGTGCTTTCAACTTTGTTTCCATCTCTAAGGTGCTCATATGTCGAAACTACATGGGCAACGTGAACATAAATGAGATTGACAACTTTATGCCCATAATGATGAAGAGAGAGGAAGATGCAGATTTGTCACCAGTGGTTATTCACGGCTCGACCCACTTCCTCTGGATCAAGCACAGCAACCTCTACTGTATCCTCCATATGCTTACATCTAAATGTCAAAGTATAACCTTTATTTGTCTTTGTTAAAATATCACTTTATTTGTGAATATTTGTGCTATTGTTGTTACAGTAACAGCTCTGCAAATGAGTAGAGTGATTACTACTTAACATATTTTACTCAGTGGTTGCAATAACAAAGAAGAATACCAATGCTGCTCTTGTATACTCCTTCCTGTACAAATTAGTGGAGGTAAGTGTGTTTTATATATATCAACATGACAATGCCTTCCATAAAACCTTACACAGCACAATCTTGTTGGCTGTGTAAATATCAACACCCTAAAAATGTGCTGTAGAACATTTCCTCATTTTAATATATCCTTACCAAATTTGTGTACATTGAATGTAGTAGTATTAGTAGTATTAACCATTTGTTTGCAGGTGTTCACTGAATATTTCAAGTCACTGGAAGAAGAGAGTATTCGAGACAATTTTGTGACAGTATATGAGCTAATGGATGAAGTCATGGACTTTGGATTCCCTCAGACCACTGATAGCAAGATCTTACTAGAGTAAGTTCTGACAGACTTACCATTCAGCCATCACTGCTCAGAGAACATTGTTCATCACTCACTAACAGTGCTATGAGGGTTCACCATTCACTATTCAAGCCCAGGGCTATTCATAAGTCACAGTATATGCTTTGTGCAGAGGGCAGAGTTTAACAAAATGCTGTTATTTGTGTTTTATAATACTCATAGAGATGATTGGACCAGAGAAATGCAATATACTGTCGTATCTAAGCATAAAGAGACGTTTTTAAGTCAAATTTATTGAAAATTCATACTGAATAGCAATAACTGAAATATTTATGGCTGATAAATTATCTCTTTAAGCAGATGACAGCACTTTCTGGTCATTTACCTATTTAGAAGATTTAAAAATATTCAAAACATAAAATTCGAACTCATTTAGCGAATTAAAAATGTTTTACCCTTAAAGGGGTCATATGATGCGATTTCAAGTTTTCCTTTCTCTTTGGAGTGTTACAAGCTGATTATGCATAGATAAGATCCCTGAAGTTGCAAAGACTAAAGTCTCAAAACTAAAGAGATATTCTTTATCAAAGTAAAGACTCTGCCACACCCCCCTAAAACACCTCGTTCTAACACACCCCACATGTCTACATCACTATGTGGAAATATTAGCATAATGCCGCCCAAATGTTCACGCAAAGAAAGAAGGCGTGGTTTCAGTAACCGCAGTTAGTGTTGAAGCAGCCATGTCAGGGAGAAGCTGTGTGTTTCTAGGCGAAAGCAAAAGTACTTTTTTTTGGCCTTCCGAAAGTAGATGCATTTTAGGAATCTTTAAGATTACTTACATCAGAACAGCAATGCATTTTATGGACGGCTGTTTCGTGAACCTAGGAGAGGATGTATTTCTGACTTTGCTATGACAATCTGCGCTTCTGAATCCCTATGTTTTGTTATTAGTTTAAGTATTGCTATTGACTGTTCAAATGCGGAGGGTTGCGCATCGGTGTGTGTGTGTGTGTGAGACCCCCGAGAGAGAGAGAGAGACGGAGGGAGGGAGGAGGGAGGGGGGCACATCACAGTGGAGTCAGCTGTCTTAACCCGTGGCTTGTGTACTGCAAACACATAGCAGCTTCATCAATGTGTCTGTCACGCGACTCTGTTCCCTTTCGGGCTTGAACTGATGATAAAACTAATTACATTATTTACTGTCTTCACATTTATTTTGAAAGCTGAAGATCGCGATTATGGTAAGGGGCGTTACAATTCCGACAAGTGCTTGCGGTGTTCGGCCAATCACAATGCACTGGGTCGGCTGGCCAATCAAAGCAGACTGCGCTTGTCAGAAGGAGGGACTTTGTAGAAAACTAAGCGGTTGAGAGAGGCGGGGCATATAGGATCTACAATAATGTACAGTATTTAAAAAAAAATTGTTTTTTGAACATTAAAGCATGTCAACAACATATTCTGTTACACCAAATACACAAAATAATGATCTTTAAAAAAAGAATCATATGACCCCTACTTTAAGGAAAGGAGAGTACAAACTAAAAGTAGAACATTCAAATAAAGGAATATACCAAAAAAGCACAATAAACATATTTCTGTCTGGCCCCCCGCAAAAACAAAGGGCAGTTTCAAAACATGCTTCTCAGTTTGCTGGCAACCACTTAGCGGATAGCTAATTATTGCTAGCTCTCACTGACAGCAACACAATACCCTGTCAGCTGGAGAAACTTGAGGTTAGAGCGCACACACATGCACATCTACACTTCTCAGATCTTGTTCTGGAAACAACATTTTCGCAGAATCCAAAGAAATTTGGAAGGAATTAGGAAAGTTATTAATGAATCTTTAGCCTTGTGGGTTTTTTTGGGGGGTTTTTTTTTTTTTTGGTGTATTACTCAGGCTGCTCTATTAGAGTATGTGTGTAATGTTAGCGTTCACATTCATTTCTATTCGCAGTTGTATGTATGATAGATGAAGGATTTGTGGTAAGGTAAACATTGCAGATATATAAGTGATGGAACTACAAAAAAAGAAAAACAAGGTTAGGTGTTTGTCAGCCTGTCTGTCCCAAGGGGCAGCCATGTTCTTCCCATGAGTTCTAATACGCACCAGAGGTCTGTTTACATATTCACTGAAGTTACTTGCTTCACTGATTAGTGACAAATAATGATGCTCGTCATATTGATAATGGCTGACATGCACTGGTGGGTTCATATAATATTTAATCTTTTTATGATAATTGTCAATTTCTTATGTTACCATGTCTTGATGGCCTTCTTTCACTTCCACACCAGGTACATCACCCAACGTGGGCATAAGCTGGAGGTGGGAGCGCCACGGCCCCCAGCTACAGTAACCAATGCTGTGTCTTGGAGGTCAGAGGGCATCAAATACAGGAAAAATGAAGTCTTCATGGATGTCATTGAGTCTGTCAACCTATTGGTGAGATGACTTAAATATACTGTAATGACAACATTCCTCAATCAGCCAATCAAATTATTGGGTTAGGTTTGGGGCTTCAACATCATTCTTTTGAACCTATGATTTTCTCATGACTTGAGGGATTTTTAATGTTTTTAGAGGTTTTAGGATCATCAAAAGATGTTAATTCAGGAATACATTCTAATTGGTAAAATCAGTCATTGTAGATGTGCTTTATATTATTTTTAATTATTATATAATGCATCTGAGCAATTAATTACTCTTGAGCGATTAGTTCTTAGCGAATTTCAGCACATGACATTTATTTACACTAACGATCAAAAGTTTGGGGGCAATTTTTTTTTTTAGAGAAATTAATATTTTATTCAGCAAGAATGATGCAATAAATTGATCAAAATTGAGAGTAACGACTTCTACATCGTTTCAAATGATTTCTATCAAAGATTTTTAGATTAGCATTAAATAAATGCAGTTCGTTTGGACACTCTACTCATCAAAGAGTCCTGAAAAAAATGTATCGCAGTTTCCACAAAAATATTAAGCAGCACAATTTTTTAAAGCATAATACATAAACAAAAATGGTCTGCAGCAACCAAGCCGATATTACGAACTGATTCCCTATATTTTTTGAAGGACTGAGTATGTCTACTGAAAATATAGCTTTACCAGGAATAATTCATCTTTCACAAATATTTACAGTATTTAAAAACCAAACAACAGCTTCTGTTTTTACTGCTATATAATTTCTATTGGAATTGTATTAATACTGTTTCACAGTACTTACTTTTTACTGTGTTCTTGACAATGAACAAAATAATAGTTTTAAGTAAATCTTTGCAATCAAATAAACCCCCACAAAAAGCATGACAGCTATTACCTCATTTGAAAGAAAATACTTACGTAAACTTATAGCCGAAATATAAAAGCATGAGCAAATTACTTTTCCTTGTTGTGGAAAAAAAATAACTTGCCCCAACTAATGTATCAGGTGTGCGTATTGCAGTGTAGACATCAAACAGCACACGCTATCGCTCGTCAATCATAAACGGTACCTCTAGCACGACCTTATTACATGTTCTCCAGGTCAAGGGTATAGGGTTCCGACTTCCTAGATTGAGAGCGGGAGCGACGCATGCTGCCGTTCTAATGTTATTGTTGCCTTTCTTTTCTTTTCATGCTTTTTACTTTCAGGGTCGGGGGTCTAACGCTCGGCCACGATCTCAGTAGTCACTGAGCCCCCCCGCACCACCCCCTCTCTCCTCGATAAGCGGCAAATCATCGTCTCATTGCTTTTAATTCTGCATTGCTGATTCATCGTGCAGCTTTCTCCGCTAGGGCTTTTATTGGCTTTCGTATATCGAGAGCACGAGACCTCAGAGTATTGAAATCCCGATGTGGACCTTTTTGAGAGGTTTGAGATTCTACCTCTATGCAGTCATGCATTTTGCTATTGCTTTTAATATGTTACATAATATATATATTACATTCCATACTCGTAGCTTATCGCAAGGCAGATTCAACCCTCTCTTTACACCAGAGCAGTATGGCAAATAAAACGGTTGCCCTCCTCGCCTTGCCGAAAGAGCGTCAACTAAATTGTACATGGCTAGTTAAGGTGAGAGCAATATCGCCACATTTGCCCATTCCTCCTTCGAGTGATTTGCATTTATCTTATATGTTTTGTTCGTTATAGGTCACACCCCCCAGTCGTACAAGGCCGTGTTCTGCGTAGCGATTAGATTGGTTGATTTTTTTCTGGGCTGCATCAAAATCAATGTCGTTCTGTCAGGCATGCCTGAGTTAAGGCTTGGACTCAATGACAAAGTTCTCTTCGAGATCACAGGCCGTGAGTATACCTATCCATCTTTAAAACTGAAATGTGTCACTTTTTGAAACAAAACAAGTAACAATAGTAATAGTAACAAATCTCTTATTTTTCAAACGTAATATTGGTTTTAGGTATTGTTGAACTTCTGTTTCTGTATGTGTAGATTTTTATGTATAACAGCTTAACTATATGGTTTCTTATGATAAGACTTGTCATAGAAAAAAACAAAAATACAAATAAAAAAATCTAAACTTTATGGCTTCCTTAATGAATGAATTGAAATCTCACCAACAAGAAGTTGAATGAGGACAACTCCAAAATAAATAAAAGCATGTTTCTGCATGTAAACCACAAAATATATCAATACCACAATTAAATCTGTTTACAAGATTGCAAGGTTAATATTTACCTGTTATTCTGTCATTATTTCTCCATTTGCTTTTGGTGACACAAATGGTGACCAAAATGCTACATTTCAGTCTTAAATTGACCTTGTATTTTTATTTTTATTTTTTCCAAGTAGTGCAGAAAGAGACTCAATTTCAAGGGCTGCTAGTCAAGCAGTCAGTCGATTGTCTTAACCTATTTTATAGTAAGCATCTCTCTCATTTGCACTTGTTAGGTGAATTCCATTATTCCGTTTCTCTTGGTTAATCCTCACCCCAGGCCTAACCCAGCGGGTGTTCGTTTCACAGCAGGCCAGATCTCAGTTATGTATTCTGCATGTGCGGTATAAATGCACCTTGCCTTTTAGAACAGAGGCGCTCTGGATTTACTCTACTAGTGAAAGGGAATCGATATAAAATGAATTGAGTGATGATCTTCTGTTCATAATGAATAAATATCAGTTTCATCCTTATAATTAGATGCATCTATTAACCAAGCTAAGCTGCGGTAGCTGTTGACCCCACCAACATTATATAGACATTACAAACTATCCTTTCAGTTTATTTCAACAGGAAACCGTTTCATCAGATATGGTTTCAGGGAAGTGAAAAAGACCTGGTTGTTTCCTGTGCCACTACCCACTATAAAACTGAACTATGGCGCAAACTATTGTAAACACAGCTGAAGGTAGAATAAGCCATACTGTTATTGCATCAGTTGAAGAAATATATCTTCTCAGCTCAGCAGTAGAATGAGAATTGGACAAGTGAAACACTGCCCTCCACAGACTCAAGATTGAAAATGCAAGTTTTTATTATGGTGAAGATTCAGTTATTGGACATTAAGAGGACAACAAAATTTGTTTTTTTTCTGTAATAATATTAATGTTGATATGACACATTTTCACATTATAAAGTGATCAGTTACATTTTATTAATTAATTTGGATGGATTTTAAGTCACAAATGGAATATTTGTAGTATTTTAATCTGTTATTTTCCTTAAAGCTTTATTTTTTATAATAGCATCACTTTTTTATGAATTGTATAATCATGCATTAACGATAATATTGACACTAGCATTTGTTTTGTCTGTCGTTTCGGTCCTTTTAGCTTAAAGTTCTAATAATTAGTTCTTTGGTCATTTATGTTATTGTTATAAAATATATATTTTTCTTAACGATAGTTATTTCCAGTTTAGTCATTTTTACGTACTTTAACTCTCACCTCTATTTTAATTATGCTTCCCAAGTCTACTTTTCCCAATTTCTAATTTTTAATCTATTACTCATTAATTTATTTTAATTCTACTTTCGTTAGCAACAAATATTTGAATAGTTTTTAATTCATATACAGACACTGATCGGCGTATGAAGTTATACTTACACATGATTAACCATCCTCTATCTATTATCGGCTCTATACTATTCATCAAACCGCATGTCCCTCGGTAGGACCTCAGTGAGGACTTGCTCGAGAGTTTATACTAACTACACACATACATAATATAGTCTCCATATATACATTATATATCATTATATATAATTATATACATATATATTGTGTGTCGTGTGTACCTAAAAGTACTAACATCTGCTTCTGCACACCAACAACTTCACACGGGACCAGTATTGCCTGTGGACTCTGGGGAGCCAATCAGAGAGCTATAAGAGAGCATCCTAACCCCTCTCTGACCTTTAGTCCCCGCGGTTGATGTCATCAGTAGGTGCTGCAGCGGCTCCCAGCAGGTCTCATCTGTGGCAGAGGACACAGACACCCAGAGCTTCTGATCTGACCTCTGTGTTCCAGCTCAAATCTCTGAGAGCTCTTTCATGTTCCACTGTAAATGTCACTCCTGGATAGAGCAGAATACATTCATAAATATAAAGGGAGGCTCATGCACGCACACATTCCTGCTGCTCAAAAATAATAACAGCCATCTTGGTATTAGTGTGTCTTGGGATCAGAGGCCCTGAGTCATTTAAGAAGTCCTCATATCAGTACGCATTTCCCCCTTTGCGGAGGTCAAAAAACTAAAACTACCTACACACTTACCTGGGCCTGCCCACAGAAGTGCTTAGTGTTCTGCAGGAATTTCAACGGAACCCAACATTTACGCTATGTGTTTGTGAATATGTGATTGTGTGTGGCAGCTTTAAACGTTGCATTCAGCCCGCTTTTTATCAAATATTATAATATACAGTGAAATCTTTTTGATAAGTATGAACTTCACCCGATCTCTCCTGGGCTGCTGTTTCCCTTTCTATCAGGACGAGAAGAGCAACGTCTGTGGAGACAAGAAGATGGTAATTTAATCACGTGTAGTGCGTCTCTCTCGCTCTTGAAACGACTACGGACATCTCTTTACCTCCAACATGATGGAGAATCTGAAACTAATGTCGTGACGACTCAACAAACAGGTCAAGTGCTGAATGTATACAACTCTTCGATCAATGAGTTTAGACGTATTTTGTCAAAGGCAGACGTCTTAATAATCAGTTTATGTGATTAATTCATTGGGTTTATAGAATGATGAATTTGTAAACCTAGTTAAGTATTTTTTGGGGGGCGGTTGCCTCCCGCCGGGGGGGTTGTCTTTTTTTTTTTTGTCCTTTTTTTGATTTTGGTTTTTTTTCGGTTTCTTTTTTTCTGCTGCGTTTTTTTTTTTATTTCTTTTTTTTTTGTTGTTTCCTTTTCTTTTTCCTTCTGTGGTTACTCTGTTGTTTTGTTTCCTTTTCTCTTTTTTTTTTTTTTCTTTTTTTTTTTTTTGGTTTGTTTTGTTTTTTTTTTTTTTTTCTCTTTTTTTCTTTCTTTTTTTTTTTCTTCTTTTTTTTCTTCTTTTTTTTTTTTTTTCCTTTCCCTTGTTTTTTTTTTTGTGTGTCTTTCCTTGTTTTTTTTTTTTGTCTTTTTTTCCTTCTTTCTTTTTTGTTTTTTGTTCTTTTGTACGTTGTGTTTTTCTCTTTTTGTTTGCCTTGTTTTTTTTTTTTTTTTTTTTTTTTGTTTTTTTTTGTTTTTTTGTTTTTGTTTTTTTTTTTTTTTTTTTTTTTGTTTTTTGTTTTTTTTGTTTTCGCTTTCTTTTTTTTTTTTTTTGTTTTTGTTCTCTTTTGTTTTTGTTGTTCTTTTTTTGGGTCTGTTTTTGTAACGCTGTAATGATGGGTCTCAGTGAGCTTTGTTTAAATAAAAACATAGAAGAATAAAAGAACGTGGATATGATGAGAAAACAAGACAAGAACTTCAAAGTAGGAAACCTACAAAGAATTTGAAATGAAAAGAATTTGAAATGAAAAGACAAAAACAAGAAACACAAGTTATGTTTTGAATAGCATACTGTACTACTCTTATTATTTCTGTAGTATATACTATGTATACTGTGAAAAGCATCTAAATTTATATTCCACTTCCGCTCTGAGTGCCAAGTATATTGGTAAGTAGGTACATCATTTTTTTTTACTCAATAAATTGGCTACATGTTTTAATACGACCAATTTTACTACAAAACACTTAGCATTAAAATGTAAATGGTTGTAAAGTGAAATTAATACTTACGTTTATCCCCCCATATCATAATGACATCTCATCTATCCCTACCTTTGTGCCAGGAAGTTATTTTTACTGCCACAGGGCCCCCTGCGTTTATTTATCAAAAATAAAGTACAGTAATATTGAGAAATATTATTACTAATATTTTTTTTTATTAATGGCTAGTTCAGTAAGCAACAGCATGTATTTTGAAAAAGAAAGTGTTTTGCTATCTACATCCCTTGCAAACGTATTCATTTCTATTAAGTATAATAAACAACAGTTTTTAATTTCTTTCTTAAACAGTAAATAAATCCAATTGTAATACCCCAGGCTTGTAGAATGGAATAATTAAATGACCATTTTTTAATTTTTAAGGACTTCCTTCCTCGTCTATATACTGCTATAAACGTAATTTTACGTGTACCTACACAAAAACACGACCACCGCGACACAAATTTACTACTACTTCTATTATATGGATTATAGTGTAGTATACCTTTTGCAAATGATTCGTTAGTGTTCGGATTAGTATACTTGTATTTATTTATTTAGAAGCATTAGGTCCAAACTCTATGAAGTCAGTGGTCATATCAGTGGCAACAGACTATTATCGCTCTCTTCTTTCCTTTCTCTTTCATCTGTGCTCTGCAGGTGAAGACTTAATTAAGGCCTTGCAGAGCTGTAATAGAGTAAGTTACACTCACACAGCGAGTAGTCAGACAAGGTTAAGGTAGCGCCGCCACACATTTACACCACCATATACAACACTCAATGATTCTGGTTGCCATCCTACAGACACCTCCCTGCCTTACCACCAGCTAACCTCAGCTCTTCCAGGCTTCACTGTCATGGGGAAGGCTGCACCCAGTTTACCCCTGACCCCGCTGCCCTGTCCAAAGACTTGTCAGATTCTGACATAAACATGCTTTGTCCTATTGCCTTTGCCATACTAAAACTTTAGTTTCTGAAAGTGTAGCTTTGGAAGTTTTACTTGGTGTGCGAAGTTGTGCTATAGTTCCTCCATCTGTTCTCCAGGCCCGCAGTCAGTTCAAGAGCCGCTCCACTGCCAACGATGTGTCCATCTTAGTTCCTGTTCCCAGTGACGCTGACTCCCCCAAATTTAAGACCACCACGGGCCAGGCTAAATGGGTTCCTGAGAAGAGTGCTGTAGAATGGAACATCAAGTCCTTCCCTGTACGTACCATACATGCTTAAGATGTTTGAGATCTTTGTAGCAAATAACTAACATTCAGATTCCTGAAAATCCTATTTTGATGTTAAAAAAACAACAACAAATCAACCAAATTGTTGCTGATTTCACAGAGACAACATAAATGTGGCAATAAAATAAAAGAATATTTACAATTTAAATATTTATTGCAATTTTGGTGGTGTTCTTTTTGTATATTCACTGTATTTTTAGTTATTTTGTTAGTTTTTTTTTCAGTTTACATATTGCTTGTGAATGTTTGTTGTATACATTTTAATTATTATTTATTTATTTGTTTTAAATTTATTTATTTTGTTTATTTTTGTTTATTTCTTTCCCTTTTTCTCTTCAATTAAAGGCAAAAACCCATGAAAATGGTATAGAGCTTGTATGCAAAATATACAAAATAAAGTGTTTGCCAAAGAAGCAATTATGTGAAGAATTATGAGTTTCCAAAGGAGCATGTATTCAAAATATCAAATCTAAAGAGTTTGCCAAAGGTGCATGTATACAGAATAAAGTGTTTGCCAAAAAATAAACTTTTATTTATTTTGTCTTAAATAGGACATCAAAAATAGTACAAGCCAAGATGTACTGAACTTATAATTCCATGCCTTATTATTACGTATAGTTAGTGGCAAAACCAGTTTTAAAATAAATAAATAAAATTCTAATTCTAAGAATACAGCCATTTAGTCAAGAATGTTTTTCCAATCCTGATGATGTTATGGGCGTTTCAGGCTTGAAAGGCCGTGAATCGGTTCTGGAGTTTTGTGCTGTTGCAAGCCTTGTAGAGACGGGAAAGTTTGTATCACCCTCTTAGGAATATGACTCACAAGACTCATTTAGAACTGAACTGTTAATTAGGACTTACGACTGAAGTGATGATTGTTGCAGTGTTAATTAGACAGTTAGATGTGTCAAAAACTAATGATGTGTCTTTACTTGTTGGAAGGTTCGGAACAAGTAGGCTTCATGAGTTGTGTCCCTGTGCGCTCATTTTGGACTGCCAAGTGTGGAAAGTGATGTACTCGAGGCCAAACGACCAATCACAGTGAAGTTTGAGATTCCTTACTTCACAGTGTCAGGCATTCAGGTGCGGCAAAACACATATTCGCCTCAAAATATTCTTTGATAATGGTCATGATGCAGTGGATTCGATTTTTGCAATCCATTTTGTTTGTGTGTGGTAAAAAACACAGGTGCGATACTTGAAGATTATCGAGAAGAGCGGATATCAGGCATTACCGTGGGTGCGATATATTACTCAGAGTGGAGGTGAGACATATTCAGAAATTCCCTCATGCTTCCTCAGATATCATTCTGATATAAAGTTTACCTTCACCCTGCATTAAAAGTTCAGTCGGTGTGATATGCCTCTGACGCCGTATCTCTTTCTGTTATCAGGCCACTCTCCGACAAAACTCGGTAGCAAATCTCCCACTACGTCCGCATCACACAGCGGCGTCTGTGGCCGACGGGGATGCGTCCCGCGCCATTCTAATCACTCACGAACAACGTATAAGTGTTAGACTCTCTCATTCGTTGTCTCTACGTTGTGCATCAGCCGACACCCGTAGAAGAGTTTCAGGCCTCCACCTTCTGGACGGTCCTGTGCGTCGAGCGGCGGCCGCGCCGGGTGTGCCCCCGGTTGGGAGAGGATTGTCGGTGGCTGTGTAGGATGGTGGAAGCTCACATCCGATTTAAACGCACTGTGGGGGTCGTGTGTGTGCGACTGTGCTGTCATATATCCATCCGCGCCACGCTACTGTTCCATACCTCCATATCGACACCCGTCTGTCCCGGCTACAGTTCACGTTGGTTCTCAGTCGGGTGTGTCGGTGTAGAGGTCGGTGTGTGACAACTTCACGTCAGTGCGTGTGACGCCGGAAGGTGCGGTCGGCTTGCCGAAAGCAATATGGGTGGTGGGGCAGTGTGGGGCACAAGGGGGCCGCACAGGGAGACAAGGGTAACATGGAGGTGGCGTTAGGTGTGTCGTCTGCTCTGTCCGGTCATCTCACGAGAGCTACTGCTGTGGCCCCCGCGCAGTTCTGCTATTGCTTATCTGGTCAGGTTTTACAAATTAACAGAGGGCGACCGCAAGTTACATAGGAGCTAACCCTAGGCCATCGAGCTTGATTGAATTCCTATAAAGTCGTGTTACAGAAACGGCCTAGATTACTATATTATGGCGTATATTAAGACTTTTCACTCTCTTCATTGCGTCTCCTCCTGCCCTGTGCCGCGTACCTAGGGGGGCTCGGTGTCTGTGCCTTGGTGCCCGGGGCTGCTTTATCACCATCCAGTAGTTATCCTATTATGCTCGTTCGTCTGCCGTGGTGTGATCGTGCCCCGGCACTTCTCTTCCGGTGTTTACGCTAAGATCTTGGTTGAACTTAAATAACATATTTTATATTCCCGAAGAAAAAAAAGACGGAATGTTAGGGTTTTTAGCATTAACTAAAATTTAGAACTATAACCTAAAAAAATGCATTCTTTGAAATAAGTAAAGATTAACTAAATAAATAAATAAAAACATTTTCTTTCAGCTATTTTATTGAATACTAATAACTAACTAAACTCTTTAAAACTATATAGCATTAACTAGTTATATCTTGACTACAGTTATATCCATTCATATGAGTTTAAAACATATTGTTGATGAAACTAAACTTTTAGGGCTGCCCCTAAGTTTGACTACTTTTATGTCGATGAGAAGAGCCCTTCGGGGGCTCGCCAAGTAATTTTATTAGTCGCTGGCAGAAAACACTCTTTCACAGGAAGTTGATGAAGTCACCTGGGCAGTCTTGACGGACAGACGTTAACAGCGGGATTTTGTGGTAAATACGGTACTCACAACGCTCGCCTATCATTCATCCTCGACCTACATGGCTGATCTGAATAGTAGTAGTATCAACTTTACACTCTGGCCGCTCAGTCTAATGTTAACCTAGAAAAATGTGTGCTATTCTAGTGTCTGTGCGGAGTGTGAAAGCTGAACAGTAGTGCGCTTACTGCATGACAGATGGAGGCGCCGGTGTGCTCACTTGCTCTTAAAATTACTCCCGTCATTTTTGGTCATACAGATCAGAGTATACGCTTTCGCGATCTGTAAAGCTCTACGTTTATTGTGTGCTCTTCCACTATAACAGCAACAATCCATGGCTCGCTTGTCCCTGCTCTCAACCGTAGTGAGTGTCTTTCTGCCGTGTCGGCCTCTTTGAACTTGAGCGCGAAACCCGAACTCCCGTGTAACTTTCCTTACAACGGAAAAACATATCTATCTAGAGTGAAATGTCTAACTTTCAAATTTAAACAATTCAAATCTGAAAACAATTTGATTATTAGGCTAATCCGTGAAGAAATTTTCGCTGCAAGGCATCCACTACTGTGGAGATGACGAGTCAGTGTCGCTGACTTCATCTCTTAATAATAAAAAGAAGCCGAAAAACACAGAAAGCACTAGTTTATCAATAGTTAGTTGAATGTGAAGGCTGTTTTAAATCTTACTGTTTTTCCCTGACACATTCATCATCATTACTTCTGCCGGTGTGCTGTGGCAAGCTTTATGCGTGCGCTTGAGCGATTATTAGGCTATGTAGGCAATTAAAGGCTCTTATCATAAAATGACCGACTACTAGTCGACCAGAAAAATCTTTAGTCAAGGGCAGCCCTAATGTAAACACAATACTTTGATCAAATTGATTGTGGCCTTAACTACCATGTACTTACATTTAAATTAATCGTGTGATACAGTGCACTTATTGTGTACATACATGTTTTTACATTGTACATATTTTTAAAAAAATACCTGAATGTAATTACATCTGTAATTAATTTCTGTAATTACATTTATAGTTAAACTGTTGACCCATCCCTTATACCTTAACCCACTCTTAAACATACTCATATCCCCAAACCTGTCCCTAACCTTACCCATACCCCACCTCAATAGCAGCAAAAGTGTTTTGTAATTCAATATGAATACAATATTGTACTTATTTTTTTATGTGAGTACATAGTAGTTAAGGCCACCTAATATTAAGTGGGACCTTGGAAATAATCAAATTGTTGGTGCACACGTAAATGTAGTCAGTGATACTAAAATAACACTGCAGGTTTGGAACGACATACGAGTGTTATTCTTTTTTCATTTTTCATTTTTATTCAAATTATCCCTTTAACTTGTCAGATGTTCACTTAAGCTGCTTATTTTTATTTCTGCTGTAGGTGGTGGGACTATCTCTCATATGATCTTATGTCTGTAGAGCTGTAAACATAACCACAAGCCCAATGAAATGAATACCTTGTGCTCAAAATCAATGATTAATAAGGCAGCGTACTGTTAGGACACCACTGTAACACTATATTTTCACCAGTGGCCCGTATCTTTGTCTTTGGTTTGGTTTGTTTGTGCTCACTCAAAATACCACAAATGCCTACAGACTTTTAAAGGTAGAATGAAAAGTGCAAATGCTTAATGACATTACCATGAACCATTCAGCAAATAACTCCGCTGCATGTTGATGCTGTATTAATTATGATTGCGTTTGTTTCTTTAATCTACAGCGGTCAACACATCTGATCACACATAATTTTTTGTATGTCATTGTAAGTGTTCACACTGGGAAAATCCTCTCAGATTTTCTTTCATTCTACATGCATTACACCACTTGTTTTATCTGTGTGTGTGTGTGTGTGTGTGTGTGTGTGTGTGTGGAATGCTGTCTGCCACCTCTGCAGAGGCAGCAAATAATTTTTGTCACTCAAAACAGCTTCCTCTCCTCATTTATTTACCAAAGGTCAATGGCGTGACAACATCTGATATTTATTTCACACTGAATATGAAATATGTATTTTGGATCGTTTTTTATTGACAACTTTTTTGCTCAATACTATACTAAAGGACATTGTGAGAAAATAAATGGATTTTTGTTTTGGCAAGAGTTTTTGTGATTATTTTCTGTGCTGTATGGAAAGGCTTATTTTTTGTTTATTTACTTGTGGATATTCCAGATATTTAAATAAATTGCTGTTTTATGCAGGGGTATGACTATGAGTAAATGGATCAAATGTTTTCTTTTTCAATCATCCATGAATATGGGTGTTGTATGCATTGCTATTTTTGCTTGCTGTTTTATGCAGGGGTATGACTATGAGTAAATGGATAAAATATTTTCTTTTTCAATCATCCATGAATATGGGTGTTGTATGCATTGCTATTTTTGCTCGCCTTCATTCTTATCAGTCTCAACACATGACGGGCCAATAGATGGGTGACAATGGGTCAGAGTCAGCTATTGTTTGCGTGGTGACTGAGCAGCTGTTGCACAATAGCCAGCTTGTTGTGGGTGAGAACAGACATTGCTCAACACCACCCAGCCCATGATAATGGTCCCTCAGCCCATTACTGGCCCTTTCAGAAATTACTTCTGTCTTCACAGGACGGGCTATGGATGAATGACTCAGCTGCACGGTTTCTCAAACACAGTTTCTCACACATGCAAAAAGGACCAAACTGAAACATTTTAACCAGCCAGTAGCTTCTGTTATTTCTAGATTCTTTTTTTTTTTTTTTTTACCAAGAAATAATACTTAGTAGTGTTTTGGAAAATCTAATTATTGCTTTGCAAAGAGAGCACACAAAGAATCTTACTTCATGATGACTCCAGACTGTGGTGACCTCAAAGTATTTGGACACCTAATGCCTGAATGTCAGTGCATATAAAACTAATAACAAAAGTAGTATATGCAAATTAAATGTCATTGACCTTTCCTCAGAAGTTTATTTATCTGAGCCACTTTTGCAATGACTTTTGTAACCATTTTGTTCCAGGATAATTTTTTAGTGGATGTTTGGGATGCATGACGTCAGGGTACATCTACAATAGTGTTTTTAAGCATTTTCCAGAAGTTGCTCCATACTGAAACATACAGTCATATGCCAAAATTGGCACCCTTTGTAAATGATTCAAAGAAGGCTGGAAAATATATCTCATTGGTCTCCTTTTGATCTTTTATTTTTAAAAATCACAAAAATCTAACCTTTCATTGGATAATAAGAATTTAAAATGGGGGGAAATATGATTATGAAATAAATGTTTTTCTCTAATACACAATGGCCACAATTACTGGTACCATTAGAAATTTGTATGAGTAAAATATCTCTAAAGTATATTCCCATTCATATTCACAATTTTGAGCACTCCAGGGTGATTACGAACATGAAATTATCCAGCCATGGCTTTCTGTTTCACAGAAATATAAATAGGAGGGAAAACAAAGCTCAAGTTCCCTTAATCATCCATCACAATGAGAAAAATCTAATAATATATTTCTGATGTGCAGCAAAAGATATTTGAGCTTCACAAATTAGAAAGTGACTTTTAGAAAAGAGCTAGAGCAGTGAAAATTCCCATTTCCACCATCGGCAATAATTAATAATTTCCAATCAACATAAAATGTTATAAATCTGCCTGGAAGAGGACGTGTGTCTATATCGTCCTAATGCACAGTGAGGAGGAGAATTTGAGTGGCTAAAGACTCCAAGGACCACAGCTGGATTATCGCAGAAAATAGTTGAGTTTCAGGGTCAGAAAAACTTTTAAAAAATCGTCAAACAGCACCTACATCACCACATGATGTTTGGGAAGGTTTCAAAGAAAAATTCTCCTAGCTCATCTAAAAACAATCCCCAGCATATTCTGTTCTGTTGTCAGACACAACTGGAACTTCAAATGGGAAAAAAAAAACCCTGGCTTCTATGGTCAGATGAAACTAAAAAATGAGCTTTTTAGCAGCAAACTCTCAAGATGGGTTTGGTGCACACAGGTATAAAAAGTACCTCATGTGTACAATTAAATATACTGCTGTATTTTTGATGTTGTGGGCCTATATTTCTGCTGGAGGTCCTGGACATCTTGTTTAGACATGGCATCATGAATTCTATCAAATAACAACAGATAAAAAATCAATAAGTGACTGACTCTGTTAGAAATCTTGTAATGGGCCATGTTTGGATTTTCCAACCAGACAATAATCCAAAAACAAACCTTAGAAATAACACAAAAATGGGTCACTGTGCACAAAACCAAGCTTCTGCTATGGCTATTCCAGTCCTCTGACCTGAACCCTATAGAAAATGAGTGTGGTGAACTGAAGAGAAGAAGCATCAACATGGAGCTGGGAATCTGAAGGGTCTGGAGAGATTCTGGATGAAGGAATTGTCTCTGGTCTCTTGTCAGGTGTTCTCTAACCTCATCAAGCATTATAGGAGAAAACTCAAAGCTGTTATTATGCCAAATGGAGGTTACAAAAAGCATTGAATAAAAGGGTGCCGTTAATTGTGGCCTATGTGTATTAGAGAAAAACATTTATTTCATAATCATATTTCCCCCCATTTTAAATTCTTATTATCCACTGAAAGGTTAGATTTTTGTTAATTTTTTTAATAAAAGATCAAAATGATTAACAATGCAGATTAATTTTCACAGCCTTCTTTGATATTTACCAAGGGTGCCGATATTTTTGGCCATGACTATATGTAAACCCTAAAATCACCTTGCTGTGTGGGCTTAAAATGACATTTACACTCACTGAGAAGATACAGAGAGACCAGATATAATAAGATACAATTATCATGCTGTTCTTCATACAAACATTTTAAAATAACTATACAAAATCACAACAACACTCATTTTTTGACATATCTCTTGAAATGCTTGTTTTGATCAGTCAATTAAGTCAATAGACCTGGAGCACAAAAGCAGTGTTAAGGCACTGGGGTATATTTGTAGCAATAGCCAAAAGTACATTGTATGGGTCAAAATGATTGATTTTTCTTTTATGCCAAACATCATTTGGATATGAAGTAATTATCATGTTCCATGAAGATATTTTGTTCATTTCTGACCGTATATCAAAACTTCATTTTTTTTGATTAGTAATATGCATTGCTCAGGACTTCATTTGGACAACTTTAAAGGCGATTTTCTCAATATTTAGATTTTTTTGCACCCTCAGATTCCAGATTTTCAAATAGTTGTATCTCGGCCAAATATTGTCCTAAACCATACATCAATGGAAAGCTTATTCGTTCAGCTTTCAGATGATCTATAAATCTCAGTTTTGAAAAATTGACACTTAAGACTGGTTTTGTGGTCCAGGGTCACAAATATTAATGTCCACTAAACTGTTAACATATTAAAATGATTTCAAACACCCATTATTTATTAACTGTACAGTGGGGGGAAATGTACAGCCAGCCATTATCACACATTAAAACCCATTAGGTAAATACGAGACCCCTCCGCTTTGCTTTAAGATCCTAAACACCCAGTTTATTTTGAGATAGTGACTTAACAAATTAGATACGGAACTACAATAATGCTGATGTTACAAACTGAATGTAGATGAACTGCAACGTTGACAAAAGTCATTGTAAACTCACCTCAGATAGGCCGCTGTCCACCCAGCTTGGCCGGCGGAAAAAGGAAGGTCGTGGGTAGTACAGCGAGGGAATCATGTCGGCCTCAGAGATGGGATCCCCAAAGTGCTGGTCAAAGATCCGGCTGGGAAAGAAGGATGGCCAGAAGGAGCGACGGAACCAGGGATGCTGAATGGCGATGTCCATTTTGTGTCTGGGCCTTAGCAGCACTCAGAAAACTGCTGTCTCTTCTGCCTGCGCAGTTAAATAGAGCAACACCCTCGGCCCCTGGCAGACGAGCCAGCTGTGGATCTTTCTGGAATAATGATGTAAGCTGTTTGCCTGCCTTTGCCTCTTTCACTTTGGCCCTCCCACTGTCCTGTGCTTGCTACCCTGTCTCCTCTTCCAACCATCACTCTCTGTATTTATCCAAAGAGCTGATCAGATTTCAATTCACTCAGATACCAACTGGATTACAGTGCAAGCCCCAAATAGTGCTGATGGTCCCTTGTGTTCACTGCACTGGAAACTGCGCTGAACCTGCCAATATTGAGGAAAGTCAGTCATTGCTGGGCATTCCGGTGCTGGCTCATTTGATGCCAGCACAGATTAGGATGCCCATGAGGTGATGTGCCCGAGCATATTTCTGTTCTGAGCCCCTTTGGAGGTTTAGTCTTTACTGAATCTGACAGCGAATGTGGCTGAGATAACTGTGCCAGGCTAAACACCATACAAAGTCAATCCCCATGAACAAGCCCTCGGCTGGGCAGTGTGTTCGGGGCTTACTTGAGCTGGCACACTGACTGGACATCATGATTTTGGAGGGGTAAGCAGTCTCGGTCGCTGTGCTCTCAGTGAATACTTTATAATTTTAAACATTTCATTTTTGTGGATTTGGTGCCCTTTTAGTTCCCTGGACTTATTATTAGTTTAGCAAGAAAAAAATTACAGTACTGGACTTGGTAACATTATTAGAAAAAATTTGGGGTTGTAATCTCTCATGCTTACTAAGGCTGCTAACAAAAAAAAAAAAAACAGTAATATTGTTATGATTAATATTATTACAGTTTAAAACTGTTTTCTCTTTTAATACTTTTTCCGATGTCATTTTTTTCCTGTGATGGCAAAGCCTATTTTTCTTTTTTTTTGTTAGGAAACTGTGATAATTTTTTTCAGGATTCTTTTATAAACAGAATAATATACTTTTATTGACTATTTCTTAGAAATGACTGCTTATTAATATTTGAAAAAACAGTGTTGGCCAAGTCGGTAACTGCAACATGTAGAAACTAATAAAACAATAATACTGTGAAATATTATACAGTTTAAAAACTATTTTCTCTTTTTAAATACCTTTCATTTTAGGATTCTTTGATAAATAGAATAAATATAATTTTAAAAGAACAGGATTTATTTGAAACCGACATAATTTGTAATATTATAAATGCCAAATAAATATGTTGACCAAACTTTTGAATGGTATAGTGCAACTCTTTAACTTATTGTCATGTGCAATGCAAAAGCAATTTTAAAATAAAATATCTAAAAAAAATTATTTTCAGTTAGAATATAATATTAAGCAATTTCCATTCAATTGAACTATAATTAAGATTTGCATTAGGCATTTATGCAATGCAAATTTTCACTTTTTATTGTTATTTATTTATTTTTGCTGCAAAGAACATTTTGACTGATTAATATGGTGTAATGCTGTTATGAGGCTCATTCATGTTATTTCATTTTATTTTAATGTGTTATTTTAAGACCTATTCCAAACAAGAGTTTTCAAGAGTTGAAATAACAACCTTTTTCTTTTCTTTTTTCTTTCTTTAGACTGTTTTGCTTTTTGAGTCTCTCACTAAAACCCATTCACCATTTGCATTTGTGTACAGTATATGTCCTCCTATATGAGCTATGCAGGTCCACAGCGTTTACTACAAGCTATTTGTAGCAACATTTATCACTGTCCTGTCTCAAGTGCACTATCTCTCTTCTCCTTTCCCCCGCTGTTCTTTCCACCCCTCTCTCTTTCTAGCCTTCCTGCTCCTCTCACACTCCGAAAATTAGTGTAACTGAAGTCTGTCAATCCAGTGAATTTTTCAGTTATCTAGTCAACCTGCTAAAGAGGTCAAAATGGCTGACCGCACCGTTCCTCATGCCTACCCAATGAGTATGGATTACGAGATGTGTTCACCCCCTCGAATCTATGATCAGAACTTTGCAGAAGGTAAGTCAAATTAGAGTCTTGAATATAATAGAAATAGACAACATTTTAAGGCAAAACATCCTGTATGTGTACATTTCTTGTATTTTTATATTGCTGGCTATCATGCTATGTCTCAATGACTTTAAAAATGCTTTAAGCCGTTCTCATATATTTGATTTTAGCGTAAAAAAATCATTTTGATTGTCATAAATGAGGGTCAGTCTATAGCTATTAGCTAATAAATATATAATTGTGAACATCCATATTGGCACTTGTACTATGACAGTATTGAAATGTGATGCCTCAGTAACAACTTATATTTAGAATTCCACACATGACATGACCAAAAAAACCTCTTGTCCTCTTCATGAATGATTATGAGCTGATCTTATCAAACAAGTTAGCAGCAGGTTTCGAGGCCAACTGTGAAAACACCACTCACTGTTAAGCTATAACAGAGCAGCGTAAAAATGCCACATGTGATAGGATTAAAATAGAAACGGTAAGTGCAACCCTGAGTCTTGATCTGTTGCTGGCTTCACAAATTGTAAATAGACCTGACATGCAGATTCCCTGTGTCTTCTAGAAGACATTTCCAATTAGAATCTAGAGAGACAAGCTTTTCATGTAAAGTAGATACATTTCCATCAATAGTAGCAAATTGCTTCATGGTCAATGACATGATTTTAGTTTCTTTGTCTGGATTTTTTTGTTCCATTCATAAATACATAAAAAATGCAATACATAGACTTCAATACACCTGTATAGAGGCATAAAAAGTTGTCAGTAATCCAACTGATATCACAATGATGAAAAAAGGCTTATTAAAAGAATTAATTAAAAAAAACAAATTAAGTGCTTTGGCATGTGCATGTAGGGTAACTACCATTTAGCAACATGTAGAAAAAAATAAAACAAGAAATTTGATCTTTTTGTAATTTTATTTATATTTTTGAATTTTTTTCGTTCTGGAAGTATTAAGTAAAAATGTTAGCATGATACAACTGTTCTGATATCACAATGAAAAAAGATGTCTTGAAAAGGAACTTAAATAATTAAGAATATTTTATTCAATATTTTCTTTTAAGAAATCGGCTTCATTGTTTATTAATATTTGAAAAGAAAAACATGTCCACCAAGTCATGTAGTGCACAAAAACAAAATGTAAACAAAACATCAAATGATATCATGAGGTCAAAAGTCTCTTAAAATATTGACATTTTTATGATAAGGCAAGGTTAGTTCAGGTTGTAAAATATCACTTGGTGGCAATTTATTACGATTAGGAGTATTCAAGGGGAAGGAAAACACATATTTTAGATGAATACTAATTTTTTTTTAATTTATTGAACCAGGAAATGAATTCTGAGATTTAAAATCTCTTTAACAAGAGGGTCCTGACCAAGATAGGCAGCACATTTAGTTACACTTACACATAAAACAAAATGCATTGATTTACATATACAGAAATATGCACAAGTCACTCGAAACATTTACAATCAAATGACTCTAAAATTAGATTCTTTAAAATACTTTTAAAATCATTTAGTGATACCAACTCTTTTAATCATAACTTGTCTTGTAATTGATTCCAATCAAATGGAGCTGCATAACTAAATGCCCGTTGACCCATATTAGTACAAACTTTAGGGATGCTTAAAAGATAATATTCTTGTGAGCGAAGACCATAATTCTTTACACCTTTTTGAATGCTATTCTGCTGTAAATACGAAGGAAGTAAACCTAAAATGATTTTATATACTGTATAAATAAGTACCAATGCTCCATGATAAACCGAACGCCTGTAAACAACGTTTAGCTGCCTGCATATAAATGATATCGCAATAATCCAACACTGACAAAAACGTAGCTGCTACCAATCTCTTACTTGCATCAAAAGAAAGACAAGACTTGACTCTTAAAAAAAAAGGCCCAGTTTCGACTTTAATTTTTTCACAAGGCACTAAACATAAGGCCCAAAAGAAAGAGAATCATCGATGTATTCATATACATTTACACTTCAGCTTTTCAAAACTGGATGAAACCAAAAGAAACACAAAGAGTACTTTTTTTTTAGAACTTAGGACTTTAAACTTTATTAAAGGATTTTCGCAACATCATACGCCTGCTTGTTTCCAAGTTCAAAGTCTGACTGCAATTGGTATTCACTTACACTTTTCCAAGCAGGAAGGAGGAAATTTTGATATACCAAGCTGAATAGAATGCAGCATAATCATAAAATGTTTATATTGTGTTGTTTCCACTTTCATTATGGAGAGACAAATTACATGCCACTGGACGCATTGTGAGAGTATGATTAACTGAGATTATGATCTATTTTTTTTGCCTTCTCACCTTCTCAGCACTGAGTCCCAAGGACCTTTTGACCCCTGTCCTGTACCACGGTTACTACATTCGTCCCCGCATCAACAAGCAGCTCGAGCGGGGCTTCTCTCAGGTAGAAAGTGAAGATGATTGGTATCGAGTTTTGCTGGACGTGTGCCAGTTCACTCCGGATGAGATCAGTGTGCGAACAGTGGACAACCTGTTGGAGGTGACTGGGCGGCACGCTCAGAGAATGGACCAGCATGGCTTTGTGAGTCGTGAGTTTACCCGCACATACATCTTACCAATGGGTGTGGATCCGCTGCTGGTGCAGGTGTCTCTCTCACACGACGGGATACTGTGTATCCGGGCACCACGAAAAACTGAGGACCTGGAGCCTAAAATCAACCAGCTCAAGATTAAAGTGGACAAGAAGGAAAGCAAAAGTTAATCAAATGGACTTGATATAAGCAGGCCTACATGGAATCCCGCAGAACTCTGTTGAAAAGTCTATGGAGTTGGATTGTCCAACACTTGCGTGCTCATTTATTAAATATTTTGGATATTTTGAATAATTCGAAGTTCTCTCACTTGTGTTGTTTCACAGTTTGTTAAAATGCATTCCACAGAATTCTGCAGATTCCAAACTAAAATTAGTCCAGAAAAAGTCTACAGATTTCTTCTGGGTCTGTATGTAAACTACAGGTCAAACGTTTGGAATAATTAAGATTTTTTTTAAATGTTTTTAAAAGAAAAAATGTTCTAGCATAAGATCAATAAGACTATTATTAGTACATTTTTTAGTTATATTTACATTTAGTAATTTAGCAGACGATTTTATCCAAAGCGAATTACAAATGAGGACAATGGAAGCAATACAAATCAACAAAAGAGCAATGATACGCAAGAGCTATAACAAGTCTCAGTTAGCTTAACGTGACGTGACATGTGGCCAAGTATGGTGACCCATACTAGGAATTAGTTCTCTGCATTTATCCCATCCAAAGTGCACACCACAGCAGTGAAAACACACACACACAACACACACATACACACACACACCCGGAGCAGTGGGCAGACATTAATGCTGCGGCGCCCGGGGAGCAGTTCGGGGTTCGGTGCCTTGCTCAAGGGCACCTCCGTAGTGGTATTGAAGGCAGTACACGTAGCAAGGTTTTTTTAAATAATATAAAAAATAACAAGAAAACAGATAGAATAGAAAAAGAATAGAGTAAGCTAATGTTAGAGGTCTTTTTGCTTTTGTTAATTGTATAATAAATGAAAAGAAAACAGATAGAATACAAAAAGATTAGAAATCAAATGTTAGTTGTTGTTTTTTAAAGAAAACAAGCAGCAAATGAATAGCGTGCAAGTCTAAAAGGGGCAAGTGTTTTTTTTAAAGAATAGACTTAGAATAGAGAGTGCTAGAGTTAGAAGGTCAAATAAAGAACGGACAATAAAGATGGAAGATAAATAAAGTTTAGTTCCGAATGTAATTTATTCCTGTGATGTAAAGCTGATATTTTAAGCAGCCATAGTCTTCAGTGTCACATGATCCCTCAGACATCATTTTAATGTGCTTATTTGCTAACAGTTTTGCATTTTTACAGTTTTGCTGATTTGCAACAATTTTGCCACCGTTTAATATTAAAATAGAAAATTATTTTTAATTCTAATAATATTTCACAATTGTACTGTCTTACTGTATTTTTGATCAAATAATGCAGACTTGGTGAGCAGAAGAGAATTCTTTTAGAGGGAAAAGTTCACAAAAATGAAAACCTGCCGTTTATTACTCACTCTCAGGCCTTCCAAGATGTAGGTGACTTTCTTTCTTCAATAAACTATTCCTTTAAAAACACTAACAAAAAAAGTCTGAATTTTTCCAAACTTTTGAATGGTAGTGTACATTAGTTACTTCATTATGGTATACGGTGTACATCAGGGAGTCAAACACTGTACACACTGCTAGGGTGTAGTACTCAAGTACGGACTCGAGACATTTTTCTATGGTCTCGGACTCGTTGGTGTTTGCACTCGGACTTGTCTCGGACTTGGTTATTGGACTCGCCAAATGTTCTCGTTGGTCTCAACCGAGTCCAGCAATATGCTTTTTCTCTCCTTCAAAACAAAATCACATTTGCATGTCGCGCCTGAAAACGCGTGGAAAACGCTAGGCGCGCCGCTTCCTCCTTCTTTCCAAAGCCCTCTGTAGCCTGCGCTCTATGCTCTACGCTCCCGTGGCGTCTGACGTTATTGAAGGTATTTTGGTGCAAACCAACTGATGACCGTGACAGCGGAATTTTTAGTTGTAGAGAATAGCCACACATGTGAATCAGTAAATCTGAAGTCACAGACAAATGTTGCAAACTTGTAGATATTTTTTTCTCTCCCACAAACAGAACACAATAGTTACACGTTCTTGAATCCTTCACTTCAGGTGCACAAATCCTAGTCTACGAATAACAAATCAAGAAACTCGTACGCTCACCAGTTTTGCTACTATTGCTGCAGTGAATATAGTGCAAAACACATTCACACACCTGCATCAAAAATGTGAAGTCACAGACGAACTTTGTACATCCGCAAATCAGTTTGTGAATTCTTGCAAATAGATTTGCACGCTTGTAGAATGTTTTCCTACATATATATTTTTTTCTTGGATGCCTTTTCTAGCACAAACACAAGTGCATAAATACAACGGCGTGAATCTGCTGCTACGAATCTCAAACACTGTTTTTCGCTTGCAAACGACAAGTTTCACGCTCTCTCCCTTATCCACCGCCTATCTGTGTGATAAATGGTGCAAAAGTGATTTGTGCATATGTAGAGGCAACGGCGCGCACTGTTCAGAGAGCAGAGAATTTCAGCCAACCAGAAGAGCTCATTTGGGCGCCTGAAACACACCCCCTAGTTTTAGCCACAACCCCGAAAAAATCGCGAGCTGCGAGCATCTTGACAACGACAAGTATCAAAAAAGGTACGTGGCAATTTTTCCTTTCTGAAATCATTTGTTTATAGCTTAAATATAGCTACGTTGGTAAACAGTGTTTCTTAGTTAAGTTAGCAAATCTTATTTCACGAAAAGTAAGATAACGGTAGCCTACCTGCACTGTTAAATTTGCTATTCAATCGTCTCGTATTAAATTACACTGTCTAATATAACGATTTATTCCTTGTTTCTGTTATGCTTTACCTTATAGAAAAATGACAGATCAGGGTGCATCTTCACAGGCGAGTAAGTTAAAACCAAGGGTACCATGTTTTTTTTCTTTGGTGAATAGTAATTTTATTGGGATAGCCTACTATAGAAACTAAAGGTAATTTACAGCAGGCAATCTATAGTAGGTAATTTACCTAGTAATTATTACTCTCAGTGTTGGGTAGGATTACTAATTACTTCAGTTATCTCAGTTTTCATTCCTTTGAGAATCCTTGTTTTGTGATTTGGCTCAATATCTACTACTATAGATATTTACTACTATAGATTGCAGCTGCTAAATTACCTTTTGTTTACCTTAGTTTTCTATAAGGTAAGCATAACAGAATACAAGGAATAAATTAGACAGTGTAATTTAATACGAGACGATTGAATAGCACACTTAACAGTGCAGGTAGGCTAACGTTAGCTTACCTTCGTGAAATAAGATTTGCTAACCTAACTAAGAAACACTGTTTACCAAGTAGCTATATTTAAGCTATAAACAAATGATTTCAGAAAAAAAAAATAGCCACGTACCTTTTCTGATACATGTCGCTGTCAAGATGCTCGCAGCTCGCGATTTTTTCGGGGTTGTGGCTAAAACACAGGGGGAGTGTTTCAGGCGTCCAAACTAGCTCTTCTGATTGGCCAAAATTCTCCTGATCTCTGAAGAGTGCCCGCCGTTGCATCTACAGATGCACAAATCACTTTTGCACCATTTACCACACAGATAGGCGGTGCATAAGGGAGAGAGCGTGAAACTTGTCATGTGCAAGCGAAAAACAGTGTTTGAGACTAGTAGCAGCAGATTCACGCCGTTGTCGTTATACACTTGTATTTGTGCTAGAAAAAACATTCAAGAAAAATAAATATATGTAAGAAAACATTCTACAAGTGTGCAAATCTAATTGCAAGAATTCACAAACTGATTTGCGGATGTACAAAATTCGTCTGTGACTTCACATTTTTGATGCAGGTGTGTGAATGTGTTTTGCACCATATTCACTGCAGCAATAGTAGCAAAACTTGTGAGCGTACGAGTTTCTTGATTTGTGATTCGTAGACTAGGATTTGTGCACCTGCAGTGAAGGATTCAAGAACGTGTAACTGTTGTGTTGTGTTTGTGGGAGAGAAAAAAAAAATCTACAAGTTTGCAAATTTTGTCTGTGACTTCAGATTTACTGATACACATGTGTGGCTATTCTCTACAACTACAAATTCCGCTGTCACGGTCACTCAGTTGTTTTGCACCAAAAATACCTTCATAGCCGTCGCTAAGCAACTATGACCTGCGCTCTCCATGAAGACGCGGGAGTTTCAGCAAAGGATAAATGGATTTCCAGCACTAAAAATCCCTTGCAGTAGCTCTGCTACTAAATTTATTTAAAAAAATGGCTATCCTTGTACAGCTATGATCAGCTGTTTCTCCGTCTTGGCTTAGCTTTCAATTTTGTTACGGGAAAGGATGAAGCTGATTGGTTGAGTCTTGTCACATGACATACAGTATGGTTTTACAAACCACAGAGAATTCTTCGACGGGGCACGGAAGAAGAAGAAACACAAGGCCAACTGCATATTTTGCAACAAAACTATTGCAGAAACCTGTGGGACAACATCTAATTTCGTAAGGCACCTGCAAAGACACCACAAAGAGAGGTAAGTTGAGCCGGAAGGCATCCTGAACATAAGAATTAGCCTTTGTATTTGACTCTTTGGTAACACTTTACAATAAGGTTAATTAGTTAATTACATTAGTTAACATAAACTAACAATGAAAAAAAAACTTCTAAAGCATTTATTAATCTTAGTTAACGTTAATTTCAACATTCACTAATGCATTATTAAAATCAAAAGTTATTTTTGTTAACATTAATGCACTGTGAACTAACATGAACTAACAATGAATGATGTTAACAAAGACAAAAATAAATAGTGTAATAAATATATTGTTAATTGTTTGTTCATGTTAGTTAATACATTAACTAACATTAACAATGAGCAATTATTGTAAAGTGTTACCGACTCTTTTTATGAGGTTAGAAATAGGGCTGAAAGATGAATCGTATTTTCATAGTCATTTCAGTATGAACATGTTATTTAGCAATGGGCTAAATAGCAGCTCATTGGCTAATAGCAGCAATGGGCTAAATAGCAGCATAAAAACGTGCTATGAAATAGCAGAGTTGGTGGATTTAGGCGCCAGAGTGCAGAATTCAGCACTCAACAAAACTCTGGCGTTTCAGCGATGACTCATCTGAATGCCTTTGATTGGCCATTGCATTAATAAACTCAATGGAATCGTATGTTATTGGTTGTAATGCTCACTGCTGTAAAAACAAACAAAAATTATTTAGTTTTATTTGTTGGCCCTAATTTGCACAGTTAATTATTCATTTATTTATCACAAGTAATCATCATTGCAAAAAAAAAACTCCACTGTTATCACACATGGCAGAATTTCCTCATATCGTGCAGGACTATTAGAAAGGCAAAATCAATGCAAATCAGTGGATATGTCTGCTATAATAGGATAGGTGTGTTAAGGCCAGTTGGAGTTAAACTCTGCAGGACATTTGCCCTCCAGGATCTAGTTAGGAGACCCCAGTCCTACAGAGTTGTTACTTTGCACATGCTTTTTGATCATTACAAATAATAATGTAAAATGATTTTCTTAGAATAGGAGATATGCTGTCTCTCGCATCACATACATTATCAATAGTTAAGTATGTGGTCTTGAAGAGGATCCTTTTGTTTTCTCTCATTTGGACTCGGTCTTGACTTGGACTCGAAACTTTTGGACTTGGACTTGACTTGGACTCGAACCTCTTTGGACTCGGTCTCGACTAGTCCTGGTCTTGGACTTGTCTTGGACTCGACAAAGCTGGACTTGACTACAGCTCTACTCTGGAATTGATGCGCACATTAAGTTTCCCTCAGGATAACCTTGCGGATGTGGGCCATGTGTGAATTTTTGCTAGACAAAAATATGTTTTCTAATAAACTTTTCTGTATAGCTGGCAAAAATGTAAAACACTCTTGCCTCCGTTTTGTTACTTACAGTTATTGCAAAAATGAAAAGGTCACCTGCCATTGGTAGACTATAAAGATAGTCCTGCCCCAAAGTTGTGCCATTGGTTGAGCCACTGTTGCTGTGTTAAAGTTGCAATGACTTGGTTCTATCCATCGGTTATAGAATCACAGTGTTTACACTTTTCTGGGAAATCAGTCTACCATTGTTTACTTACAGTTCTCTCTGCATATTAACCGGATCTGAGAAAGATTTTATCATTGCAAACTTACACACTTCAGCTTTAATGAATGATTTTTTAAAAAGACTAAACAAGACATAACACGTCACTTAAAAATGATTAAAATTGTTTAACTATTTACATGTACATGTATGAGGATATTACAATACAGCTACTGTACAATGCAAGTAGTGCACAGTAAGTCCAATGTAAACCAAGAGTTCTCTGCAGGGAAATGGATCTCTTGTTACCTAGCCACTATCATTCTGTTCATGAATGAATGACTGGAAAGATATACAACATTAAAGATATTGTCAAACATTCATGACCTAAAGGTCAGCCTCAACGATAGGGGCGTTGCAGCTCGAGGTACAAAGGTAGCTTTCTTTAAGAGCAACACCTGCAGGACTCCAGATACAGAGGAACAAGGAAATGGAAAATGAGCAACTGATCAACTCTAGGCTATCTGTGCACTGACGACGATCTCTGCCATGGGGAGCAGTTTAACCAAAACAATAAATAAGTGAGTAGCCAAACATTTGCATGTTTAAATTGTTAAACATACTGGGTTTACAGTATTTATTTACTCAAATGCGACAGGGTTCTATGACATGTGCTTGTTTTATCAGTAGGATCTTGATGGGAAGGAAACTGCCTTAAACAAGATTCATTTGTGTTGCTAAATGTTCTGTTCACTATTTAACACAAATGTGAACCTTTAAGTATAGGCCATTCTTTGAGAAACATGATCCTCTGTGTCTGTTCATATTTGATAGTTTGAATGCTTAACAAATGCTGTTGGTGTTCATAAGGTATTGTATTGTTCAGGAAAGAGGGAAGTGTATTGTATTAGCATTTAACAGGACAAAGAAGTAGGAAGCTAAATATTCTTCCTCTTAACCCTTGTAAAAAAGAAGTACACTACTTTTAATTAGAGTGCTTATTACTTTGAAAGAATGTACTGTGCATACTGAGTGTAATGTTTTCAGACACTTAATTTCATGTTATTTACAAATAATTGAACATTTATTATAGATTAGGTTCATATTAAATGCTATCTTAAAAATGTTTTTTGACCCACTTAAGTAGGACTTAAGTGCATCTTTAGATGTAATTACGTCTATTGTCTTTGAAATATTGTTAAAGTCTGCCGAATGTACTGACAAATATTTATGTATACTAAATGTATACTAAAATGTAATTTCTGCTGAAACTTGTATGTCATGTATTTAAAATACAGCATATGTAATTACACATTTGAAATGAAATAACTTCAAATGTAAAATCAAATAATACATTACAGTTAGTTATAATCAAGTATTTTGTGCTTTAGCATGTAAGTCAAATCAAAATAAAGCATGACAAGATTATTTAAAAAAACTAAAATAGCCTTTAAAGTAAAATTTTAAAGTGTATTTAAGTGTATTAAAACAGTCATGCAAGTAGACTCTTTTTAAGTACCATTAAGTGGCATTTATTTCATTAATATTTGACAATAAAATATACTTGTCAGATTTGAAGTGCACTACAAATGCACATTCAGTATAGTTAAACACAGCTCTTTTTCACAATGGAAAAGTCTATCAATGATCAACTTCAGTTAGGGGACTACACTACAGAACAAATAAACCAACTTTTATTTAAATTGTAGTATGTGCTTTTTTTCTTAGGTGGAGAATAAATCCAAGAAAGCTTTCACAAAAACAGGCAAAAAGAAAAGGTAACAAAACACAACAAAACAAAAGCTCCATTTATGAGATAATAAATTAAAAGGATTCTCTAATTAGCAAAAGAATGTTTATTACTTGCTTATCCCATTGTTGTAATGTTGATTGCTATTCAACAATGTTC
Source organism: Sinocyclocheilus anophthalmus (assembly GCA_018155175.1). NCBI lineage: Eukaryota > Metazoa > Chordata > Actinopteri > Cypriniformes > Cyprinidae > Sinocyclocheilus > Sinocyclocheilus anophthalmus. Next base: position 263,591 of record JADLZN010008552.1, on the reverse strand, counting down.
ATCTTTACAACAGGTCCACCTGTGGTTCCTTCCCATCAGGTGTGTTGGTTTAACTGGTCACTAAAAAAAACTTTATGCTAATGTTTTTGTGACAACAACTTTTTTTTCACAGCAGGCCCGTGTTGATGCTCACATGTATGACCTTGTGTCAGCTGAACCACAGTATGCCCAGGTGAATAAAAAACGGAAGCAGAATGAGGATGGTTTACACTACGCAGAGATTCAAGTCCTACAGTCTGAAAATGCGACCAGCAGAGGAAAACTGAAACAGACCTCAAACTACGACAACACGGAGTATGCAACCATAGACTTTAAAACTACTGTGAACATACAGACTTCAGCTGAACCTGCAGATTTATTCATCCCACCTGGAGAACTACAGAGACCAAACATGAACTTTTCCCACAGGAAGAATGTCCACTCAAAGCGAGCAGTTATGGCGTGAACAAACAAAAGCACATTTCTGTTTATTTTTGTATATTCTATCCTGCTGTATTACTATTGTGCCTTTGAACAAGGCATTTAAATGTGAAATGTGTACTCAAGTGCCATAAAGAGGTTGTTTGTTTAAAATATATAGCCTATGATATAACTTCTGCAAATCAAAATGTATTTCTAACATTCAGAGTACATTTGCAGCCAATTGGTTTATTAATTGAAAGTACATTTATAGTAATCGTATTCTTGTGTAGCCAGCTAATGTCAGGTTCACTTTGTGGTTTATTCTGGCTATGGGGATGTAGTTGTGTTCTCTGGAAATGATTTCTAGTCAAGTGAAAACAAAAGAAGTTGGTGTCATGACTCACCAACACAGTTTCAGTAAGCGGTTGCCATCTTGGAAATGACATCATGACAGGGTTTATCAGTGTGTTCCTACTAACAAGTTGGAAGTCCAACCTCCAGCGAAGTTCCAGTTGTTATTTTGGTCTAAAACGCACCATTACGGTGTCTACCAGCCGTGGCTAATTGGATCATGCTTATGAATGATATTCAAGTTCTTTGTACACATTACATAATTGATTATATTAATTCTCTATAGAATATGAAGATAAGGCAATAACATAATAGGGTTTTATTGCTGTGTCTAAAAAAAGAACACCCTTTCACTCATTCAAATAGCATACAGAGCTGCTCAAAATCTAGAAGATCATGTTTTGCTTCATGGTTTGCCTCTGTTATTTCTTGTGGTCGGTTAGGATACAGTAATGTCCCACACAGTAAGATTACACAACAACAACAAAAAGTCCCTTGAAGTAATGTTTAGGCCTACCATAGACCGTATACTGCACTCATAAAACCAAAATAACTATTCTAAAATTCAATAGGAAATTCTTCAGTTTTGCTGATTCCGTGTTCAATATTAATATTGAATTGCAACGTTGATTAAATGTTCTGTAGCTACTTATCCTACAGGACCACCACAAACTATGTGTAAATAAAAACGGACCTACTCAATTTTGCCTTGAAGAAGAGACTTTGTAAGGCATGTGAAATGTACTGTCTCATTAAACAGGAATGCATGCACTCTGCTGTTCATAATATTCATTCTCAGGTTAAAGTGTTCCCATTAAAATAGCCCAATAGAAATGAGCCTGAGTTCCGGGTCAGCTGACCGGTAGGACGACGGAGGTGGTTTGGCGGGTTAGCATCAACTGTGCTGAGACTGGAGAGGATGGATGCAGGTAGTATGGATGATGAAGATGATTCTTCAATAATTGATAGTGAGGGATGGCCTCAGGTACCAGATGCATCAAACAAACAAAGAAATAGAGAATCTGAGTCGGATGACAATATCACAGAGATAGGAGGAAATAACAAAACCAGGAAAATGGAGGTGGAATATAAAGTAATAGTAGCATTTTCCGGAAAAATTGAAAACATCAACAATCCAATGAAATTTACGAAAATAATAAAGAAAGTACTAGGCAATGTTAACTCTGCAAGGTGCTTAACAAACAATCGCGTCCTCATTTTTTTGTGTAAATAGAAAACAACAAGAGAATGCGTTAAGTATCAAAGAACTAGGTGGTGCAGCAGTCAAATGTCATGTACCGGGGGAACTTGATCATCTTAAAGGAGTAATCTTGGGGGTGCCTGTGTCCTTATCTGAAGAAGTATTAAAGACAGAGATAAAGAATGAAATGGTGACAGAAGTGAAGCGTTTGCAGTCTAGTAAAAATGGTAGGAAAGAAGATAGTACTACTGTTGTATTAACATTCAACTGCAAAAACTTGGATATATGTGCTATACGGTTCGGCCGTATATCAGACCAGCACTGAGATGTTTTAACTGACAAAGATTGGGACATGTTGCAGCAGTTTGTAAAGGGAGAAGAAGATGTTGCAAATGTAGCAGAGATCATGATTATGGGCAATGTGGTGAGGGGATTGAACCTAAATGTTGTAATTGTGGAGGTCCACACTAGGTTGAAAAGCCCAAAAACTAGCTACAGAAGCAATGAAATACAAAACAGTACAAAATATTTCATATGCTCAAGCAGTTAAGCAAGTACAAGCTGTTAATGGAAATCTGAAGGAAAACAGCACAACCCAATTTAAAGATACATGCAGTCATAAATGTCTCTTGGATGGAAACATGCTTGTGGTAAACAAAATGAATTTTGTGGCATTTATAGCAGAAGTCATTAATTGCTCAGCTCAAACAGCGAAAAGAACCGAAAAGCTGAAAATCATAATAGCCGCAGCTGCTCGACATTTGAGTATTACTGAAATTTCAGTTGAACTGATTCAAACATTACTTGGACAAACCGAGGGAACCACAGGGTTATGTGATCCTTCGGGAAGTCAAAGAAGTAAAACCATTAAATGAAAATACTACAATGGAATGCCCGAAGTTTGATTGCGAATGGCCAAGAATTTAAAAGATTTGTACATCAGTTAACAATTTTACCAGACATTATTTGTATTCTGGAGACTTGGCTTCATCCACAATTAGATTTTGTCATTCCTGGTTACAAGTCAGTTAGAAAAGATAGAATTGGATCAAATGGTGGGGGATGTGGAACCTTTGTTAAAAATGGAGTGGCTTTTAGAGAAATAATATTAGGTAATGTGTTGTGGTAGAGGTATGGTCACAGGAAGGTGGGATAAAGGTGGTCAACTTTTATAATCCTTGCAATCAGTTAACATTAGATGAATTGAATATAATAAGAACTAAGGCTGGGGATAATTTAATATGGTGTGGGGATTTTAATGCACATAATGCACTGTGGGGAAGTTTATGCACAGATTGGAATGGAAGGGCTGTAGAAGAGTTTATGGAGGAACAAGCTTTAGTGTGTTTAAATGATGGGAAGGGAACTCGATTCAATAAGGGTTTCTTCAACTTCTTGTCTAGATCTAACAATAGTTCCGGGAACTATAGCATTGGAATGTAGATGGGAAGTCCTAGATCATTCAACATTAGGTAGTGATCATTTTCCAATAATATGTGCTTTTGGAATGGAAATGTATCACCAAAATAAAACAAAGCAAACCAGGTGGAAATTTGATAAAGCTGACTGGGTTATGCATTGATGGAATGGAGAATTATAGTACTGAAGATGATATAGACTTATGTTCTGAAAGATTAAATGCGATTATTATTAATGCAGCTGAAGACTCCATTCCTAAATCAGAAGGTAAAGATAGGTTGAGGATTGTTCCTTGGTGGAATGAAGAGTGCACTAAAGCAGTCAAAGATAGAAATAGAGCATTCAGGGAGCTTAGAAAAACATTAATACCTACAAATGTACTAATTTATCAGAGGAAACAGGCTCAGGCAAGGAAGATAATTAAGCAAGCCAAAAAAAGGTATTGGCAATCATTTTGTAACACAACAGGTAATGAAACTCAGTTGAGAGAAGTATGGAGTGTACTTAAAAAGCTGGTTGGAGTTTATAGAAATCAGAATATTCCAGTTTTAATAGATGAAGAGGAGAAAGCAGTGACTGAAGAGGAAAAGGCTGAACTGTTGGCCTTTACCATTCAAAAGGCTCACAGTACAAATAATCTTGAAGAAAATTATAAGAGAAGGAGGGAAGAAATCTTAAAGCAACATCAAGATATCTATATTAAAAAACCTAATAGTCTAACAGCATTAGATGCCACTTTTAAAATGTGGGAACTAAAAAGAGTATTAATTAAAGTTAGAAATACCGCCCCAGGGAAAGATAGAGTTTGCTATAATATGATTAAACAAATGGACGAAGTGATACTTAAAGCAATATTGGATCTTTTAAAGGTCAACTGCCTTTATCATGGTCGTAATTCCTATTCCCAAACCAGGGAAAGATTCGGGAAAGCCAATTGCTTTGACATCTAACCTCTGTAAAGTGATGGAAAAAATGATTGTTAACCGCTTATATTATGTGTTGGAAAGCAGAGGATTAATAGCTCCCTATCAGTTTGGCTTCCGACCAGGTAGATCTACTTCAGATGCATTATTAAGACTAGAAACTGATGTAAAGAAGGCATTAGCAATGAAAGAGGTGTTAGTGGCAGTATACTTCGACACTGAAAAGGCATATGATATGATGTGGAGGGAAGGAGTGTTATTAAAGTTGCAGAGAATTGGAATTGTAGGAAGATTTTATAATTGGGTTTTAAGTTTCTTGTTTGGTCGAATGATTCAAGTCAAGGTGGATAGTGTATTATCTCAGATGGTGAATGTAGAAAATGGAACTCCTCAGGGAAGTGCTATAAGTCCTATATTATTTAACATAATGATCAATGATGTGTTTGAAGGAATTCATCCAGCAATTTCAACAGCATTATATGCTGATGATGGAGCAATGTGGAAGAGAGGGAAAAATGTTAAATATATTGTACATAAAATTCAGGAAGCAATAGAGGGTGTAGAGAAATGGTCAGTGGAATGGGGATTCAGATTCTCTATATCCAAAACGTGTTGTCAGTTTTTTACAAAAAAAGGATTGCAGAAAATATTAAAATTTATTTATATAAACAACCATTAGAAAGGTTGTTTAGATTTAGGTCTGTGGTTTGATTCTAAACTAACATGGAAAATCCATATTGACCACATTGAAAAGAAATGTAGTAAAGTACTAAATCTAATGAGATGTATAGTAGGCCAAGAATGGGGGGCAAATAAACAATCAATGATCACCTTGTACTGTGCACTTCTACGATCTGTTTTAGATTATGGATGTATTGTATATGGATCTGCCTCAATCAGTATGCTTAAAAAGTTAGATATTATTCAAGCACGAGCTTTGAGATGTATTACAGGTGCAATTAAAACAACTCCAATCTCAGCAATGCAAGTTGAAACAGGAGAGTCCCCATTAGAAATAAGATGTAAAAAATTGGATCAATTTACAAGGGCATAATTCAGATCATCCTACAAAATCAATATTAGAGGGGAGTTGGGAGACAATGAACTTAACAGGAACAGGGTTTGCATGGGAAGTAAAGGATTGGGCTGCAAAAATGTCACTAAATAGTATTAAATTTTCACCAACAGTTACAATTTCCCCAATACCTCCTTGGTTTTTCAGTCAACCTAAAGTTGATTTTCAAATTCATGAATATATTCAAAAAGGACAGATTGACATTATTAAAACCCATTCAACAGAATATATCAGAACAGTTTATTATGCATTTCTGCCAATATACACTGATGGCTCAAGAAACCCAGAAATAGGTCGTACTGGATCTGCATTCTATGTTCCAGAATTTAAAATTGGAAAATATTGAAGGTTAACGGATGGGACGTCAGCATACGCAGCCGAAATGGTGGCAATTCAAATGGCACTTAGTTGGGTAGAAGAAGTGATGCCAAATAAGGTAGTGATTTGTTCAGATTCAATGGCATCACTTACCAGTCATCAAACTTTTCAAACTGTTAGATATGATATCTTTATAGAAATAATGAATATATTGTATAGATTAATATAATATAGACATGCTGTAAGAATAGTTAATTTTGTTTGGGTTGCAGCTCATGTTGATATACCAGGAAATGAAAAAGCTGATAAAATGGCTAAAGAGTCACTTAATCTGAATACTCCTACTATTTCAGTTTCACTAAGCAGAATGGAGGGAAAAGTACAATTGGAAATGGCAAGGGAATTGGAATGACTGTAAAACAGGAAGACATTTTTATAATATACAAAACAGGGTAATTGTTACACTTTTAAGAAGGATGCGATGTCCGTTCTTGGGGCAACACATTTATTTCTGTTAAAACAACATGAAAAACACCAGTTAAACACGGAGCGCTTTTCGTTGCGTGTACACTGACACTCATCACATACTGAATGCTACTTCTGTTCTGTTAGTCAGCTACCTTAACAGAGTATTGTAACAATAACATGTCTGATAGTGCACGTCTACGCAGATACATGGCAGTGAACACATTACTCTGTATACCACACAATTATTCAGCAATACCTGCTCTAAATCCACAAACAATGTAACAATGCTCACTCTCACAAGGTATACAGGAAAGGTAATATGAATAACATCACTAAAGTATCACAAACTCCTTTACAATGAGCACAATTAATGTATAAACTCAAACATAACTATGAAAATAACTATTTAATATATATCCACATTACTCCAGTGTTGATAACGGTATGAAGCCGTATTAACACCCTTTTTAATCACCGTTTTAATTGTTTTTATTCACAGCTTTTAATCTTCTATGAAATATGCGAATGAACTGTCTTTATTTCATGAACTAGATTTTAACCAAACACCAGTTACTGTGTTTTTCATAACAATCTGACAAAATGATTAATAAAAGCATTCTACCACTGAATCTTACTTGAATTCTTATTAACAGTACATACTGAATGTGCTTTTAAATGTAATGGCTGACAGAGTGACTCTAAATGAAGCTTTATAATGTTAATGTGTTATCACAGACACATGTGTTTCTTTTGACTCAGGCTGTATGCCACTCCACACAACTAATCAATGTTCGTTCACATCTATTTAATTCAACATCATTCCTCGTTTTGCATTCTTATCTCAACTATGTATTTTTTTAGACATTTACTTCTCACTTTGCTCGTGCTGAAAGTTACTGGTCTTTCTTGGAGTGGATAACACTCTCGTCCGCCATTTTATGTACGACACTCTTAATCACGGTTAAAGTTAACATTTCTTAATACCTCTGGTGCGAACTACGACTCTATAAGAACAGAGTACTATTGGGCATTACTACAGTAATGATTATTGTCAGCTTACCTGTTAAAACAACATGAAAAACAAGTTAAACAAGGAGTGCTTTTCGTTGCGAGTACACTGACACTCATCACATACTGAATGCTACTTCTGTTCTGTTAGTCAGCTACTGATGCGTAGTGTAAAGCTTGGGTGCCCCCTGCTGGCGAACCTGAGTTTCACAAGAACAATTTTACGCAGAACACCGTGCAATCCCGTAATGCAAGTTAATGTCAAAATAATTTTCATTGTTCTCAGACAGCGTCATTACAGACTTTAAAATTTGAAGGGCATTTTTTTTTATGTCTTTTCTTTTTTTAATACTGAGCGCTACACTCTCCCCAACAAAATTAAATGTCTCCTGACATTTCCGGGAACAACTAAAGCATTTGCTTAAAACACCTCGGCCATCCAAGGCCTCCAATAGACCTTAGTCTGTGTTACCTTACAGTTTCTTTGTACCAAGGACGGTTGACCCAGTGTATCATAACTCAGTACAACAGGCTGATGTCTCAGTCTCGGGGGTCGCTGTCTTACCGTCTGTCTGTCTCCTTGTGTGGGGGTCAGAGGGTCTACCCCTGATTCACCATACTCAGGCCTATTAGGGTTCAACTTAGGTCTCTGATATTGTAGTGGCACATCCTCTTCGCTTTGTAGTGGCACATCCTCTTCATGATGCTGAGGACTCTGCTGAGGCCGGAAGGGCTCTGCCAGAGGATTCAGTGAAGTCCGTCTCTGCCGTCCCCCTCTGCCAGGTCTGAGATGCCAATTGTAGGTGCCGCTGTATTCATCACTGGAAGTGTCACTCCGTTCTGACTGCTGTCGTTGCTGACGTCGAGGTTTGGTTCTTTCCTTTGATGAGCCCAGGGAGTTTTTCTGTGGCTGGACACAACCTGTTGCCTCATTCTTTGTGCAGTTGTACGCGTGGACAACCTTAGCGAGAGACTCCTTCCAATCTTCCTTCTCCTTGTCGTCCAGGGTGCGCAGCATGGACAACAGGGTACAGTTAAACCTCTCCACCTGCCCGTTACCCTGGGGGTGGTATGGTGTCGTGTGCGAGCCCTGGATGCCAGAAAGTTTCTTCAAGCTGGCCATCAACCTGTTCTCAAACTCTTTTCCCATATCGTGATGTAGTCTGCTCGGGAACCCGAACTTGAGTGCAAAGTCGTTGAAAATCTTGTCAGCTACAGTTTTGGCTGTTTTGTTCCTTGTTGCATAGGCTTGCGCGAACCTCGTAAAATGGTCCATGACCACCAATATATACTCGTACCCGTGCTTACATTTCTCCAAATGCAGAAAGTCTATGGAGACGAGCTGGAATGGATAAGTGGTCTGGATCGGTATCAGAGGCGCACGTGTCTGCTTATTCGGCTTCCTCTTCTTGAGGCATTCACACACTCTTGTGACAAAATGTTCAACATCTTTACTCATCTGTGGCCAGTAGAACCTTTCTCGAATCAGGTCAAGTGTCCTTTCGACCCCCAAGTGACCCATGTCCTGGTGCAGCTCTTTAAAGACCAGCGGATGATAAGCTTTGGGGAGCAGCAGTTGTTCTCGACGGGAAGTCCTACGGCGCAGAACACCATCTTGACCCACAAGAACCTTTAGCCACTGTTTCAGCAGTATGGCCACTGCAGGGTTCTCTGCTTTCACTTCAGCTCTACTTGGCCTCCTGCTCTGTGACTTGTACCAGAGAACTCTTGAGAGGACTTCATCCTCTTCCTGAGCTTTGCGAATTTGATCAGGGGTGAGAGGTTGGCTGGTGTCACTGTCTTTCACCAGGCTCAAAGCACTGACCTGAATCAACCCCACGCCCCGGCAAGGATTCCTCCTTTCCGCAACGACCCTTTCCATAGATGCACTGATTACATCTTGACTGGCCTCAGCCGTACAGCGGTGCATGTAGTCCTCAATATCCAACGGCATCCGTGACAACCCATCTGCATCGGAGTTGTTTTTGCCTGGGCGGTACCTGATTGTGAAGTTATAATCAGCCAGCTCCGCCACCCATCTGTGTCCTGTTGCATTGAGTTCCGCGGTAGTGAGCACATACGTGAGTGGGTTGTTATCTGTATATACCACAAACGATGGGGCATGGTAAAGATAATCCCGGAAACGTTCGCAGATGGCCCACTTCAACGCTAAAAACTCTAGCTTTCCAGAGTGCAGATGGTACCTCTTCTCTGAAGGGCTCAGGGTGCGGGAGCCATAGGCGATCACTCTCATCTTCCCCTGCTGTCTCTGGTATAACACCGCACCCAGACCGACTTGGGATGCATCACAATGTAATACAAATGGCTGGGTGAAGTCAGGATATCCAAGGACAGGGGGCTTTGTGAGTGCCTCAACAAGCTGATTCAACACTTCCCGGTGAGACCTGGTCCACTGTATAAGTGTCTGTGATGGTAAATGACCATTATTTTTCTTTCCTGTTTTACTGGGCCTCTTCACTATAGGGTCTGGAGTGTGATTTTCGGGGTTTGGGGCAGTGAGTAGGTTATACAGCGGGTGGGCCAAACGGGAGAAGTTGGGGATGAAGGGTCTGTAATAGGAGAGGAACCCGAGCATCTGGCGTACCTCACCAACGGTGGCAGGCGTCTTCTCTTTGAGAGCCATCACTGGAGCCATCTCTGCAGGGTCCATTGTGTAACCCTCTCCTGTCACCCACTTGCCAAGAAACCTCACACTCGATTTAAACAGCTCACATTTCTTTGAAGTCAACTTCACCCCATGATCCTTATAGCGTTGAAGGACAACACGGATATGCTCCAAGTTCTTCTCAAAGCTGTGACTGTGTACCAGGTTGTCATCAAGGTACGGGAGGCAAATCGTGTCTCTCAGGTCAGCCAAACAGTACTCCATGCTCCTCTGAAACTCTGCAGGTGCTGAACTCAAGCCAAAGGGTATACGCACCCATTCGTAGAGCCCCCAGGGTGTTATGAATGCTGTGAGAGGCTGGCTCTCCCTATCCAGATAACCCTGGTGGTACACTTTGCCCTGGTCTAAGACCGAGAACCATGAGCTCCCACCCAGAGCATCCAACATATCCTGAATCCTCGGTATCGGATGGCGGTCGGGGACTGACTTACGGTTGAGTTCCCTGAAGTCAACACAGAGACGGAGACTACCGTCCTTCTTGCGGACGCACACCACAGGTGACGAATAAGGGGATCGGGAAGGTGTGACCCACCCTCTTCTCAATAGATCCTGCAGGTACTCCTTAACTTCATTGTGAAGAGGCTTTGGGACGGACATGTAGGTCTTTTGCACTGGGCTGGTATCATGGAGGGTAATGTGCATCTTGAGAGAAGGTATACAGCCCACATCATCACTGTCATAAGCAAAGGCCTCACATTCCTCCCGCAACACTCTCCTTACAGCCTCCTGCTGTCCCTCTGAGAGATGGCAGAGATCCACAGGTGGGTCCCATGAGGTTGGTCTTCTTGCCTGCTTATTATCTGACTGTGGTGTGCTACTTTCTTCGCTGGACTTTGTCTATGTTCTGTTTTTTTTTTCAGCTGTTGTCTCATTTGCTTTCGTTTGCACAGGTGTTGTGTATACTGTCTTGACGGGTTCCAGGTTTCCAATCACTCTATGACGGTCCAGACAGATGGTGCGATCAGTAGTGTTGGTCACAGAGATGGGTATGTATGTCACTCTCCTTTCTGGGATCTGCACCAGTACATCATTGTAGAACACGCCTTCTGGTGGAGGATTAAGCAAGTCAGGTGAAAAGATCATGTGTTGGCCTTGTGCTCGTGAACTCACATGTGCTCTTATGTAGACAGTGGTGACTTGGTTAGCTGGTAAGGGCACTCGTTTTCTGCCGGTACGAACTACACCAGTCTCCGAATCACCACTCTGCATCAACTTGACCACACGATGAGCAGTTTTCACTGTTATTGCAAAGGCTTTACTCACTTTGTGTGCCAACTGTTTTTTCCACCTTTATGCTCTCCCTCGCTTCTGTTAATGATGGCCTCAATGACGTTGTAGCCTATGATGGGGTCACTGGCAACTGCTGGGTCGCTCGACACTAGTATTGGCACTTGTAAATCATTTATCGTGGTGGGGTCACTGCCTAGTCTGAAACTGACTTCAATCCAGCCGATATATGGAATGGGCGTGTCATTAGCAGCAAAGACTGTCAGTGTCTCATCCTCCAACAACTCTGAGATGGGTCTGACAATGGTGTGGGGGAGGTGGTTCAGTCGCCAAGGGTCATTCACTATGCTGGACTGCGCTCCCGTGTACCACAGGGCTCTAACTGGGCAATTGTCCATAACACAGTTCACTATACACCTGCTACCTACAAGGCTTACCAACTGTGGCCGGTGTCGAGGGGATATATAGTTAACCACACTTACAGCTGATGAGGCGCCAGCTGCTCTTTCTTCAAGGGCTGTTGTTGGTTGCATGATGCTTGGTGGTGACTGCTCATTTTGGGGCGCTCGGCCTTGGACTACTGTTGGCCCCACTTCAGTAGTCCCTGCCCGTTTCCCGGCATAGTTCTGCATCCACGGGAGAAGTGGCCCTCCTGCCCACATTTAAAACAGTGCAGGCATTTCTCACCTGTTCCCTCATCCCTGCATCTCTTGCAGCCTTTCACTCTCAGCTTTTGTTCAGGGGGACGGGGGTTTGCTTCCATTACAGCCAGAAACATTTGCTTCATTTCTTTGCGGAGCTCTTCCAACATCTGCTGCGCATTCATGCTGTCAGGCTTAATCTCGTTCCCCTTTACTGTTTTGATCGCCACTGTTGAGTTGGACTCCTTAGGTTTAGAGGGGCTCTAGGCAGCTGTGGATTTGAACTGAGAGTCTGATTGGAGCTCCAGCACTTTGAGAGTTTTACCAGCAGTGGACCTTTTCAGTTTCTCTTGTCTCTCACTTTCAACTTTTGCCGCTTCATCCACTTTCTGTATAAGTTCTTCATCTGTTATGCTCACATCGCTGAGGTACGGCAGGATTTGGAACTTCACAGAATCACTCAACAATCCAGTTTCTATCGAGCGGAGGAACTTGCGCTGAATGACGGCTCTGCTGTACTGTTCGTCAGTATCCTCATTTGCTGCTCTCCATAACAGCTTCTCTTTAAGCTCAATTGCACGGAATACAAAGTTCAGGGCAGTCTCTTTGGGCTCTTGCGAGATGTTAAGAAGCTGGTGGTAAAGCTCTGTGGAACTATCTACCCGATAGTGGCCTTTAAGGATGGTGAGGAGTGCACTAAGGGTCAGCCCACGTTTGATCTCTAACATGTCTCTCAAAGGCAGACCTGGACTGACAGCCCTGATTACAGCTTCGACTACTTCAGTCGGTGTGTGCCCCTTTTCTATTCCCAGCTCAATCTGGCGGACTAAACTGAGATATGACAATTTATCCCTCTGGCCACTCTCCCCAATTTGCCCACAAATTTTAAACTCCCTTCGCAGTGTTACCTCAGGCAATGGGCGAGTTGGCTCTAGCCGGCTCTTGAAAGGGGAATCTGTAGTCTTTAGAAAAGACATTTGTGGTGAGAAGCATTTTCCCAGTCCTTCTGTTGGAACTGGCTCTTCTGATGGGCACTCTTCATCTTGCCTACTACACCTTTTACTTTGTCTTTCAATGAATGTTAATAGATCAGCACAGTACTGTTTGACTTCATCACTCTCTTGCTTCTCCTCAAGTTCATCTAATGCACACTCGGCCATCTTGATGAGTGCCCTCCGTGTCCTGCTGCGGGACTCTCCACTGTCCAGGCTATCACATTTCAGGTATCTGCAAACATCCACGAGAGACTCTTCCCCAAGCTGCCACAGAGCTGCACTCACTTGATCACGCAGGATCTGACTGGCATCCATCTTGCTAAAGGCTCGTCTCATTGGGAAGGAGGGAGGTTAATGGTGCTGGTCACTCTGTCGCCTCCTCCTGGCTGGCTCGCCAAAATATGTTACACTTTTAAGAAGGATGCGATGTCCGTTCTTGGGGCAACACATTTATTTCTGTTAAAACAACATGAAAAACACCAGTTAAACACGGAGCGCTTTTCGTTGCGTGTACACTGACACTCATCACATACTGAATGCTACTTCTGTTCTGTTAGTCAGCTACTGATGCGTAGTGTAAAGCTTGGGTGCCCCCCTGCTGGCGAACCTGAGTTTCACAAGAACAATTTTACGCAGAACACCGTGTAATCCCGTAATGCAAGTTAATGTCAAAATAATTTTCATTGTTCTCAGACAGCGTCATTACAGACTTTAAAATTTGAAGGGCATTTTTTTTTATGTCTTTTCTTTTTTTAATACTGAGCGCTACATAATGATACTGAACTTAAGTAGAGAAGATCAGGTCATTTGAACAAGATTAAGGATGGGTCATACAAAACTTAATTCTACAATATAATAGGAAAACACAGTACTGGATTATGTGAAACATGCCAAGTAAAGGAAACAGTTGATCATGTGTTGCTACTCTGTCCGAGGTATGAACAGGAAAGGAATGAACTACAAAGAGAACTACAGAACTTAGGATGCAATGAATTTTCAATCGGCAACATATTAAACACAAAGCAAGGATGTGGTAAAATAATAAAGACAATTTTGAAATTCATTAGGAATAGTGGATTTAAGAATAGCATATGTAATTCATAATATATGGGGAAGTCGTGGCCTAATGGTTAGAGAGTCGGACTCGTAACCCAAAGGTTTGAGTCTCGCACCGGCAGGGATTGTAGGTGGGGGGAGTGAATGTATAGCTTTTCCACCTTCAATACCACGACTGACGAGCACGACTCCAAGGCTGAGGTGACCTTCGAGAAAGGCCAATTGTGAACCCCCAACTGCTCCCCGGGCACTGCTCCGGGTGTGTGTTCACGGTGTGTGTGTGTTCACTGCTGTGTGTGTGTGCACTTTGGATGGGATAAATGCAGAGCACTAATTCCGAGTGTGGGTCACTTGGCCACATGTCACGTCTTTTTTTTAAAAAGATATATACTAGACTGAAATCACTTCACACTCCAGCACAGGAGGTGGCGGTATGCACCTTAAAAGCTGGTATGCGACCCGACAATAAATCCACAGAAGAAGAGCCTGAGTTCCTGCAGCACCCAATGGCAACACGCTTTACAGCAGCACGCATGACGGAAGTCGTCACTGTCCGGCAATAGCAAATATTATGACGCTTGGGAAATTTAATTTATTATTATAATTTCGTGAATTTTATGATATCGTTAAAAACACATAGCTGTCGTAATAATACGCTAGGTTAGTGTGCAGTCAGTTTGCACTGGAAATCCGTCCATCAGTCTGAATAGCCATCAGAGTCGCCGGAAATTACTTTTGCTGGCTTCAAGAAATCATATCCGACCTGTGCATCATCATGAGAATGGATCGGCGAGTATTAGTGATATAACCGCACACTCTCACCGCCGGAGACGTTCTTTAGCGGGGACCGACAGTTGTTAACGGGAACGCAATATAGGTACTGCTTTACAAAACATGTCTGGCTGGCTCTTGATTTATTTGTATTCGTGTCCAGGGCCTTCCAAAGTCTGGCATGCATGAGGAGCCTGTTCATTGACATCATTATGCATAAGACCTATAACGTTACATAAAAAACAGTTTTGAAGTAAGAAGATTTTCTTTGATGGATTATATACGAAAGGTGGTCTAGTAAAATGTTTTTTTAACTAGTGTGAGGACATTTCCGACGAAACCTGGTCATTTTCATTCATTCATGCTATTCCGGACGCATTATTATTCTAGCTAGTGTTTTAATAAAGCACGATTTATGCGTATTAATTGAAATGCATGTGCACGTATAGACGGTTCAGTTCAATTTTGGTATAGTTCGAAGCTTCTTGGAATTGTATGCATATGCAAATACCATGGGATATTAATTTTGATAATTCAGTACCATGTTATGTATCAAAGTAATGAGTGTCTTGTAAGTACCATGATGTTGAAATATACTAATCATTCAGTGCCATGATATTATTATCTGAGACCTTACATTTTGTAAATAACATGGTACAATATATGCAATGGTACAATATTACATGATAAGACTGGTAAGACCAAAGAATGCACACAATGGTAATGTTAAATGTACCATGTGTAATTCATGTTATGACTTATGATTTAATCGGTTGCTGATCTGATGTATTCTGTCCCATCAGTCCCTTTAAAAGATGTTGTCCAATCCTCCGGCTGAGCAGAAAGGTACAGAGCAGGTGCCTGCGTCTGCGGCTGGTCCATGCCACCGTGCTGCTCTTTCTCCACTGTATCAGGAACAGCTGGCCATCGGATGCAGAGAAACCAGCAGTGAAGAGACTGAATCTGGTGACAAAACACGCCCCTCAGACTTTGAGAAGGGCTTGAAGGAAGTTCATCTGGAAAATGAAGGAGCTCTGAGGCAGATGACGTTTGATCCAAAAAGTAGTAACTTTGGAGTCAATCCTAGTTCGACTTGCCTGCACATGTGTAATAAGCAAGGTAATGTTGAATATACAATTTTCAGTTTGGTTTTACTTTAGTTTTATTTCCCCATGCTACCTGAAAAGAAACACTTATGTTCATATGTATTTTGTTTTTCTATTAAAAAAATTCTATAAAAATTAAAAGCAATCTAGTATGCAACAGTTAATTTCCTTATTGTGCTATGTACTGTATCACATTATCATAAACAAACCACCTCATAGTGGGTGTTTTATACACCAAATAAAAACATTAGAATAATAAATATATACCTACACTACCGTTCAAACCTTTTAGGCCAATAAGATTTTTAAATGTTTTTGAAAGAGATCTCTTATGCTCAAAATGGCACATTTTATTTGATTTAAAAAATACAGTAAAAGCGGCAATATTTTAAAATATGAATACCATTTAAAAGAAAATGTCTACTTTAATGTATTTTAAAGTGTAATTTATTCCTGTGATGGCAAAGCTGAATTTTCAGCAGCCATTACTTCAGTCTTCAGGGTCCTGATCCTTCAGAAATCATTCTGATATGCTGATTTGGTGCCCAAGAAACATTTATTATATTATTATTATTATATATTTTTTTTACAATGTTGAAAATATGCTCCGGATTATTTGAATAAAAAGTTCAAAGAACTTAAAGAACAAGTTAAAGAAGTTAAAGAACAGTATTTATTGGAAATCTTTTGTAAATGTGTACTGGCACTTTTGAATTAATTTAATTTATCCTTGCTGATAAAGATGAGTTGCACATAAAGAAACAAAAACTAACCTAACCCCAACTTTTGCATGGTATAATAAGCAAATATTTAGGTAATAGCCATGATGATAGTGTATTAGTTACTATATTTAGAGGCCACACTTTGTTGTTAGACATTGCTATGATTAATAGAAAAACTAACATTGCAAAATAATTATGCAATAATATATAATACAGAATATAACATAATATATGTATATAAATAAAAAATAGAATATAAAACTGAATAACAGCACCGAAAGGTCTTTCAAGTCTTCTATAGTTTGCTGCCCATTCATTTAGCCTTATTTTATGACATTTCTAATCTTTTTAAGTTTTTCCTCTGGGCTTTTTTGGTCTGCACAGGAGTAGCTTTAGAAGTGTGCACACGGTTTCCTAAAAGGAACATTGCAGATATATTGTAAAACAGTTGGTTCCAAATAGAATCAAAACAATGTTTTGGTAAATGTTATGAAGCACAGCTTTTGAGCAACATCTCCTTTGCAGAGGCCAAGTTTAGGGATCACCGATGGACCTCTGCCAACTTCAATTCATCTCCTCCAGCTGGACCATCCGGAGAGCAGCTTGGAGTTCTGGAACGATTTCTTGTGTCCCATCAAACTGAGATGAAGCGTCTGCTGACTGATACCTTTGGATCTCTGACCCAGCGTCTTGAGGCAGTGGAGAGGAGGATGGACCAGCTGTGTTCACAAAGCAGTGCACATACTTGCAGTTTAGCTCAGCTGCACAGTAAAGTTGGCCAGCTGGGAAGAGACTTTTCCTTTGGCTGTCCAATTACTCCAAATTTTTCATCAGCTTGCAGCCGTGGTAAATGTTCATGTTAGCATAGTCATATAAATTCATTGTCATTTGAAGCTAATTTCATATATCCCATACCAAATGCTGTGATGAGCATAATATTCTTTCCTGTGTTGATGTATTTCCCATTGTAGCATGAAGGTGCAGTGGAAAAAAACATGTCCCTTTTTAATAGCTAACATTATGTAGTTTATATTAAAGGCACAAACCATGATTTGCTATTGCTTGTTATGGTCAGGTCGTATAAGGAGGAGAGGATGTTCTCTGTCCGAAAAGCAGTTTATTGGGTAGTAGTACATTTTGAAGAGAAATTCTTCCAGGTGTTTGCTAAAAGATAATTTTGTCAACTTTTAGGAGTTCTTAGTCAACGTTTAGAATATAAGTGACCTCAAATCTAAGCAAAGACATAGATTCAATTTTGATTTGATTTATTATTTTGTGCTTGCAGGAGTGGATGCAGAAGTGCCAAAAGACTACAAAGGAATTAACTCAAATATCTCTTCTCCTGAAACTAAGAAGCACTCTGTGTGTTCTTGGGCAATGTCAACTCCTTTCCAGCCCAGCCAAAGTCCTGATCATAAGTCCGAGGACCTAAGCTGTCAAGATCTAATTGGAAATTATAGCAGCTCCAGTTCATCATGTGGAATTCTCAGAACATGCCATTCGGGACAAAAAGACAATTGTTTGCAAGGTAACTATTCGCCCGTTTCCGATTTTGAAGACCCGGAGATGGAACTGGAAGATGAGAAGGACAGAGTCGCGTTAAACTTATTGGTTGATTCCGTGCTTAGCAACTCAGATGACAATGGCAGCCGGGGACTTCCTTGTATTCGAGAAGTACTGTCCTCTGCTAGTGTGGGGAATAATAAAACTGGTCAGGAAGGAGAAGACACCTTGAATAATCAGTGTTTACACGTTCCTGAAAATCCTCGGGTGCCTTCCGTTCAGTTTCTCAGATCTTCAGCTCCTAGTGGCTTAAAGTCAAATACAAATACAGATCATCATTGTTCATTTTCAAAAGCAGTGAACTCAAAGCCCTCGGCATTGACAGATTCCTCTAAAGACGAGTGTGAAAAAATCCAGCAGCAGTCCTTTAGTCAGATTACCTTCCCTTTCTCCACTAAGCCGCTAGGAGCACAACCCAACTCCGATAAATCCAAGGGTTGTTCAGTTCTCTTTCAGACTACTAATAAGAAAGAAGCAGCGATCTTGGACAAGATCAAAATGAATGGTCTTTTTCACTCTACTACTACCTCATTGAGTAATATTACTTCCGGCTGTTTTTTGTGTGGTGGTTCTCTCTCCGTTTTTTGTTGGGTTTTGGGGGGGTGGGTGGTCCGTCAAGGGATGTAGATGTATTGACAGAGACAAATGCTGGAGATTCTGACGAGAACACAAAGATAGGTAATAAGGGACAAAGCTTTGATTGTCAGCACTCAAATATATCATACTCAAAGGAAAGCCCTCTTCAAGGATCATCAATCCTGCCATACTGTGAACTTGCTTTGCCGAAACAATTGGTAAAAGGTGTAGGTGACCAAAAATCACTAGGTTCGCTTTTGACATTTTCTCAAGCACACTCCAGTTCGCATCACTCGGGCCAAAGAAATGGGTCCTCCAAACCATTTTTAGACAGCGATACTAACAAACTGTTGAATCAGCTCTCAGATACCGCCTATCGCTTGGTATCCAGAAGCTGTTCCTCAAGCAACTTGGACAGATGGACTGGTGCAACCAGCAGGACTGGATCCAAACTCAAACACTGTGGTGGAAAGAAACATCACCTTCCTGGATTTCCCGCTCTTAAAGTTGGAGAAACCCTTTCTTTGTCCTTCTTTGAGCAGGCAGGAGGGATGTCCAAACATTGGCAGCCGATTCTTGAGGACTTGATACTTCCGGTCTCTCCTCGATTGACTGGCACACTAGCTTGTCCTTCAGATGCTTTACCTATCCACCTGGATAAAGACTCTGTAGGTTGTCCTAGCTTATCTCAACTTTTTTGCCCCACCAGTCCGCCTTTGTCTACTTTTAGCAAAGGGAGCTTCTCTGGGGCAGGTGTTAGTACCGTCCTGGCTTTATCTTCTCCAGCTTCCTTCAGACTGTGGTTTCGACACAAGCGAATCAACTTTCCTCTTATGCAGTTGTCACGTCCTAGTATCCATACGGTTGTGAGTCAGATTTTGGGGAGGAGCAAATGTCATCCTTTTCGACCTCTGGTTGACTTCACAGCCCCACCAGGCATAGACAACGATCACCAGTAAGTTAAAGCTGTTGAAGTTAAAACTTTGTTTTGCATGTTTTGATTGCAAGGAAATTTGATTTACATAATCAGAGGGGAATGTCAGTTTTTACCTGCATGCTGCTTGCACTTACAATTCAACCCATTTTGATCTACATCTTTTCATCGATAGCTATATACGCCGATCCAGTCAAGAAGCTACACCCAGCAGGAAAAGAGCTTCAGCACGGTGGGCACATCCCCCTGCATCTTTCACATTTTTGCCAATCTATTCAATGAAAAAAATAAGTTTAATCAGTCTTTGCTAACCAGTTCAGGTTGAAGGTGAAGTGCATAATTTTAGTGCAACTAGCAACACAAAATCGAGTGACTGAAAAGCTTTCCAAACCTTTGGAAATCTACAGTGGCCAGGCATCATCTTGTTTCCTTGAAACTAATTTTGTGGCATTTGAGGGTTTTCTGTGTTTGGAATGCAAGCATCATTATTATTACTTTAACTACACTTACAGATATCAAACTTTGCATTTTTGCTGCATACATGAATGACAAGCTTGTGCAACTTGCTGTGTTTGAGCTGTGCTGTTACTTTTCTAAGCGACTTGAGTGTACGATTTTCAGGTATAAAAAAAAAACGTTTTTTGAAGAAGTGACCAAGCCAAGATATCATAGAGACCTGAGTGTGGATTATTTTGGGGTGGGCCAATAAGAAACCACCCACAACACCCTGGCAACCACCCAGAACACATTACACCTTAACCAAATGCGATAAAATTTCTAGTGACAGTTTGTCTGTCCACACCAGTTGCGACATACCTACAAGATATGCAAATTCAATCACAAATCACAACCAATCAGAAGAGCATGTGGGCGGGCTCTGTCCCTGCAACTGCACTGCTGTCTCACACTATCCATAAATAGGTGGTTGTTGTCGTCCTTTGTTGTGGGTGGTTAGTTTCCTTTATTGTTTTTCTTTTGTGGGGGGTTTGTTCCAAGATCTGAGGTAAATTATTCATTGTCTCTTTAATTTTGGCTGTTGAAGTCAAATAAAACTTTTTTTTAAAACAAAACAGTAAATACCTGAGGTGTCACTCGTGATAGAAACTGTTCCAAAAATAGAATCTCCTGTCGCTCGTGTATCGCTGACATGGCTGGTTACGCCAAAAACTTTTATTAACATGGAAAATACATTATTCATGTTGTGGCATTGCATTGTAAAATGTAAACAAAAAATGTTGTTTTTCTATTCAGTTTGATACTGCTATTGGTGCAGAAATTACTCACTTCACCTTAAAGGGGTCTACATAATAAAATAGGAATGTAGCAATAAAATCAATCTTTCTTTTCAGATATTCTCATTCGTGATTGTTGTCAGATATGAAGCATGAAGGCAATCCAATTTTACAATCCACAGCTATCTACACTTCTAAGCTGATCATATAATCATGTAGATGTTGGCTGATGTTATATTACCAATCACCTGGTGTTCTCTAAAATGCTTGCTGCTTTCACTGTGTGTAGGAAAGCCACCTCATCCTTATCAGTGTGTCATCTGTCAAAAAATCGTCTTGCACCAGAAAGGAGCCTAGATCACCCCTCTCGGCACAGCATCAGCCCCAAATCGGTGCGATTGGATGGATCCCCCACTGAATCTGTGCCTAGTTATGCTATTGCCAGTGCAAATGTCAAATACCCTGGTTTGCATAATCGGGGCACATCTACAGAAATTAACCAGGTATTACAGTATTTCGTCTCTTCTAGCATTTGAGCTAATAGTTTTGAAAGAAGGAAGAATTCAAGTAGAAGGAAGAATGCAAGTAGAAATATTTGGATCTTCAGACATTGCTGAACTGAAGGATTTTGCATTCTGGTTATGTTTCCTCAAGCCTAGACATTCATTTTTCTTGTAGGTGGAACTCTACGACGCTAATAGTGAAGCTCAACGAGGTCAACGTTCCAAAAGGGTCTCTCAAATTCGTATTCGTAAGACTGTTCCCAAACCAGATAACAACCTTACTCCAATGGGACTCCCCAAACCAAAGAGGTGAGCATTCAACTCCTCTAGTCTTCATAATAAATAATGATGTGGAATCGTAGAACTGGTTTAGGATTTGTAAAAAAAATAAAAATAAATTACATTTGACCAGTTTGCTACAGTTCTTTTAATTGTGGTACAATTTCAAAGGGGTCAAGAACTGAGAAACCAAAATTCCCTTGATCTTTTGACAATTAAGAGGTAATTGTACTATAAAAAGATCCTGTGAGTTTCAGAACTCAAAACTTTCTTGCTAGTCTAAAAACAGCTTATATTGAAGCCAGTCTGCCAAAACGACAGGTTGTGGAATGTACAACTCTATGATGTAATAGTGTGGATAAGCTCCGCATCTGCAGAGGAAGATCAACGCCTGCTTCTACATCACTGCCTGTTTAGCCCTGCCCAACAATTTGCACATGTACTGTAAAAAATGAGATGCAAATACAGGTCTATGCTGAAACCAAACGATAAAGATGGTTTCGAAGACAACAAGACGCTGTGCAGTGCCAAGTTGTGGAAAAACATATTTGCATTGCCTTCCTTCTGATCCCAACGTTAGGAAAGAGTGGATGAACTTTATTTTTAAAGAAGTTTCAGAATGCGTCAGTAAGAACTCGGTCCTTTGTTCACTTAATTTTACCGCAGATTCGTTTACAAATAAGGCATAATTTGATGCAGGATTTTAAGAAAGATTGAAACTAAAAGATGATGCTGATCCGACAGTAATGTCGCAAGACTCACAACACACAAGTGTGAGTAACTGTTTTTATTACGTGGTCACTATTGCTTTGTATGTTTGATATGTATGAGATATGTGTTTTTAACCTAAATCACAGCAGCATCCATCTGTGAAACATACACAACGGTTATCCAATCATAGCAGTGGGCGTTTACTTCCAAGTCTACAATCCGTCACGCCTATTCAAACAGAGTGTACAGATGAGGGGGGTTAAAAACAGGACATAAAATAGCCTATTACCTCAAATTATGATGTTTTTGATGTAAAAAATCTTGATAACATTATAAGTGAACCTCAGAGAACAGTACAAAATTAGTGCTGTCAAAATTAGCGTGTTAACGCAGGCGATTAATTTTGCGGTCACACTAGACTTTCCGTTCCATTGACTTCCATCCATACGCATGCGAATGTGGCAGACCGGTGTTGTGCTGAATTTTGCACCCCTGCCAGATTATTCATCCCTTCGTTGAAATCGCTATCTGATTGCCTAATCACAACCCCTCCCCCACACCTACTACTAAACTACCAATACTAGGGGATGCATGCATAATCTGGCATGCGCTGTATCCTCTATCATTTCATATAAAAGTGCGAAATAAACTACGTGCATGCAATGTCGTGGTCAGTTAAGTCATGAAGTTACCAAAAAGGCGATTAAAGCTGCCTTAAAACTGTGCATGCATGTAATATATTATATATGAGCAGGGGTGGGAGGGTTATTTTTCAAATGTATTCTGTTACAGTTACAAATTACTTCATTAAAAAAGTATTCAGTAATGTAATTCAAGTACCACAATATAAAATGTATGTAATCTGATTATTTTTGGATTACTTCAAGTTACATATGTAAATAAAGTAAAAAAAATCAATATCTAAGTACTTTTAACTATGACATTAAAATGAAAACTAATAAAAACTATAGTAAGAACTATTTGAAACTATAAAAAATTGTTTTGTTTCACCATCCAGATATTACAGCCCATATGTATTTTTATATAAAAAGCTATGCAGACATCTAGTGGCTATACAGTTTAGTATTAGTTTTATTTTTTATTATTTTTCATTTCTTTCTTTAACATGTACAAGTAAAAATAAATATAGTTTATGCACAACATTAAAAAAATTACACCATATACATATTAGTCTATTTTAAAATAAGCCTGCATGTGAAATGCTATGATCTTTCTTTATTTCAGACTTTCCATTTAATCGAGAAAACTCACCAACTGCCTCATGCACACCAGGAATTTTAAATCACTAACAAACACTAAATTTGAGCTAACATGATGAATTCCGTGCTAGTCGTACCTGCAATTGTTCAGTTTGTATGAGTAGCCTTTGTTAAACAAGAGTTCTTCATTGCATCTTAATACGCTGTACAACTATGTTTTATTTTCTTGATCCTTTTTTTATGCAAATAACTAAATTGGATTTAGCTTTGGGGGTTTGGGTGTGGCCTTTCCCCAGCAGGAAGCATCGTAATTAACTGTAGCAGCGTCTCATCCCGCGTTTGAGGAGAATAATTGTAGACGGGTGTTTTTGCGCAACCAACCCGCAGGTGCTCACGTGAGGCCCTGATGTTCACAGAACCAGGAACTACTGTAGATGAAACAGCGCTAAATATCGCGTTAATGATTTCAAAAACAATTTATTTAATTTTAAAATGAAACAAAATGTAGTCCTGATAGTATTCCCACTTTTTACAACATTTTACTGTAATCTGAATACTTTTGTTTTTTGATGTAACTGTAACGGATTTGTTACTAGATTTTTGTATCCTGATTAAGTAACGCTGTTACAAGTATTCCGTTACTCCCCTGTATATGAGTTACATTAAGAACTTGTCTCTGAAATGGTTTTCAGAACTGTCCTGGAGCAGCCCAGCACTGTCTCCCTCATCTAACCAGAGGCGGACAAAGTACTCAACTCCCTTACTTGAGTGAAAGTACAGATACTTCTGGTCAAATATTACTCCATTACAAGAAAAAGTTGTAAAGACAGATTTTTACTTAAGTAAAGTACTGAAGTACTTGCTTTTAAAAGTACTTACGTACCAAAAGTAAATTTCCTTTTTTAAGTCAATGCACATATTTTTTATTTTTGTACGTAATACTTGCAATACTTCTGATGCAACTTAGAATACATTACAGCTACTAGCTTGTAGTATATTTGGAATAAAGAGCTTTTATGTTAAAAACCTATGGGGAAAAAAACCCCATAAATAGGATAGATATTATATATATATATATCTATATATATATATAAGAAATATATATTTTAACACCCCTTACCCCCCCACAAAGCAGTTATGTATGATCTCGCACAGCTCTGACAGGGTGTGCACACATCTATGTGTAGCCATTCATCCATATTTGAACAGAGTGGACAGTGAAATCTTGTAAATACAGAGTAATAAGGAAGAAACAAAATCAAACCTGCTTTAAAAACCCAGCAACACAACTGTAGCTGTATAACTTACAACCGCAACACTGCTTTAACAAAAAGAAAACAGCAAGGCTTATTGAACATCGTAAAACAAAAATTTTAAAAATCTGTCGCTCGCTCGCGTGGTACTTGTTTGTTTTATTTTTTTGTCCTATTTTTTTTGTTGTTTGACAACAGTTGGTTTGTTTTGCTGTGGCTTTAAAGGTAATATTTTCTCTGCAAAATTTAGCAAAACAGACAATATTGTGTCTATATATACCACAATATTAACTTCTTATTATTGAATTGTTGTAAATAAATATCACTTTTGCAACTGGTCAGTGTTCAAAAAATGCTGAGAAATCACTTTATGTAGCCCTACAAGAGTGATTACTGTCTGAAAAAAAAGAAAGTCACGTTTTAGAGAATAAAAAAATCACCCACTGACTTTCAAAGCTGCTACAAAGTAACGACTTTCTACTTCGAGGAACTTGATAAAAATATAGTGGAGTGAAAAGTAAGATATTTGCCTTTCAATAAAATTCAATAAGTTCCAGAAAAATTAATACCTCAAGTAAGTACCCGATACTCAAAAGTGTACGTAATAATGTACGTAGTTCGGTTCTTGTGAGTTTTCCTTTTTCCTCTAACACACTCGCTTCAAACTCGTCAGCTCATTAGGAAAGACTTTAAGACCTGCAGTTGGGGGTCAGAAAAGATAAGAGTTGCGAGAAAAGACGATGCGTGTCGATCCCATCACATTGAGCAGCAGCAGCTCTAAAAGAAATAACCCAAACAACATATAACCCCGTGCTGTGATGGCTGTTAATCAAAGAAAAAAGAGGAATTCAATAACATTTATAGCTTTAAGCATTCATCTGTATTTAGTTTAGTATTTAGTGTTTGATAACGTTATTCAATTTCTGTATATTTCCTACATGCTGAATGGCACAGGTAGCTAAATATGACATTTATTATAATGGTTTATGTGAAGATGTTTTAAGTTCACTTAAATTAGAAGATATTTTTTAAAGTCTAATAAATGTTAAAATTGATAGCTCTTAATTATAATGTACAGTGGGGCAAATAAGTATTTGATACACTGCTGATTTTTCAAGTTTTCCCACTTACAAAGAATGGATAGATCTGTAATTTTCATCGTAGGTACATCTCAACTGTGAGTGACAGAATCAAAAAAAAAAATCCAGAGAATCACATTGTATGATTTTTAAATAAATAATTTCCATTTTATTGCATGAAATAAATATTTGATCACCTACCAACCAGCAAGAATTCTGGCTCTCACAGACCTGTAACTTATTCTTTAAGAGGCTCTTCTGTCCTCCACTCATTACCTGTATTAATTTCACCTGTTTGAACTTGTTACCTGTATAAAAAGACACCGGTCCACACACTCAATCAACCAGACTCCAACCTCTCCACTATGGGCAAAACCAAATAGCTGTCTAAGGACACCAGGGACAAAATTGTAGACCTGCACACGGCTGGGATGGGCTACAGGAAAATAGACAAACAGCTTGGTGAGAAGGCAACAACTTTTGGCGCAATTATTAGAAAATGGAAGAAACTCAAGATGACTGTCAATCTCCCTCGGACTAGGGCTCCATGCAAGATCTCGCCTCGTAGAGTATCAATGATCCTGAGAAAGGTGAGGGATCCGCCTAGAACTACACGGGAGGACCTGGTCAATGACCTGAAGAGAGCTGGGACCACAGTCTCAACGGTTACCATTAGTAAAACACTACACCGTCATGGATTAAAATCCTTCAGCGTGGGCAAGGTCCCCCTGCTCAACCCAGCACATGTCCAGGCCCGTCTGAAATTTGCCAAAGACCATCTGGATGATCCAGAGAAGGCATGGGAGAAGGTAATGTGGTCAGAGGAGACCAAAATATAAGTTTTTGGTAAACTCCCCTCAACTTTTTGGAGAAAGAATGCTGAGTTGCATCCAAAGATCACCATACCTACTGTGAAGCATGGGGTGGAAACATCATGCTTTGGGGGTGCTTTTCTGCAAAGGGGAAAGGACGACTGCACCGTATTGAGGGGAGGATGGATGGGGCCATGTATTGCGAGATTTTGGGCAACAACCTCCTTCCCTCAGTAAGAGCATTGAAGATGGGTCGTGGCTGGGTCTTTCAGCATGACAATGATCCCAAACATACCGTCCGGGCAACGAAGGAGTGGCTTCGTATGAAGCATTTCAAGGTCCTGGAGTGGCTAGCCAGTCTCCAGATCTCAACCCCAGAGAAAATCTTTGGAGGGAGTTGAAAATTCTTGTTGCCCAGCGACAGCCCCAAAACCTGGAAGATCTGGAGAACACCTGTATGGAGGAGTGGGCCAAAATCCCTGCTGCAGTGTGTGCAAACCTGGTCAAGAACTACAGGAAGCGTCTGACCTCTGTAATTGTAAACAAAAGTTTCTGTACCAAATATTAAGTTCTATTTTTCTATTGTATCAAATACTTATTTCATGCAATAAAATGGAAATTAATTATTAAAAAATCATACAATGTTATTTTCTGGATTTTTTTTTTTGATTCGGTCTCTCCAAAGAATGGAGAGATCGTAATTTTTCATCGTAGGTAACCTCAACACTGTAAGTGGGAAAACTTGAAAATCGGCAGTGTATCAAATACTTATTTCCCCCACTGTATATATATGTATATATGTATATATAATGGTTAAATATTGGGGGGGACATTTTTTATAGGGAAAACAATCAGTATTAATTGGTATCAGCGATACTGGCCTTCAGTCATAAAAAAAGATGCCATTAAACAAATATTAAAAATGTACTGTCTTTATGTTGTTTGTACATTAATTTGAAGATTGAATGCGAAATTATTCCAATTTAAAAGTATATTCAAAAACTTTAATGTTGTGGGATTATTCGCAATTAATTAAAATGTGCGATTAATTAGTTACATTTTTTGAATCTATTGACAGCCAAAATGTTCGAAATAAAAACAAGGCAGTTCATGACCCCTTTGATATATATATTTTTTTTAATTCAGAGGAACCATATTTTTCATAACACAAGTAAGCCAATGCAAAACAGTCTTTATCATGTAATCGGTTAATGGGGGGGGTGGGGTGGTGGGGGTTGTTGTGTCTATATGGTTCATCATTGGTATCTGGGTGAAATTTTGTTTTGTTGATGACTACAACATTGGGGAAAACATGGAGACATAAGAGTCGGTGTTTGCCGCCATAAGTGGGGGGGGGCGGAAGAAAAGAATTCGTTTGGATGCGGGGTCTGTTTGGTTATACCAACAAGATTGACAATGGGCGCCTCCCACCCCTGGCATGTTTGGCGTTGGGTTTGTTTTTGGTGGTTGTGGCCTAGAACTTGTTTGTTGGTGGGGGGGGGTTGCTAGAATCGGTTAGTGGTTGGGTTGGTGTGTGTGTGTGGCTGTTTGGTGTCATTCGGCTGGTGCTTCTGCTGTTTCTGCCTTTCATTCACACAGAAGCCTGGAGACGATATTCGAAGAACCGAAAGAGAAGAACGGCTCTTTGGTATGCATCGGTCATCAGAAACGAAAGCGAGTTCTAGACTTCCCAGATTTCACACTGCCTCGGAAACGCAAGGCTAAAACTAACCTGGGTCCACTGCGAGTGAAGGGGCCACGAGGAAGGGCTCGTAGGGGAAGACAGGACGACGTTGACCTTGATGTATTGCTAATCGAGAAGCTCACAGAACTGGAAGACTACTTTTCTCGCCAAGGCCTGGAGGTTTAAGCTCTGCTTTTCACAAATCTATTCTTAGTTCTTGTGAACAATTGATCAGTTACCAAAAATGTAGTTTTTAATCTTTTTGCCTAATCAAGGAAAGAATTTGCGCTTCACACGCCATTGTTTACCGAACGTTTAGCAATAGAGTGAAAAAAACATTTTCATGTAGCATTTACAGTTGAGACTTAAAGCGTGTGAAGCGGACTGACACGAAAGACATTTGAGCTCTGTATGTGTGTGCGCAAATAATATAAGCACATTATAGTAAACCTTCACCTGAGCACTTTCTGACTCCTCACAATGTGACTGCTGCAACCTAGTTGTGTTTTTCTTGCATTTGAAACGCATTGCTAACTAGCACGTTCCTATCTGTCATTTTCTGATGAAAAAATGAGTGTGGGAAAAATAATTACTGATCCATTGGTTTAAGCCCTTCAAGGTCTCTGAAGCAAGGAGGTGCTCATCCTTGACTACTAATGACCTGTGAAATTGGCAGCTTAGATTTTATCATTACAGTTCCATTTTTTCCATCAGGACTAGTATATGTATTTACAGCTTTATGAATAAAAATACTAAGGCGGCCAAAAACAAGACTACGAAAAACTATTTAAAGTTTTTCTTTTCTTTTAAATAAATCCTTTAAGGTACAGTGCGGTGTTTGATCACTATATTCTTACGATGTGATATATTTATTCACTCTTCATGTCATTCCAAACCTGTATGACTTTCTTCTTCAGAATGCAAAAAGATAAAAATGTCCATACAATGAAAGTAAACGGAACCCAGCATTGTTCTGAACCCTGTTATTTGGACAAAAACAGTTGCAACATACTTCAAAATATCTTCTTTTGTGTTCCACAGAAGAAATGAAGCCATGCAGGTTTGGAATGAGATGAGGGTGAGTAAAGAATGACAGAAACTCAGTTTTATAAAAAGTCCCTCAAGTTATTTAATTTATATAGCCAAGACTACATTCTGAGACCTCGAACACGGGATAGACGAGCCATTGGGTTGTGTTTGAGAAAAATGGGAGAAAAACCACTTTTCTTTTGTTGGATGTGAAATTGCTTTTATTCATCACAAACTTTTGGATTATAGTTACTTATCCGAAACGGAGCTGTGATATGTAATACATGTTTGCCGTGAATCCATGCTTCTCTTTTGGTGGCTTGGTGAGACCCACTTTCTACTTTTCTGATCTGACATTTATTGGGTGTTATATGCAGCTAATAAAGTGATATGCTGACCAGATTAGACATATTTTAGTTTTATCATTCCATTGTGCAATATATTGCCACAACTTTATTCTCATTTGTTGAGGATGAAACCAAGGTTACATTTTTTGTTTTGATGTGATTATTGACATTTTCATTGCTTTGTTTTGTTTAATGGGAAACTTTTACAATCAATTATAATGTAGCCTTTGACCTTTTACCTAAGGCTTTGAAAGTCCATTATCTGCACTTGACCCCCAAAGAATAAACCTTTGCCAGACGAGCATCTCTGTGCCAGTTATGTCTGTGGGATAGAAATGTGCTTATAACTCAACCTACAGACATGTATTGTCTC
This sequence comes from Sinocyclocheilus anophthalmus, assembly GCA_018155175.1. Classification (NCBI taxonomy): domain Eukaryota; kingdom Metazoa; phylum Chordata; class Actinopteri; order Cypriniformes; family Cyprinidae; genus Sinocyclocheilus; species Sinocyclocheilus anophthalmus. The sequence continues at coordinate 233,627 of JADLZN010008552.1, read as the reverse complement.
TTTGAATCACTTCGAAGTGTTAGAATTGTACTCAGAAGAGCACATTTAAAAAAGGCTATTGTGTGTTTACTTAGTTATGCAGTGAAACCAGCTCTTTGATCTATTTTTTTTTAGATGGAAATATTTTCATTTGTATTGATCTTTTATTTCCGTATCACACATACAGTGTTACAGATACTGCTACTGTTGTGCTTCTCTTTGAGCTCACCAACAGACCAACACTAAGTTTTGCTTGATTGCTGTCAATGTGATTTGATATATATTTTATGAATAAAATAGTGTTAAGTAAGACTCAGTGTCATGCTTGGGTGGTTTACTGAAATCACAGTAATTGATCTTTTTTTGAATTACGAATAATAAAAATGAATGTCAAATCAATTAAAATAAATAATGAAACAAATATAAAAACTTTGTAACAAACAAAATACATTTTCCTTCCCCCCCCCCCCTTATCTTATTTCTTTGTTCCGCCATGTTGATGTTTCTGAACCTGTAACGCAATTCAACAATACAATTTATCTTTGTGCTTGGTACTATAGTTTTTGGATATGTAACATGATGACAGCAAAATATATATTTTTTCTTTTATGCTTTGTTTTAAATAGGATATTTGTTTATTTTCTATTTGTGACCCTGGACCACAAAACCATTTCTTAAGTCAAGACTTCTCGGTATATTTTAGCATTTACCGTATGTCAAAAAATACATTGTATGGGTCAAAATTAGTTTTTTCTTTAATGCCGAAAATCATTAGGATATTAAGTAAAGATCATGTTCCATGAAGATATTTTGTGAATTTCCTACCGTAAATATATCAAAACGTAATTTTTGAATAGTAATATGCATTGTATGGACTTAATTAGGACAACTTTAAAGGAGATTTTCTTAATAATCTGCTTTTTTTTTTTTTTTGCACCCTCAGATTCCAGATTTTCAAATAGCTGTATCTCCTCCAAATATTGTCCTATCCTAACAAACCATACATCAATGGAAAGCTTATTTATTTAGCTTTCAGATGATGCATACATCTCAATTTCTTAAAAATGGCCCTTATGACTGGTTTTGTTGTTACAGGGTTCACATTTTTTATTAATTGTAAGCAATTTGTTTCTATTATGGTAAAGCCCCAGTGCTATGTGTCAAGTGCTGTGGTTAAAGAATCCTCCCAGTCACGCGCCTAGCACCCTCGGCAGCAGTGCGTGTGAAGGTGGAAGCAGGAGGAGAAACACGGGGGGAACAGGGAAACTGGTAAGAGAATACATAGTGTGCCACAAACAATGTTTCTCCCCGCGTTTTTCCCTGCGGAATTCGGCGCGACTCTTTTTTTTTAACCACTGTTGCCGCCGTATGCGTGTTCGGTGTTTATACAGCAGTTTGAAGCCGTAGCGACTCCAATAACATTATATTTATCACCTGGAATGCTTATTTTAGCAGGGGAACCCCGCCAAAAAACGTATTTTACCCCCGAAGGCGATTTTTTGGTAGTTTGAGTAGCGATGTAGGGCGGGGTTTTATTGTGAAACTGGCAACCTGCATTCAAGCACATTTGGCAGCACTCTCGCCTACCAGAGTGTTTAGTATCCACTGTCGGGGACGGGAAAGAGAGGTAATTGATCATGTTATTTTGCGTTTTTTTGTGAGATGAATCTAAAGACAGTAGGACCGCTTCGGAGGCTATTGCTAAAAGCTAACAACTACGCGCTTCATTTAACACCCCCAACCCAAAAAACTAATCCCGGCGAACCCGTCAAGACAGGATAAAGTGACGGATCCTGAGACCTAACGTTAGTTGATCTCGGAGCCTAGTTACAGAAATATTATGGAGTGAAAACCGTATAACTGCTCTTACAGAGTTGCGTCAGCTCAAGTATTGACAGGGTGCCCGCGGGTCCTTAAAAACTCTTTTAAAAAACTTAAATTACGTTTTCCTAATAAAAGGTCTTACAATGTCTTTAAGATTCGATGGGCCTTCAATATTTCTGGGCACATTACCGCTAAAACATCTTCAGTCTGACAGATATAATGAGTGTTAACAATCACTGGACAGACCGCAGATTTGATTTCTTCCCCCGCGGTAGTTACTGCGTCATCAGGCAGAATGCAGGGTTGAACTACCTTCTTTATTTGTTTGGATATATTCTCAATAATAATAATATAGTTAGAGCTACAGCTGACCAGCCTTCTAGCTAGTTTAAAATGTTTGTTTTTTTTACTTGCCCGACCGGACAAACAGCCTGACTAAAATTTAAGTGACAAAAAAAATAACCAGCGAAGCATCAAAACGCAAGAATGATTCTTCTGAATTTATTACATGGTGTTGTTAAACAGCAATTGAAAATGGATTTCTGGTATTAAGATCGCGCAGTCTGCCTCTTTGCGAGACTTCAAAACAAATGAGCGTGACAGCACACATAAAGAAACTCCGATGAAACACACTGAGGTAAAAATTCAAAATGTTCAGTTTTTTTTCATGAAATAGTTAAGTAACATACCATGAAAAGGGGGCTATTTTGCTGAATGTTCTCACGATTGCAAATGTTACGTTGACTTCAGTTAAATAAACAAGTAGTCAAATAGTTACTAAGCTACTTACATTTTAGACACAGTATTTACTGTTTTGTTCTATTTCACCAACGAAAATACAGGTGCATCTCAATAAATTAGAATGTCGTGGAAAAGTTCATTTATTTCAGTAATTCAACTCATATTGTGAAACTTGTGTATTAAATAAAGTCAATGCACACAGACTGAAGTAGTTAAATCTTTGGGTTCTTTTAATTGTGATGATTTTGGATCACATTTAACAAAAACCACCAATTCACTATCTCAACAAAATAGAACATGATGACATCCCAATCAGCTAATCAACTCAAAACACAAAGTTTTCCTGAGCCTTCAAAATGGTATCTCAGTTTGGTTCACTAGGCTACACAATCATGAGGAAAACTGCTGATCTGACAGTTGTCCAGAAGACAATCATTGACACCCTTCACAAGGAGGGTAAGCCACAAACATGCATTGCCAAAGAAGCTGGCTGTTCACAGGGTGCTGTTCCAAGCATGTTGACAAAAAGTTGAGTGGAAGGAAAAAGTGTGCAAGAAAAAGATGCACAACCAACCGAGAGAAACCGCAGCCTTATGAGGATTGTCAAGCAAAATTGATTCAAGAATTTGAGTGAACTTCACAAGGAATGGACTGAGGCTGGGGTCAAGGCATCAAGAGCCACCACACAGACGTGTCAAGGAATTTGGCTACAGTTGTCGTATTCCTCTTGTTAAGCCACTCCTGAACCACAGACAACGTCAGAGGCGTCTTACCTGGGCTAAGGAGAAGAAGAACTGGACTGTTGCCCAGTGGTCCAAAGTCCTCTTTTCAGATGAGAGTAAGTTTTGCATTTCATTTGGAAATCAAGGTCCTGGAGTCTGGAGGAAGAGTGGAGAAGCTCATAGCCCATTTTGCTTGAAGTCCAGTGTTAAGTTTCCAAACGTCTGTGATGGTTTGGGGTGCAATGTCATCTGCTGGTGTTGGTCCATTGTGTTTTTTGAAAACCAATGTCACTGCACCCATTTACCAAGAAATTTTGGAGCACTTCATGCTTCCTTCTGCTGACCAGCTTTTTGAAGATGCTGATTTCATTTTCCAGCAGGATTTGGCACCTGCCCACACTGCCAAAAGCACCAAAAGTTTTTATTGGTCTTATGAAGTATTCTAATTTGTTGAGATAGTGATGGTGTGTTTTGTGAGCCAAAATTATCACAATTAAAAGAACAAAAGACTTAAACTAATTCAGTCTGTGTTCATTGAATTTATTACACAATAACACAATTTGAGTTGAATTACTGAAATAAAAAAACTTTTCCACGACATTCTAATTTATTTCATGGAGATGCACTAGTCGTTACAATCCGAAAGTCATCAGCATGCAAGACGTTAGATCGTCACATTCTCCAAGACAACATTGCAGGACGGCCCATGTCTTTGGTAGCTGAATGAATCAGTCGTTTGAACAAATCGGTTGAATGAATGATCAATGACTCCTAATTAAGTGACACGCCACCCACTGGCTGAGCTTAGTATGTTAACCGGTGTGTCAACATTCCTATTTCCAACATTTCTTATTTGTATATTCATAAATGCAGTGGTGGACAAAGTACACAAATCAAGTAATTGAGTAAAAGTACAGATACCCTAATAAAATATCACTCCAGTAAAAGTACTCAGTTTTGGTGGTTGAAAGTTTAAAAGTACTTGATATTTTATGTACTTAAGTAAAAAGTACCGATAGATTTATGTTTATTTTGCAGTTTTATATAGGCTACTTTTATCATTTAATTTTATATTAACATATATATTTTTATAATCCTACTGCTCAAAATACCTGGGATTTTCCCAAAATAACCAGTAAGGAAATAATGAATATAATAAGGAAAAAAATAATTAGATTTTCATAATTATTCTTTTCTTCTCAAACCTTGTCTGTGGTTTAAAAACACCCCTGGCCAAATGCCCCAGAGGGCATCACTATCCACTGTGATAAATACTGTAGTTACCATGTTCTGAACATCACATCCTTTCTTTTTCCCTCAGAAGTAATCCATCTAGGTGGTTGAAAAAATATATTTTTTATACTTTATTTTAAAAAAATTACCTCAATTTAGCACCAGCAAGATCGTTACCTAGACAGTTAGCATCAGCTAACATTACTGACTTATTTTCAGTATGGTTATGAATAAACACTCATATCTGTCTACTCGGCTAGTGATCCCGATACATAGAACTTAGGATATGTAGTGCTGACAAACGATATAAAAACAGACGTCACATAGGGCTAAATGCATAGCATTTTAGTAAAACTGCTAACTTTACAGCAGCGAGGAAGATGAACGTGCATGGGTTATTTTATTTAATCTGTGTTATTTAAAAAAAAAATTTGACCTAAAACATAGAGACTCTTATGTTGATGTGTCTGCATTCAAGCATTTCAGTGGGCTTAAACAGATTTAGTTTACAGCAGATTTAGTTCACAAACAACTGACAGATTTGACCTAAATATGATTTTCAGTTACTATAATTAATACTTAATTTCGACATAAATTACTTTTAACAGGCATCAGCAGCATCTATTTCAGTAGCGCGCGTGCTCACAAGATCTCCCGGTTCTTACTTGTGAATTCAGTTCACTGGAGACTCGCACTAAACGGATCATTGGAATCAGTGAGTTGTCGACTCGAGAACAGCTGCAAGGATCATTCCAATTCGTGAATGAATCGTTTGGTGCGATTTGTGAACCGATTTAAAAGTTTCATTAAAAAGAAAACAACTATAACAGGTTGTTTTTGACCTATGAATGCTAATTCTTTACAGCGAAAAAAAGTCAACCGGTTTATCTTTTAACATCGGATGTTTGGTTTGTAAGTGACGAATCAGTTTCACAGGTTTCAAACTGTCGTTTGCAAGCACCTCTGAACATACAACACACTGTGGACGTGGTTCGTTATTAATTGTGATGCACGTGAATCCGTATTTTATGTACTGTTAGTGTTCATCATACTTCCGTCGCTTTGATGCACACAGGCCTTTGGTTTTTGCAGTTAACGTTAATCAGTGTTGCCAGATTGGAAATGTCCAAGTATCGTATCAGAAGCTCAAAATTATCGTATTTGGAAGAAAATGATCATACACGAGTAAAAACGTACAGAATACAGCTATTTATCTACTAGACTAAAACAACAACTTTTTGACACAACCTTCAAATTACCACAATAAATAAATAATTATGCTAGGGCCCTATGAAATATGTTTTATTTTTCCCAAAATTCCATTAATTTTTTTCATTCCAAATTAAAAAAAATTTGGATTCAGTTTTTTTCCATTTAAATTTTTCTGGACTCCTTTTTAAATGGTTAAATTAAATTTTATTAATCGAAAGCACATCCAATTAAATAATGAAATGTATACAATTCAACATCAAATCTATTAAAACGTTTATCAAAAATTACGTTTAGGGTCTTATGAAATATTCTGTTTTTTCACCTTGTTTATTGTTACTAAATTCTGTGTTTTAATATGTCTAATTATTTGAATGCATAAAAACTATTTTTATTTATAGCCTTATGAAATGTTTTTTTCTTTAGAAATTCTGCGTTGTGTATTTAAATTTTTCTGGTTATCGAATGAAGGCATAACACATTAATTTATCTTTTAATTAATGAAAATTAAACAAATTAATTTTTTTGGCAAACAAAGGGGATTTAGAATTAAAATTAAAACATGGAAAAAAATATTGTGATTATTCCTTAATAATTTTAGTAGTAGTTGTACGTACATTCTACTGAACAATAGTAATACATGTCTGGCAGAAACGATATATTTTTGACTCTCAGAGCAGTTCTGGGGATGTTGTTCATGTATTTATGTCCTATTTAGCTTCAGTATGTGTGTAGTAAACAAAACCGCGTGACATTCATTCAAACCATAGACTAAGATTCAGACAGACACAGAACATGCAGGATTTATATTTAAATAGCCTTTTTGCGGCTTAATATTTACAGATACTAGTCCATATCACGATTTAAGTGTAATGACCTTCCTTGGATTAATTCATCCAAACTTTGACAAATTCCGTGACATTCCACGTCATACAGTAAATTCAATTTATATGACTGGATTCCGCGATTCCATCCGTGTTTTCTGCATCGCGGAAGTCATAGGGCCATAGGCGTACCTCGTGGGAAGGTCCAAACTCCACCTGAGTTGCTGTCATCAGAATCCTGCGTGATGCCAGATGTTGAGGGTCCTGAGGTGTGCACCAACCCATTTAGAGCATCTGTAAAGAGCTGATTTCATGGCTTTGTTTTGATGAGGTTGACTTTGGAAAAAAAAACACGTTCTGAAATTATCGTACATTATAGGATTTTTTTCATTATTGATCGTACAGAGGTCAACATTTTAAATCAATTTTTTTACAAATCCAGATATATAGTCCGTATGCACACTGCGTTAATATCTCTGTGTGGAGATCCCCGTGGACGTGGAGGGTTCGTGGTCAGTTTGAAGTCATAATGCTTCCAGACGGCACGCCTCTTCCTTTTTTTTTTTTTTGTCTTTTGGTCAGACGACCCAGTTCACGTTTTACTTTACAATGGTATTAATCTAAAAAGCCAAGAGTACATTTATTTTTACAGTTACTTACTTGTTTTGACTCGATCGCACCAACTCCTGACTATACAACCCAAGCGGGCCTGATAATTAGCTGCGGGATAATCAGATTGCCCCTAGACTGTCAGTGAAAATGTTTTTTGATAATGTAAATGTTCTTTGCTCTCCTTCTGTACAATAAAAGTGTTATTGTAAGTCGCCTGTTCACATTAACTTTCAATGTTGAATTCACATTAAATATAAAGTCAGTCGTATTAAAAAGATGTTATGGCATGACACTCATATCTGTTAATTACGTAAACAGACATAGTTTATAGACTACATTATTAGGTAACTTTGACCATCGATCAATATCTATAAATGTGAGAATCAAGATATTTCATGATATAGTTAATTTTTTTTTTTTTTTTTTTTTTTTTTTTTTTTTTTTTTTTTTTTTTTTTTTTTTTTTTTTTTTTTTTTTTGTTTTTTTTTTTTTTTTTTTTTTTTTTTTTTTTTTTTTTTTTTTTTTTTTTTTTTTTTTTTTTTTTTTTTTTTAGCGTTTGGGAATGTGTGACTAAACAGGAAAAAATAAATAACCAATACGTGTGGTGATGTGTGGTCACATGAAGAAACCCCCCCCCCCCTCCCAATCGTGTCCCCTCAAAAATAATGAGTGCATGACACACCTGAGTACAGTAACGAAGTAAAACTACTTCGTAACTGTCCACCACTGCATAAATGTAACATATAACATTATTTATTGCAGTTGCCCTCACCACCCTTTGCACAGTGTAAATTAGTGAATCCCCACGCGAATGGTACCAACCCTATGGCTTATATTTAATTTGTTGATAAATTGTAATAATTTGTCATAAAAGATGATGCATACATTTAAAAAGGCTAAAAAATAGGCCTTTGTAAAGGTAAATATGCAGATTTAAGCTGATAGAACACTGATGAAAATATTGCTTCAGAATAAATTGTTTACACCACCAAAAATCTTGGTGATGCCGTACTTTTGTGGGGATATTTTCTATGAATTGTCTGCTGATATGAAAAGTTCACTATATATCGTAGTAATAAATATCATTTATGTGATGATATTTTGTTTTCTTTTACATTAAACACATTAAATATTACATAAGCTGGCCCATATGATTTCTTGTCTTTTAACATTACTATGAGGCCCAGTTACTATAATAATAGTTACTGGGTTACTATATATACTGTACTATAATAATAGTAAAAACGTTGTGACTGCTACATAAATGTCTGCATTAGCGAACTTAACGAATTTCAAGATGAGATTAATTCATTTATTTCTCTTAGTAATGATTCATTACTGCAAATAGCGACATTCTTTGTCAAATTTTCAATTTCAAAATGGAGACACCTAGAAATGCACGTGTTGGTTATGTAGTTCTTCAGTATTTGAAACAATGATGTGAATTGTCTTGTATGCAGTTTCCTGCAGCACCGTGCTGTCGGTCTCAGATGGAGTCATCAGAGGTTATTTTCAAAAGGTCAGTCACACTTTCTAAATATTTTATCCCTGTTAAATTGTCCCACAGTCGTTTTTATGGGTCACTGCACAGTTTCGTATTTTTCACAAACTTGCAAAACGTTTAGGGTTTGTCCCTAAACTTAAATTAAACTTGAATCAACCTGAAAGTCTTTATTGGAGAATGTAATACTGCAGTTCATCATAATAGGCGTTAGGTGGCACCGCTACATCACTGAGTGTTTATGTAGCGTTTATGTAGATTTATATACACTAGTTATTTCTATCTTTTGCTGTAGTGTGTCAGTAGGAAATATCAGTTTACATTTCCAATCATTGCTTTTGCAATTAATTATAATCGTCCAGTGAGATTTTTGAATGCACTAGGAGTCTGACAACAGAGATCTGATCTCGCCATCATCCAGTCTGTCTGAATTGACATGAAGAAACAGAACAAACTGAGACAGACTAATCAGAAGAATCGTGGCAACGTCTCCAAGATGCTTCACACCAGCCACTGGATGATAGTGGCGCTAAGACTCTCTGTTGTCAGACACTTTGTGTACAGAAAAATCTCACTGGATTATTACAATGAATGACAAAAGGAATGTTTGGAAATGTAAACATGGACCTACTGGACAATAAAATAGAAAAAGATAACATAATATAAATTAATAAAAAAAATATAAATACCCTGGTACATATTCACTTAATTGTTTATTTTTTATTATTTACACCTAATTGAACCTGGCAGGTGTGCTTCAGTTTGAACAGTGACTTTCTTATGGGTATTTGCTATTGATCTATAAATACCTTCCTTAAATTGACTGTCACAAACATGTAATAGACACATTTGTGACCCTGGACCACAAAACCAGTCTTAAGTTGCTGGGGTATATTTGTAGCAATACATTGTGTGTAAAACATTAGGATATTAAGATCATGTACCATGAAGATATTTTGTAAATTTCCTACTGTAAATATATTAAAACTTCATTTTTGATTAGTAATATGCATTGCTAAGAATTTCATTTGGACAACTTTAAAGACGATTTTCTCAATATTTAGATTTTTGTGCACCCTCAAGATTCCAGATTTTCAAATAGTTGTATCTCGGCCACATATTGTCCTATCCCAACAAACCATACATCAATGGAAAGCTTATTATTATTATACATTTTCACATTTATGGTTGTATGGTTTTTTCTTTTTTTCTCTTAGGTTTTCCTGGACTACAGGCCTATATACGACCCCTTCCTCTTCTTTTAGCTACAGGTGGGGGTTATGTAGGATATGATCAATATGGGCGATACAAAGATCGGCAGCTGGAGAAGCTTGGCATTGAAGTGCCACCACGGATTGCCAGTGAAATTCAGGTAAGGTCAAACTCAGAATATAGTATTATTTGCGTGTAAAATTTCCAGACAAATTAACACATGGACCTGTTGCAAAACATTGCCATTGCAAATGCATTGTCTGTCACATCCACCACTTTCCCCACATTCTAATTTCAGCACAGTAGGTTGTGTGCCATGAACTATGCAAAAATGTAAGTTCCCTGATTCTGTGAAAACTGATATCCCAAACACTGAAACCATTTTTTGTACTCGTGTGGCTTAGGGATGGGTCATGATTTTCGAATATTCGATTAATTGATTTATTAATAGAATATCGAATAGGCTGTGCGAGTTTGTTTGTTTTTGTTTTTTTTAGACAATTACTCTCCATGTTTTCGGTGCTGATGTGGTGGTGACGCGTTCATGTAAGCAGAGGGTGGCGCTGCCAATAGCGCACCTAAAAGCTGTCAAAGACAACAGAACACCACATTGTCTCACGCGCGCATTGCAGATTTGCGTCAGGATTTAACCGACAAATCTTTTTCTCAGCGGCTGATTTCCTTTATTCTAGCAGCGGCCCGCCTGCGACAAAACGAGCTCGGACCGAAGGTAGATACACACAACTACACCAAGTGTGTACCTGGCGCACCTACTTTCAGCCGAGATTGGCCCATAGAGAAAAAGCCGTTGTTCTGACGATTTGTGCACCCTGTCAGATTTTGCTACCTCCCATTAAAACAAATGGAAGCATAATTCGATAGTGAAAGTGCTACTTATCAGATTTAGCTTTATATTAATAAGGTGTGAGGCTTTATTAACATGTACACCTACCCCAACCCTAAACCTTCCCTTACAGTAGGATAAATACAGTGTTGGGTAGCATAATCTGATAGATAGCATTATTTGTCAGAACACCATCTGTCAGCCAGAAGTGTTTTGTAGAGTCGGCATGGCTCTGGCCCATTATCTTCTACCTATCACATTATGTTACCAACACTGTATTTATCCTACTGTAAGGGTAGGTCTAGGGTTGGGGAAGGTGTACATGTTAACTTATTAATATCATGCTGGAAGCAAAATCTGATTGGTAGCACTTTTCGCTATCGAATTATGCTACCATCTGTTTTAATGGGAGGTAGCAAAATCTGATAGGGTAGCACAAATAGTCAGAAAACTGAAATCGGCCCGAATGTGCTTCTATCTGGGTGTTCTCTGCGGCCCAGCGACTAAAATGTGAACAAAGGATATGCCGCCTCCCATAGTATCAAAACATGGGACATGCTAATAAAAATATGAGATACACTCTTAAAAATAAAGGTGCTTCAAAAGGTTCTTCAAGCATTGCCATAGAAGAACCATTTTTGGTTCCACAAAGAACCATTCAGTCAAAGGTTCTTTAAAGAACCATCTCTTTCTTGCGTTTTTGTAATCTGAAGAACCTTATTACGCCACAAAGAACCTTTTGTGAAACAGAAAGGTTCATCAGATGTTAAAGGTTCTTTATGGAACCATTAAGACAAAAAGGTTCTTCTATGGCATCGTGAAGCACCTTTATTTTTAAGAGTGTAGGTTATTGTTATGAAGACAGACGTTAAAATTAATGTTCACATAAGTGCCGTCATTCAGGCTGTTCACAATGTTTTAATGCATTTAGACCATCATTATAGTGGTGAGATTCATGGATGAATTAATCAAACTTTTGATTTTCTTTTTAAATTGCTATTAATGTTCATACTCATTTTTGAAATGGAAATGTCCTAGCCTTATGAGCAGTGTAAGCTAATCGACGGACTGTTCAGTTCAATTCAAGTTTATTTGTATAGAGATTTTCACGATACAAATAGTTGCAAAGCAACTTTACAGAAAAATTAAGTTTCTACAATATTTAGTGGGAGCTTATCAGTGGTGACTGTCAGTTAATAAACATATGGCAGAAATGTACGGAAAAATCAATTAAAGATGTAATCAAACAGACGATGAACACTATTAACAGCAATTATTATATGATGCAATCAAATTTAAAAATGTGGTAGTTCTGTATGTTGTTACAGGGCTGGCATCATCTGAGGTCCTCTGAGGGCTTGGCATCATCTCTTCTCAGGTGTTCTGGATAAAGACTGAAGCTTGTGTAAATCCTAGCAAAAAACAAAGAAACAAATACAAACATAATTAGCGTAGCTACTGTTCCAACCAAGCAAAATTTATTTGTTTAACTCAAACTAAAGAATAATAATGCACATTTGATCAGAGATAACTGCAGTACACGATTATGAGATGCATTATTGAATGCTTGGCCAAAGAGATGTGTCTTTAATCTAGATTTAAAGAGAGAGATTGTGTCTGAACCCCGAAAATTATCAGAAAGGCTATTCCAGAGTTTGTGAGCCAAATGCAAAAAAGCTCTACCTACTTTAGTGGACTTTCCTATCCTAGGTACTACCAAAAGTCCAGAGTTTTGCGACATTAGCGAGCGTGATGGATTGTAGCGTGGTAGAAGTGTTAGAAGATGTAAATGTGAACACACACCACACGAGGAACTAACCATTAAGCGGCCCCTTATAGGCATGTAGTAATATTTGAATTGAATTGAATTAATAGGTAGCCAGTGCAGAGACTGAAAAATTGGAGTAATATGATCATATTTCCTTGACCTGGTAAGGACACTAGCCGCTGCATTTTGGACCACCTGTAACTTGTTTATTGAAGATGCAGGACAACAACCCAGCAATGCATTACAATAGTCCAGTCTAGAGGTCATGAATGCATGAACTGGCTTCTCTGCATCAGAAACAGGTAACATGTTTCGTAGCTTGGCAATGTTTCTAAGATGGAAGAATGCTGTTTTTGTAACATGGGAAATATGATTTTCAAAAGACCAGTTGTTGTCTAATATAACACCCAATTTTTGACTGTAGAGGAAGTAACAGAACATCCCTCTAGATGTTAATTGTAATCTAAGAGATTCTGTGTACAGTTTTTGGGTCCAAATTTGTCCAAATTTAATAGGAGAAAATTATTAGTCATCCAATCTTTTACATTTTTAACACACTATGTTAGCTTAGATAATTTAGAAGTTTCATCTGTTCTTGTTGAGATATATAGTTGAGTATATTCGGCATAACAGTGGAAACTAATCCCCTTTTTTTCTAATAATATTACCAAGGGGCAACATGTATATTGAAAATAGCAGAGGACCTAGGACAGGTCCTTGTGGCACTCCATAATTTACTGGATTTAATTGAGATGATTCCCCGTTTAAAATGACAAAGTGATAGCGATCAGAATGGTAGGATCTAAACCATCTTAAAGTCTGCCTTTGAATACCTGTATAGTTTTGTATTCGATCTATGTATGTCATGATCTATAGTTTCGAATGCAGCACTAAGATCAAGTAAGACTAGCAATGAGATGCAGCCTTGGTCCGAAGCAAGTCATTTGTAATTTTAACAATGCAGTTTCTGTGCTATGGTGGGGCCTGAAACCTGACGTTCTTCATAGAGATCATTTTTTTGCAGGACGGAGCACAATTGAGCAGACACAACTTTTTCAAAATTTTAGACATAAACAAAAGATTTTAAATGGGTCTGTAATTTGACAGTTCACTAGGATCTAGTTATGGTTTCTTAATAAAAGGCTTAATAACAGCCAGCTTGAATGGTTTTGGGACATGACCTAAACACAACGACGAGTTAATAATATTGAGAAGTGGTTCTTCTGCTACAGGTAACAACTCTTTTAGTAATTTAGTGGGTACAGGATATAAAGATTTGTTGGTTTAGATGCGTGAACGTTTATTTAGCTCTTCCTGTTCTATAGTTGTAAAGCACTGCAGTTTATCTTTTGGTGCGATGAATGAAGCTGAAGTATTATACGCTGTAGAATCTACATTTGTTATTGTATTTCTGATGTTATCTATTTTATCAGTGAAGAAAATCATAAAGTCATTACTATTAAACTGTAAGTGAATATTTAGATCGGGTGGAGTCTGGTTATTTGTTAATAGCCACTGTGCTAAATAAAAACCTAAGATTGTTTTGGTTATTTTCTATGAGTATTTGTGGATATGCTCGGCCCTGGCAGCTTTTAGAGCATGTCTATAGCTGGACATACTGTTTTTCCACGCAAATTCTAAAAACTTCCAAGTTAGTTTATCTCCATTTGCGCTCAAGACTATGAGTTTTTTTCTTGAGAGAATGGGTATTACTGTTGTACCATGGCGAAGTACGTTTTTCTCTAACCTTTTTCAATTTGATGGGGGCAACAGCTTCTAATGTATTAGAGAAGATAGTGCCCATGTTGCTAATCATTACGTCTAGTTCATGTGTATTTATGGGTACAAAGAGCAGTTGAGATAAATCAGGCAGTATATTTGTGAATCTGTCTTTGGTGGCTGGAAAAATAGTTCTGCCCAGACGATAACGCGGAGCCATATATTTAATATCAGTAATACGCAGTATGCAAGATACAAGGAAATGGTCAGTAACATCATCACTTTGAGGTACGATATCTATATCAGTAAGATAAATTCCATGTGATATAATTAAATCTAGCATATGATTAAAAAGATGGGTGGGCCCAGTGACGTTTTGCTTGACACCAAAAGAGTTTATTAGGTCAGTAAAAGCAAGTCCTAATGCATCATTTGTATTATAAACGTGAATGTTAAAATCTCCAACAATTAGCGCTTTATCAACAGTAACCAATAGTTCTGAGAGGAAATCTGCAAATTCTTTTGGGAAATCTGTATACGGCACTGGTGGTCTATACATAGTAGCCAGAGCAAGAGATACGATAGATTTCTTTTGCATATCTGACAGTGTAACATTAAGCATAAATATTTCGAATGAGTTAAACCTGTATCCTGTCTTCTGAGTAACATTGAGAATATCACTATTCAGGTGATTCAATAAATTAGAATGTTGTGGAAAAGTTAATTTATTTCAATAATTCAACTCAAATTGCGAAACTTGTGCATTAAATAATTCAATGCACACAGACTGAAGTTGTTTGTCTTTGGTTCTTTTAATTGTGGTGAGTTTGGAGCACACGCCCATAACACAAATACCCACCAATTCACTATCTCAACAAATAGAATACGTCATAAGACCATAAAAAAACATTCTCAGTGAACCTTGTTGCGTCCTTCTGGAAAGCTATGTCATGTACTGGACATGTACTCAATACTTGGTAGGGGCTCCTTTTGCTTTAATTGCTGCATCAATTCGGCGTGGCATGGAGGTAATTTTTTTGTGGCACTGCTGAGGTGGTATGGATGCCCAGTTTTCTTTGACAGTGGCCTTCAGCTCATCTGCATGTTTTTGGTCGCTTGTTTCTCATTTTCCTCTTGACAATAACCCCATAGATTCTCTATGGGGTTCAGGTCGGTGAGTTTGCTGGCCAGTCAAGCACAAAACACCATGGTCATTTAACCAACTTTAACATGTGCCAAATCCTGCTGGAAAATGAAAAAAGCATCTTCAAAAAGCTGGTCAGCAGAAGGAAGCATGAAGTGCTCCAAAATTTCTTGGTAAACGGGTGCAGTGACGTTGGTTTTCAAAAAAACACAATGGACCAACACCAGCAGATGACATTGAACCCCAAATCATCACAGACTGTGGAAAATAAACACTGGACTTCAAGCAACTTGGACTATGAGCTTCTCCACCCTTCCAGACTCTAGGACCTTGGTTTCCAAAAGAAATACAAAACTTGCTCTCATCTAAAAAAAAAAAATGACTTTGGACCACTGGGCAACAGTCCAATTCTTCTTCTCCTTAGCCCAGGTAAGACGCCTCTGACGTTGTCTGTGGTTCAGGAGTGGCTTAACAAGAGGAATACGACACAACTGTAGCCAAATTCCTTGACACGTCTGTGTGTGGTGGCTCTTGATGCCTTGACCCCAGCCTCAGTCCATTCCTTGTAAAATTCACTCAAATTCTTGAATCGATTTTTGCTTGACACTCCTCATAGGCTGTGGTTCTCTCGGTTGGTTGTGCATCTTCTTTTTCCACACTTTTTCCTTCCTCTCAACGTTCTGTTAACATGCTTGGATACAGCAATCTTTGAACAGCCATATTCTTTGGCAATGAATGTTTGTGGCTAAACCCTCCTTGTGAAGGGTGTCAATGATTGTCTTCTGGACAACTGTCAGATCAGCAGTCTTCCCCATGATTGTGTAGCCTAGTGAACCAAACTGAGAGACCATTTTGAAGGCTCAGGAAACCTTTGCAGAAGTTTTAAGTTGATTAGCTGATTGGCATATCACCATAATCTAATTTGTTGAGATAGTGAATTGGAGGGTTTTTGTTAAATGTGAGCAAAAAAAATCATCACAATTAAAAGAACCAAAGACTTAAATTACTTCAGTCTGTGTGCATTGAATTTATTTATACCACGAATTCAACAATTTGCGCTTGACTTCTGAAATAAATTGAACTTTTCCACAACATTTTAATTTATTGAGATGCACCTGTATATTGTTGTATATTGTATATATCTGACGGGGCTCATGCTTATAACAGTAGCTTGGTGGAGTAGACTCATTTAGACCAATATAATAATTTGGTTTTAGCCAGGTTTCAGTCAAGTAGAGTACATCAAAACTATTATCTGTGATAATTTCATTTACAGTAACTGCTTTGGGTGAGCGTGATCTAATGTTTAGGAGCCCAAACATTAAAAATTGTTTTTGTTCATTTATTTAAAATATTTCTGGTTTAATCACGATCAGATTTTTTCGAGATCCTGCATAAAATTTATATTTTGACCTCAATATTCAGGGAACAGACACAGTCTTTACAGATTGTACAACGCAAGTACTTCTATCATTTAAGCGGATAGAACAAAAGTCATCATAGCAGTTACTTGAGAATTGGCTTTACTAGTCATATGGAGCGTAGTGTTCTAAGTGCCGTCTTAGCTATATTATATTGAATTATGTTTCAGCACATTACAATATTATATGGCTTGAGTTTAAGCTGGCCTATTCCCTAAATCGAATAAATTTAAACCGTGTTTTAACATACGACTTGAAAGCCGGAATGATCTCGTTCCGTTTTTATGGGGTGTGTGCC
The DNA here is from genome assembly GCA_018155175.1 of Sinocyclocheilus anophthalmus. Classification (NCBI taxonomy): domain Eukaryota; kingdom Metazoa; phylum Chordata; class Actinopteri; order Cypriniformes; family Cyprinidae; genus Sinocyclocheilus; species Sinocyclocheilus anophthalmus. The sequence goes on along the minus strand of JADLZN010008552.1, from coordinate 216,576 downwards.
CTCTAAGTGTGGCCCCCGGGAGGAGGAGTGATTTTTTTTACTATCATTCAAATAATACCAAAGACTATCCACCTTATTTTTCCTCGGTAAGAACGGCCGCAGCCATTTGTAAATGTAATGTGTTATGGCTTCGGTTTCAATCCAATGTCCAACTATGTTTAGCTGCACAAAACAGCTCGTTTTGCGGCTTAATATTTATATATTAACTGATTGTTTTTTTTGCTGTATTTTAATAATATTATTCTTAATGGATTATTTAATTATGGAAAACTTCTGGTTATTTCCCTATAGCGGCTAATGAATCGGAAGTCTCGCACATTGACAGAAAACGGCTTACTCCTGCGTTGAAAAATAAGGTGGATAGAATCATATGCTGCGTCCCAATTCGCATACTATCCATCCTAAATAGTATTCGAAAATAGAATTAGTATGTCCCAAATCATAGTATGTAGGGCTGTGTAATTAATCGCATGCGATTACTTTTTTTTTACTACACAGAGCCGTAGTTCACTGACAAGCTACGCAATATCGTGTTCATAATCAAATGATAGCATTTTTCCTTCGATTATGCACGCAATAGGCCTAATGTAGGCTTCGAAACGATTACCACAATCCTGTACAGATTTTTTATTTGGTTTTTTATTTACAACGCTCGTGCGAAACTACAGTATGGTGAATATTGAAGTGTCACAGTTGACGTTTTTCAAGCGGCGGCCAAGGCCGAATCTACGTGTCGGGAAGCCGTCGACAGGGGGCAGCTATAACATATTATATGGATAGAATACCCAAGACGTGTCACTCGTATAGTTTTGAATGGGGAAAAATGCAATGCTCAATATGGCCGCTCTATTGAACGAAGCACCGCCTTCTGAGCAAAAGAGCCAATCCCTAATCGGTAGTCAGCGCGTCACTGCAGCTGAAGTTAGAAGTCCTGGTTGCTACAGAAACAGTCAGCGCTCTGAGACGTGTGCCTAGGACTGCGCATGCGCACTGGCTGATCTAGCCTGAGAAATAAGCTTTTTATAACGCTATTTTAGCAAAAGAAACAACATTTATGATACAGCTGTTTTTGTTTGGAGCTTTCATCTGGTGATTTTTGTTTGGAGATAATAATATGAAATTTAATCGTAAGCTTGACGAACATTTTTGGAGAATTTGATGTTTCCCCATTCAAAGAGATAGGAGCTGCACTTGCATACTCGAGAAGCGTTTCAAAGATGGCCGCCGAGTGACATGACTTGCCTTAAAGGGACTTTGATAATACCCAGCAATTTTCGAATATTATTTTTGCTTGAAATGCCCATCCCAAGTATGGTTACATTGGGACACTGATGGTATGGCTGTGTTAAATGTATTCAATGTCTCTGGATGTGGAGATACTCTTTGTAGTCCATGTTCAAAAGTGTGTGTGTACATGCTAATCTTTTGAAAAGCATATTACAAGAATGAGAATTTATGCTAAATATATTTTATATGTAAATACAGTGGTGTGAAGAAGTGTTGGCCATCTTCCTGATTTCTTATTTTTTTGCGTGTTTGTCACATTTTAATGTTTCAGATCATCAATCAAATTTAAATATTACACAAAGATAATGAAAGTAAATACAAAATGCAGTTTTTAAATGATGATTTTCATTTATTAAGGGAAAAAAAAAAAAAAAAAAACGCTGTCCACACTATGTGCCCTACGGTGAAAAAAATTAATTGCCCTACTGGTTTAACTCATGAACGAGACCTGTAATTAACACATTATTTAGAAAGCGAAAGAGTTAAATTTCACTAGCCACACCCAGAACTGATTACTGCCAGACATGTTGAATTAAGAAATCACTTAAATAGAACCTGTCCGACAAAGTGAAGCATGCTTAAATAGCAACACATTATGATGCGATCTAAAGAAATTCAAGAACAGAATCAAAACAGTTGACATGTATCAATCTGGAAAGGATTATAAAGCCATTTCTAAGGCTTTGGGACTCCAGCGAACCACGGTCAGAGCCATTATCCACAAATTGAGAAAACTTGGAACAATGGTGAACCTTCCCAGGAGTTGCCGGCCAACCAAAATTACTCCAAGAGCACAATGACGACTCATCCAAGAGGTCATAAAAGAACCCAGAACAACATCTAAAGAACTGCGGGCCTCACTTGCCTCAACAGGTCAGTGTTCATGATTCAACAATAAGAAAGAGCAAAAACGGCAAAAACGGCATCCATGGGAGAGTACCAAGGCAAAAGCCACTGCTGACCAAAAAAAAACACAAAGGCTCGTCTCTCATTTGCAAAAAAATATCTTGATTATCCCCAAAACTTTTTGGCAAATATTCTGTGGACTGATGAGAAAAAAAGTTGAACTTTTTGGAAGGTGTGTGTCCCGTTACATCTGGCGTAAAACCAACACAGCATTTCATAAAAAGAACATCATACCAACAGTCAAACATGGTGGTGGTAGTGTGATGATCTGGGGCTGCTTTGCAGCTTCAGGACCTGGACGACTTGCCATAATTGAAGGAACCATGAATTCTGCACTCTATCAGAAAAACCTGAAGGAGAATGTCCAGCCATCAGCTTGTGACCTCAAGCTCAAGCGCACTTATGTAGCAGGACAATGATCCCAAAAACACCAGCAAGTCCACCTCTGAATGGCTCAAGAAAAAAAAAATTAAGGTTTTGGAGTGGCCAAATAAAAAGTCCGGACTTAAATCCGGTTGAGATGCTTAAAACAGTCCATTCATGCTCGAAAACCATCCAATGTGTCTGAATTACAACAATTCTGCATAAATGAGTGGACCAAAATTCCCCCACAGCGCCGTAACAGACTCATTGCAAGTTATCGCAAAAGCTTGATTGCAGTTGTTTCTGCTAAGGGTGGCACAACCAGTTATTAGATTAGGGGGTAATTACTTCTTCACGTAGTGCCCGGCAGGTTTGGACAGCTTGTTCCCTTAATAAATTAAATCATTATTTAAAAACTGCATTTTGTATTTACTTGCATTATCTTTGGGTAATATTAAAATTAGTTTGATGATCTGAATATTTTAAGTGTGACAAATATGCAAAAAATTTAAAAAACAGGAAGGGGGCCAACACTTTTTCACACCACTGTATATACATTCAGAATTCAGAAAATATTCAGACCCCCTTCACTTTTTTTCAATTTTATGTTGCAGCCCGATACTACAATTGTTTAAATTAATTTTTTACCTCATTAATCTACACTCCGTACCTCATAATGACAAAGTGAAAACAGAATTTTAGAAACGTCAGTAAATTTATTAAAAAGAAAAAAACTGAAATATCACATTTACATAAGTACTCAGTACTTAGTTGAAACACTTTTGGCAGCAATGACAGCCTCGAGTCTTGTTGGGTATGACGCAACAAGCTTTGCACACCTGGATTTGGGGATTTTCTGCCATTCTTCTTTACAAATCCTCTCAAGCTCGGGTCAGTTTGGATGGGGAACATCAGTGGACAGCCATTTTCAGGTCTCTCCTGAGATGTTTGATAGGGATCAAGTTGGGGCTCTGGCTGGGCCACACACACACACACACACATATATACTGTATAGATATATATAAAATCTTCCGCCGAAAAAGGTGCATATATTATTTAGAATTATTAGCATAATGATATATTAGAATAGCTATATGATCAATGAAAAAGCATGAAGTGGCCAAGTGTAAACAGATCCTAAGATACAGAGAAGCTGTTGTGTCATTTACTGCTCTGTCAGAGAGATTGTGGTGTTGCTTTGATAATACAAGGTGTACAAACAATTCTGTTGCTTGTGCAAAGTTATTTAAATTGACTTTAACAAATTTAAATAACCTCAATAAAATATAAAAAATAAAAACACAAATTAGCTTCATATAGGCAGATAAACATCAGCCTCCAACGTGGAGCTCCTGTTTAACAGTCACTCATTGTGACCCATTGATGACCTGTCTCGCCGGACAGTTATGTTTGCACACAAAGCTGTTATAATGCAGTTAAGTCAGTTGACACAACCTCTAAAAACTTGATCTTTGTGACTTTAAACATGACATTGGGACATTTTGCAGTAACACACAAAGCCAATAGTAGCATCCAGAACCAACATACTCTGTCTATAAATAGGTCTATATATATATATATATTTTATTGGGATTTAGTCCTGGCATTCACACAGCAATGGTTTTCTTCAAAAAATTTTTTCAAAAAAAAAAAAAAAAACAAACAAAAAAAAAAAAAAAAAACAAAAAACAAAAAAAAAAAAAAAAACAAACAAAAGGCATTCAGAGGCACCATGGGCAGACTGGTACCTCCAAACAATAGCAACATTTCTCTTGCATGGAACGGGGGGTTGGACAACAAATACTGGGACAAGACATTTATACAGTGGCTGAATGCAATGCCATTTTTTAACCTTATGCTGATTTCAATGGCATCTCAACAGGTAGACCATAGCCAGTGGCTTTTGACCATTTTCAGAATTAGTAAAGCGGTTAGTATGTATCTTAACTTGATGCTTATGCGTTATTTGCTGTGTTTGTGGGTGGGGTGTCATTTTACCAGGTGGATACACCCTTTTTGACTCTGTGTATGATTGGGGGTTCACAGACTGAAAGGGTATGACCTTTCATGTATGTTACCGCTGATATATGAGCGACAGATTTCAGTTCGCAGGTTGGTTGTAGAATTACAGATAGGCAACCAGTGCGGCAGAAAGCTCGCTGCCGGAGAGGATAACGGCCCTCTTGGTAGGTGTGCCCCTTTTCCAGAACTTCTAGACACATAATGGATTTGTTATTATTTGGAGATAAATGGATGATAAATCTCTGGTCATGATACTAACATCGATAAACTACGGGTACTAATTGTTATTGTCTATGGTGGTTTGGGATCAGTTTCTAAAGAAGTATCTTATGCTCACCAAGGCGGCATTTATAAAATACAATAAAATAGTCATATTTTGAAATATTATTACAATTTAAAATTAATAAATTTTATAATTTAATTCTGAGCTCTTCATTATGTGATGCTAAGTCAGTCACTAAATCCTTTTATAATTATAAATAAAGCAGGCTTCAATATGTTTGGCGCCAAAAAGAAAAATTGCAATGTCTAACATGAATTTTTACTTACTATTTTTTGACGTTGTTTCTGTTTCAGAAGTGGCATGGTAGCCCTTTTGTGAATTTCTTTCTTGCTTATTCTACACATAAAATAGTTTGAAAACCTGATGAAGAAAAAAATTCAAGCCCACAACACAAATATACAACCACTTAAATAATAAAAAAAGACTTAAAGGAAATCTTCACACTCACTTGTACAGAGTGACACAATAAGAGGTCTGTCGATCTTCTTAAAGGACTACACTCCACTCACTGTCTTTGTACTAGGATCCGCTCCGATATGACGTGTGTGTGATGTGATGTCATCACTAAATATTAACCAGACCAATGAGTGAAAGGGCTTACTTCCTATTTGATGACTGTCAAAGAGCCCATCCCAAAAAAATGAGAATCGATTAAAATCGATAAATCTATTTTTTTACCCAGCCCTAGTTCTAGATTCTCTTGCTAGATTCTTTTTTTAAAATGCATCATCTAGCCCAGCCTGTGCTGCATCTTTACAAACCAATTCCCAAAAGTAATATCAATTCACCAAAACCTCTCTGCCCCCAAAAAATTATGAGTCACACAGTATGTTGCAATAGTTGTCATAACACAAAAGCAATCGCTCTGTGAAAATTATTGTGGCAAAAGTACAGTGATTATTTCCTTAATGACTTTAATCACAAGCCCTTGGTCCTGTCAGTTATATTTATTTCTCTGTGTCTACTGAATACACATGCTATAGCTGTCTACAGTTGAGTGTTTATAGAGTGGGATGGGCTCTTTGACAGTCATCAAATAGGAAGTAAGCCCTTTCACTCATTGGTCTGGTTAATATTTAGTGATGACATCACATCACACACACGTCATATCGGAGCGGATCCTAGTACAAAGACAGTGAGTGGAGTGTAGTCCTTTAAGAAGATCGACAGACCTCTTATTGTGTCACTCTGTACAAGTGAGTGTGAAGATTTCCTTTGCAAGTCTTTTTTTATTATTTAAGTGGTTGTATATTTGTGTTGTGGGCTTGAATTTTTTTCTTCATCAGGTTTTCAAACTATTTTATGTGTAGAATAAGCAAGAAAGAAATTCACAAAAGGGCTACCATGCCACTTCTGAAACAGAAACAATGTCAAAAGCATCTTACTTGGGCTAAGGAGAAAAAGAACTGGACTGTTGCTCAGTGGTCCAAAGTCCTCTTTTCAGATAAAGTAAATTTTGCATTCCATTTGTAAATCAAGGTCTGGAGTCTGGAGGAAGACTGGAGAGGCACAGAATCCAAGCTGATTGAAGTCCAGTGTGAAGTTTCCAAAGTCAGTGATGATTTGGGGTGACGTGACGTCTGCTGGTGTTGGTCCATTGTGTTTTATAAAGTTTAAAGTCAATGCAGCGTTTTGTCTACCAAGAAATTTGGAGCATTTTATGCTTTCATCTGCTGACAAGCTTTGTGGAGATGCTTATTTCTTTTTCCAGCAGTTCTTTAGCACTTGCCCACAGTGCCAAAACCACTTCCAAGTGGTTTGCTGACCATGATATTACTGTGCTTGATTGGCCAGCCAACATGCCTGACCTGAACCCCATATGGAATCTATGGGATATTTTCAAGAGAAAGATGAGAAACAGTCGATCCAACAATACAGACGAGCTGAAGGGCGCTATTAAGGAAACCTGGGCTTCAAGGTCTGAATCACTCTTCCAATGCCACACTTCACTGATGCTGTAACGTTGTGCTAACGGAGCCCCGAAGTCCTAAGTATTGAGGTTTTACAAATCTTTTTTTTTGTTTTTGTTGTTTTTTTTTTTTTGATTTAGGAAAGAGTCTATTATTTTGAGATACTGGATAGTTTTGACTTTCATGAGCTGTAAGTTCTAATCATCAAATTTAAACCAAAAAAACTTTTGAAATATTTTACTTTACATGTAATGAATCTAGAATATATTAATGATATTTCACTTTTTTAAATAAGTTACAAAAAAAGAACTTTTTCACAATATTCACATTTTTTGAGATCTGTATATATATTGATACGAATGAAAATAAAATTCATATAAATTGGTATATGCACTCAGATTTTCTTACACATTGTTGCTGTACTAAAATGTTTTCTAGAACATGCAAAAATGTATATTCTTAAAATAACAAGTTAAAGTAAATGCTCAGTTTTTTTTGATGCGGTGGACTTTGTAGTCAAAGGGATTTTGAGATCAGAAATAATTTGTCATAACAGTCGGGAGCTCATTGCTCTTTATCCTTCAGTTGAGAAAGAGATGAGAGAGAGAGAGGGGGGATGGGGTCATAGATGGAATTCAGAATCTACTGAGCACATGCTGACAGGATTGTCTGTTTACAAACCCCTCCCTCTCCTCCTCCTTTTCATATTGCCACCTTCCCAGCAGCACCAGGCCTTGAATTCAGCAGCGGCTTAGAAGAGAAGGTGGACTCATCCTCCGGTTGACCAATCGCAGTTAAGCATCCCACATGTGACGAGCAATGAGGGCTGGTCTTTAAGCTTTGCAGCGGAAAACCACCGGACCAGACAGACGGAGTGAGCGTGAGAGAGAGCTAAAGCCTGCCATACGCACTAATCCCTCCGCAGTGATCATGTGTCAGGGGAGTCTGAAGCAGCTGAAGCAGAAGGGGCCGGTGCGGAGCACTGTGGGGAAATGGTGAGATGCCGCAGGTCTTTGCACAGCTCTCCCTGTTGCTACAATCTCCACAGAGTCAGGGTTGATGTGCGGCGTTTCCGTCCGCCGGGCTCCTCAGCGGGAGCGACAGGGGAGCCCGCACACGGCGCCAACGACGCCGGCCCGGGGGGCCCGGCTCAGCTCAGCCACCGGAGCCGATTCAGGTACCGGAAAGGAGTGTGTGAGATGCTAGGATGTAGTTCAGGCTGAGAATATGTGTGGATGACGGGTGAATTTTGCTGGTCGCATCTAGAACAGTTGTTGTCGGCGCACTCTGAGTCAGAGAGGACAATTGAAGGATCAGCAGAGCTGGAAAGTGGGCAAGCGAGAGGGATTATGGAGACCTTGCATGAACTGGGCCACCCTGCAGAGGGACAATCAGTGTGAGTTCGTGTGACGGGACTCGGTCCCCCCGGATGAGCCCCCGTCACTGTCCCGGCAATTGTGTTAGGCCTAATTGCAACATAACATTAAGCTGTTGCTAGCACTCTCCGTCCAATTCAATCCACACCATTTGCATAGCTCTACTCGGAGCAGATGCTGTTCCCCTGGAGTGAGCGAAAGATGCAAAGAGCTAAGGGAGGCTCAGATTCAGCCACTGATTGGCCAATATGTGCCTGCAATGAGGAAACGAGGGGGGCTATGTAGGACAGACTGTGTGCGAAAGAGAAAGAGTCCGAATCCGAAGACTTTACGTTGTCTTTTTACTGGCTGCAATCATCTGCTCTCAAACAGCCTCCGCAGTTTGAGTAATGCACTGTGAATAGCTGTTGAACTGCAAGGTTCTGCAATGGCTATTCATCTGCTCTGGACAGGATGGGGGAGGGGTAGAAACGCTCTAAATTCAATTGAATGATAACCTGATGACTAAAAACCCAGAGTCATTGTTTAGAGCCGTTTAAGCGCACTAGGGCACAGCGCACACTTTGGCATATTAACTGGATTTGTCAACCGCTAGAATGAGGTTACATAATGCACAGCGCTAAAAGTGTTTAATGTGAAAGGTTATACCAGGCATTTGCACAGCACTTTTACAAATGTAGTTATAGGATGGAAACAACATTTGCACAGAGGAGCTGCTAAACGCGGGTTGTCAGGTTCGTTGTTAGGTTGTGTAATAATGAGTAGTTTTACCTCTAAATATGTTATGACAAAGGAAACTAGATTTATGCATCTTCAAGAAAATGTGAGTGGTGGTGGCATCGGCAAAGTTGCTTTTGTGATTCTAGGACGTTGCTATAGCTTTCTACATGGTTGCTTAGTGTCCCAAGTGAAAAGAGCCCTCTGTATTGGCTCAAGTCCAAACTTCAATGTAAGCCTTTTGTCTTTTTTTTTTTACTTCCAGTCAGAAATGCTTGTCTGCCAGGTGCAGGTCAAGTTAGGTAGAATTTTTAAATGAAAGATTTTAACAAAACCCTACAAATAAATGTGAGCAGAAGGTAGGACGCGGTCTAATCATAGGCCATATTAAACATTATGTAATAATGCTTCACAGTTTAAAGTGCTAAACGTTTTTTTTTTCCATAGAGGCATTACCTGTTTGTTTACATTTGAATGCTCATGCGTATTCGTTGACTGACCTAAAAATACAGCTATTTTTGTATTACTTGAGTTAAAGAAATGCAACATACAATACCAGTAACCCAGGCACACTGGAAAACATGCCCATGGCAACATTTCTGCAAAATTATATTACATAGCTTCTTGCACATTTCGCGACACTTTCAAAGTGAATTGTCGGTTTGAACATGAACGTAAATGTCAGATGAATGTAAATCTGGCAACTTTTTATTACATTGGTTGTTATACGTTTTGCAGCAGTGCCAAAATTAAATGTTCGCTGAGTGGCGTTAAAAGGTTAATGCTCTGTCATGATTGAAAATGATGTACTGTCTAGACTTAACCCTACGTTAAACCTAACCAGTAGTGTTAACAAAAGCAAACATGAAATGCAAACGCATTTGCTGAAGCAACCCTGCAATTTAGATTGCTTCCACAGGTTTTTGAGCTCTCGTATTTCATGGGACTCATACATATATGCTCTGCAATGCGAGTGCAGTGTTGTACCAGGTGAGCTATCGAGCAAGTTTACTATGTCAGAAAAGCCATACATATAGAACATTTTATGATGCCAACATCAAAGTGAGTTAGTTTACAAATTAATAATCTACCCCTATAATCATCACGACTGCCAATAATGTTTGGAAACTGAAGTGAATTGTATGTATAGGTACATTTTTGGATTTTTAGGTAGAGGCATGAGGCAATATTATTTTAATGTTACATTGACAAACAGCTTCAGAGATTGCAGTCTTTAACCATTCAAATGCATAGAAGCTGTACTTAACTGGAGCTTTCTGTTTGGCGCCATTACAAAGATGGCTGCCAAGTGGACTCGCTTTCTTTTACACAAAGGACTTTGAGCATCACTATTTACATTTGCTCATACCAGAGCTGTGACTAGACTGGTCTCCGGAGTATGGTCCGATGTTATGCCTGCTGCAGTTTGTCTATTTAGAGTAAGAGCAATAAAAATTTACACCTTTCTGTGGGAGAGGAATCATGCTGTTATGATGACAACAGGTCAATGTACTTTAAGATTGTGGAGGGAAATAATGTAGCCCAGGCACCAAAAGGTTGCCCACTGAGCCCGACAAACCTGGCGTGAGCTAGTGTTGCTATAGTTTTTATCGTTAATACACTTGAGGATTATTACCATCTGATTACTCGCTCTGACCATGAAGAAAATGTTGATCTCTCAAACAGAGGTTATTGGATAGCACATTTTGAAAGGGTCAAAGTAAAAATGTTCTGGTGTGGATCATTGTGAGCAAAGTCAGGTGACACATTGAGTGTTTGTGTTAGCCTTTTATGGCTAAGTCTCCTCTGTCCACAGGTCAGAACAGGGTTTCATCCTGATTAGGGTGGACACCGTATTATATTCTATAGATAGCCCGTGTAGCTGCAGCCCTGGATGGTAGCTGTCAACCCCGCTGGTGCTGTGTCATCACCTTCAGGGCCAAATATGACCTACTTTACTGACACAGTAAAGCTAATCTCAATTTAGCCAGAAGCAGTAGCTCTTAGTGTCCTTCTCAATAAAAAGCGAGCAGTTCTAGCCAAACAAGACAATGCGTTCCATCGACAGGACCAGAATAGAGGTGCAATATTCTTGCACGTGCCGTTCCGTTTGCCTAACAGTTGTGTTGATCTGGAATGTTATCTACCCACACTGGTGCTAAAAATAGCGCAATGGACACAAAAAAAAGATTACTGGCGGATATCCCTCATGGCTTCAGTAGTTCTGTGGACCCGTCCCACTCGGCATGACCCATAAAAACATGCATGTTCGTGTTGGTTAAATAGGTTTATGTTGATTAAAATGTGGCCTTTTTTGAGACTGGACCATGCCTTTGGTCATGTATTTCTCCTCATGTACCATTTCTAGCGCAAGTGCAGCAGGAAGGTGACGATAAACCCTAAATGAGACTAAAGGTGTTAAGCAGGTGAAAGCAGCCTTTGCTTAGACTGATGTAAGTGGAATTGAGCTGAAAGGAGGAGTATATGGTCAGTTTAGTCAATAAAAGCAGTGTGAACGGCCGTGAGGTTAGATTTACTGTAAAGTGGAGAATTGCTATTTCCGTCTCTTTCCTATCTCAGGAATCTTTTCTAGCGTTTGTCTTCTGCTGTTTATTGTCTTCTGTATGGGCGTCTTTGTGTTTGGTCTTTGGTATGTGTGAGTGGGCTGTGTGTATGTTTCTGCATTTTTATAAATATTTCCTTCCTTCCTTTCTATTATTATTCAAGAATCTCAAGAAAACATGTTTAGGTAATATTTCACCCTAAAATTAATAAGAAACAAGAAACTGTATTAAAAAAGACTATTATGTTACTTAGACCATTGTGTGTTGTTTTGGTTTTTTTGGCATTGTGACATTTTCATGAAAATTAAATTTTCGCCCATTTCCCATTACCATAACAATTTTAACATTTTACTTTTTTTTTTTTTTTTTTTTTTTTTTTTTTTAGTAATTCCCATTATTTCTCAAGGGGTATTCTCGTTATTGTACTAATATCTCATTTTCACGGAACGAAATTATACGGGAATTCATGACCATTTTAAGGTAATTATATTTGTATTCGTTTAGTAATATCATGTCATTAGATAATTAAATAAATAATATTTATATATAATATAAAATGCAATTAATATAGTAATGGCAGTCATGGCAATTGTGGACAAATATGATTGTCAAGAACTTAATTATATTTATGTAATATTTATGTTTAATTGAATGATTTTCTATTGCATTGAAGTAATAACAGTTTTGGAAATACATGCTTAGTTGTCAAAAAAGTTTTAAATTTTTTCAGTAGTGTCAACAAATGGAACTGCAGAAATATTTTTTTCCAGCAGGTTTTCACTCCCACGGTCTTTCATTGAACAGACATATAAATCATCCTGCCCCAAATTCACACAATTCTTACTTCTTCTTTCTTAAGATTTTTAGGGTGAAATATGATCCAGAAATGGTCTTGACAGGTTTCTTGAGATTTGCTCTATAACAGTGGTGCTCAGTCCTCTTCCTGGAGGTCTATAGGCACAGTTTAGCTCCATACCTATCCAATTACCAATTAAATAAGATCTTCAAGAACCTTAGATCATTACAAACAGGTTGGAGCATAGTTTGAACTGAACTATGCAGCAGGTAGATCTCCATAAACAGGACTGAGTACCCCTGCTCTACAACATTTAGACCATCTGCGCATATATCTTTTATTTCCACCTTCTTTATACTTCACATGTGTCTGTCTGGGTATTTTGTGCACTTTGGCATCACGGATGTGTTGTGCAGGTTGCAGTTCCCACAGTTGGCCCTACGGCGGCGACTAGGCCAGCTGAGCTGCATGTCCCGGGCTACTGTCCGCCTTCGCTCATGGCCTCTGTCCATCCTCTACTACATCCTGCCCTTTGGAGCACTCAAACCTCTTGCCAAAGTAGGCTGGAGGCCCACAAGCAGAGTAAGTACAGTGGAAACAACAAATAGAGCCCACAGACTGATGTTGTGTGTGTTTGAGTTTGCAAAATCTCACTATCCAGAGACATAAATGCCATCCATCAGTGAGTAATCAATGTGTAATGGCCATTTGGGATTTTGTCTACGATTATAGGAAACGTTACTGGAATCATACAAGAATAATGCCCTAAATAACCCTGATCTGGGATCAGTACTTTTCATTCATAACCCAGAGAAGAAAGGATGCTACAAAACTGATGTGAGGTCAGCAGAACGTGCTGCTGCTATCAGCAGATGGCCGCTTGCATATGGACCCGCTGAGCTCTGAGCTCCATTGGGACTCGTGTGAAAAGAGCCATTGTCCCACAGTACAGCTCTGAACTGAGGAACACTTTGTCTCTAGACCCAGTCGAGGGCATCGTGCCACGGTGGTTCTGACACCACTATTGTTCAGTTCCCAAAAAACATTGCCAGTCAGCCCATGCGGATGCTCTGAAGCAGATACCGTATCTCCAGTGGCAGACAGGAAGTTACAGAGAAACAGGAAAACATTTGGTTTGTTAATCTAAATCTGTAGTGTTGGACATACAGGAGGCGTCATGGCATCATGATTATGAAATCTTGTACATATAACTGCCACACTGATAGTAGTACACATATTACATTACCTTTAGTCATTTAGCGGATGCTTTTATCCACTTACAAATTAGGAACTTCTCAAACAATTTATCATTAGAGCCAATAATATTTGCAGTACACAATAATAAAGTTTTAAGTATATAACTATATTTAAGTACACTAGGAATATACAAGTATCGGATCGAGACTCGGTATCAGCAGATACTCAATATTCAATGACTCAGATCAGATCGGGGGCACAAAAAACCTGATCGGGACATCTCTAGATATAAGTATAGTAAGTAATAAGTGATTTTAATTTAATTATACAATTAATAAGTATACTAAGAGTATATATGAGTACATTTTTATATTCAAATATCTTTACTACTTGTAACATATTCAGCATTCAGTTGTGAATGTTAGTATGTTTTGTTAATGAAAGGAGTCATTTATTATTTATTATAATTATTTAATAATCCTCAAAGCACATGAAAAATTCAAAGAAACAGAACTTGCATCTCAACTATTTCCCATTTGCCAAACCAACGTAAAAAAAAGTATAGCAAACAAAACAAAACCTTACCACTAGCAAATGGAGTTTAAGTAAATATAATAATAATATACATATTATAAATAAAGAATAATAATAATATTACCAGAACGATTTTTAAAATGTGAAATCTTTATTTGAATTTCAATTTGTATTGTATAAAGTAATTAATTGTCAATTTTTTTAAGGGGTTAGTATAAATGTATTGGCATAATATTTATTTGCGGTTTAAAAAAAGAGAACATATAATGACACACTTTTGGTTCTTAAAGAGAATTTTCTGGGTCAGATTTTCTACACTTCCTGCTTGTTAAAGCCATAACTATTATCTACAACCCACCAAACCCTGTAAGACTCCGAGAGTGTCCACATTTAGCCTCCTGTCTGTCAGCTGGGATTGAAGCTAACTACAGTAATCCACTTACGCTGAACACTCAGGCCAGCTCCTGTCATGCATCAGCCTCCTTACTATCTGTAACACTGATCTAGGATCATTCCTTTTGCCCAGATCAATAACGATCAGCGAGCTACACTGATCTAAACACTCTAGGAATGCACACATTGGAGCACATGGTGCACAGCGGGTGACGTAAAGCCATATGCAGGTGCTGGACTCAATACAGGAGGTTTAAAACTCTTTAGATGTTCACATGCATTAACAATGAGTGTACACATCATTTTTTTTACAAATATCATGAATTATTATTAATTCATTAGTATGATTAAATTTATGGTGAGTCACACCACATGAAATTTTACATCAACGGTCAACAGGGGTTGTAGGGATCCTGTCTTATATTTCTTCTTTTACGTTTTTTTTCTCCCCTGCATGACTGACATGAAAGTTTTTTTTTTTTTTGTAAAATGTTATCAAAACTGCTTATTTTATATAAATAGTAGAAAACTTATGCCACTTAATTAGGTACTCAAGGGTTTCTTGTAAAGAGTTTTTAATGATGAATTTGTTAATGCTTTTTTAATCCATTATGATATTACTTTATTATCTACTTTATGCCCCCAAAAAATCTCAGAATAAATTTGAAATAAGTTTCAATTAAAAACATTCAGAAAAGGTTCAAGTCATTGTGTGTGTGAATTGCATATGTAATATTAATATAAATTAGTATAACCAGACGAAAAAAGTGTTTGACGCAAATACAATTTTTATTAGTAATGCACCAAAATGTTTTTTTTTTTTTTTTTTGACAGAAACAAAAATTTAGATTGGTTTTCATTTATAATTGGGTCATAGTACTGTATATGCTGTTCATGGTGTCATGTATCTGTTTCAGTCAATGTTTTCTGCCCTCCAAAACCATTTTGGCTGAAACCTTTTGCTGTTGTGGCCATATATTTTGAGCTGCTGAAACTTCGGTACATCACTTATTTTTATGCAGATGATATATAAAGAAAACAAAGTGGCAATTGCTTACATTTGCTTTGCAGGTGGAAGATCATTACGTGTGTTTACTTGTCTTTCTGCAAATGTTTGCTTTTGTGTATAAGATATTTGAGCATGGCGTCTGCAAACTCTGTCTCTTGGGTTGTAGGTTACAATCTACAAGTCCATACCCACAAGACTTCTCTCCAGAGCCTGGGGTCGCTTGAACCAGGTGGACCTGCCAACTTGGTTACGGAAACCTATCTTCAGATTGTATATATGGACGTTTGGAGTCAACATGAAGGAAGCGGCCATAGAGGATCTACAGCACTACAGAAACCTGGGCGAGTTTTTTAGGCGAAAACTCAAACCTCAGGTCCGGCCAGTGTGCGACTCGCACTGCGTGGTGAGTCTGGGTTTGTAACTATAGAGGCATTCTTTATAGATGGGATAGATTTTTTGTCCCATTCACTTTCATTCATATGCAAACCCAAGAGAATGGGTGCATATGCAAGCATGTACGTAGAATTTTCATTTCAATAGAGCCAATAGATGGGCCTAATGTTATACATTTTCATTTATTTGCTCAAAATGTTCATTATGGTGTCTGAAATATTTATTTGATTTTTATAATTTTGCATAATCCATCTACTTATGTTGGTTTTTAAATACAGTTTACAGAAAATTTACCAAATAAACAATGTCGACTTGAGGTGTGCGATATATCGTCTGCGATAATATCGTAATTGTTGTATAACGATGTGCGATTTGAAAAACCATTCAAAACACCCCAACAGAGCGCACGCATACATTACGTTAAGTCTAGACTAGTGCACGTATATTATAGAGCGTTCTTTCACTGCATGATTCAGTCTATTAAAATGCCTTTAGAATGATCACAAATTCAGGACGGGGGCAGAAAATTTATATATTTATACCACTTCATATAGTTATATCAATTTCACATGAAGAGTGCAGTTTTTCTCCAAAAATTACCATGATTACAAATGTGATATTGATTTTTACAACAGTTCAATAAACAAGAAGTTAATAAAGAGACTTACATTTTAGGCACCATATTTCCTGTTTTTGCGCTATTTCGACAACAAAATTAATTCCAAACAAAGCCACAGCACTGTTTTGCGTCTCTGAGCAACATGACGGTGTTTCGTTCCTGAATGAATCAACCGTTGATTCGGTTCAATCACAACTTATAAACAGTGACTTGCTGCACTAATGGCGGTTTTAATGTCACATTAAAAGTATCTTTATTATTTTTATTATTTTAAAATAATTTAAATATCAGTATAATGTTTTTTTGTTAATATGTTTAAAAAAAATATAGTATTGGTAATGGCAGGTTAATGCAGTATTTTTGCATTAATCAGTGTGTAACTACATCTATTATAGAACTCTGTGGTTTCCTTGATGCAAAGAGAACTTTGCTGATATGATTTATTTGCTGGGTAACAGGCAGCCAAAGTCTTATTAATCTAATTCACTTAATAAATTTGACTCAAAAATAAAAGGCTTTATGAATGTAAAAAGGCCCATAAAATGTAAAAATCAGTTTAAACTTATTGGAAAAGATTAATTTCTATCAGTGTGAACTGACCACCATATGAATATGAATATAAAAAATTTTAGGAGTCAGCTGTCCATGCTATCCTTAAGGTACCAGCACAATAACACACAGCAAAATATCATCTAATTATCATTATCGATAAAATCCCAGAAAATATCAATAGTCAATATCGCACACCCCTAGTCGACACAGATACTTGCAGACTAGTTTAGTTTAATATGACTGTTGATTTGCTCTACAGATCAGTCCAGCTGATGGCAAGATCCTTCATTTTGGCCGTGTGAAGAACTGTGAGGTCGAGCAGGTGAAGGGAGTGACCTACTCACTGGAGACGTTCCTCGGGCCGCGCAACTGGACTGAGAATTTATCTGCTAACAGAAGTAAGTCTCAGTAAAATTAAGTCATTTTGACCAAGTAAGACAATGTTCCTGGATCGAAATCCTTTGATACTGGAACATCACAAGATTAACACTAGAACATTTGTAATAGTGACATTTAATTCAAGGTTTTCCAAGCAGCTAAATCTATTTTTAGGTTGTAAACACGAAAGAATCACAATTTTGGGAAGGAGAGTATCACTCGCTCTTATCAATTTGCATGCACACTGCTCAGTCAGCAGAAAATAACACACTAACTGCTTGTCACAACAGTGGCAAAGTTAAGGCGGTTCTAATTACATTCGCCAGTTCATTTTCTTTATAAGGCATTTTCTAATTTATTTTCATATATGTAACATTTTGGTTTACATTTTGAGTTGTTTTCTTTCTTCACAGTCCGTATTGTAAATTTTTGGATCACTGCATGTTTGACTTCATATTTCAAATGCCTCAATAAATTTTCCTAATAAATTTATAACACTGAAGCTGTATTGTTCAAATGTTTTGTGCCAAGTGACTTAAATTAACAAGTACTTGGAAAAGTAATGTGGTTACTTGTACCTAAGTATAATCCACACTAACCGTTCAAAAAGTTGGGGTCAGTAAGATTTATTCTATATATATATATATATATATATAATATATGATATTATATATTTTTAAGTCTCTCTTATGTTTACCAAGGATGCTTTATTTGACAAGATTAGTAACTATTATTACAAATTAAAACTGTAAAACTTTTTCTAATTTTAAATATTTTTAAAATGTGATTTATTCCTGTGATAGAAAATCTGAATTTTCAAGCATTCAGTCTTCAGTGTGACATGGATCTTCCGAAAATTCACTCTGTATGTTGATTTGGTGCTCAAGAAACATGTCTTTATATTATCAGTCTTGAAAACAGATATGTTGATGCATTTGAAGGATTTCAGGAGTTTTTCAGGATTCTTTGATAAATAGAAAGTTTAAAAGAACAGCATTTATTTGAAACAAAAATATTTTGTAACATTTATAAATGTCTTTACTGTCACTTTTGATCAATTTAATGTATCCTTGTAGAATAAAAGTATTAATTTATTTTTAAAAAAAGACTGTCCCCAAACTTTTGAACGATGCCTCTAAAATCAAAGGGAAATTATAGACTGATATGAATGTTGAAAGACCTGTGCCTAACCCTAAAATCGTGTCTGACCAATCTGAACATCAAGGAACATGTCCTACTTGGGTAAATAATGCTAAGCTTATAGGCCATGTGAGGACAAAAAAACAAACTGTCCAGTATGTTTCATATTGGTTTTCCTACCAATTATTGAAAATAATCACTTTAGTTTTTCTCACCTTTTTCCTGTCATGTTCAGATGAGGATGATCCTGGCACGTACCAGGATACCCTGGTCACTAAAGAGGGGAATGAGTTGTTTCACTGTGTAGTTTATCTGGCTCCAGGTGACTACCACTGCTTCCACTCGCCTACAGACTGGAGGGTGGCACACAGACGCCACTTCCCAGGTCAGCGGCATTATATGTTCTCTTTCTCTTTCTATTTCTCTTTGCTTTTTGAAAATATGATTTGTTATTAAAAGATTAGTCAATGGTGACTTTAGGTCTTATATGCTTAAGTTATAAGCGTCTTTTCTAATCTGATGGCAACTGAGCAGTGCGATACCATCAGTGTGTTGTTACATAACTGAAGCACAGAGTGTGGCCTGATATGTTTGTGTTTATTCTAGGTTCTCTGATGTCAGTAAACCCAGGAGTTGCGCGTTGGATCAAGGAACTTTTCTGCCATAATGAGCGGGTGGTCTTGAGTGGAGAGTGGACGCACGGTTTCTTTTCACTCACGGCTGTAGGAGCAACAAATGTGGGATCTATACGCATCTATTTTGACAAGGTTAGAACTTTTTTGCTCTGCAGTAAAATACAAATATTACTATATTTAATAGTATATATATCTATAACTATATATATCTATATATTTTTTTAGCTTCTGCAAAAGAATGAGTGTTTAAAGGAGTAGTTCCCCCTAATAACTCTTTAAAACCTGACATGAAATAATAGTCAAAAAATAACATGTTTTGAAATGGAATAGTTTATTAAACCTTTAGAGAAAGATGGGGGGGGGCATTTTGCATGTGTTTTTTGAGTATCATATTTGATACATCAGGCTGTTAAGGTTCATGTAATATGGTATAGGAGAATATGGAGTATATGGAGAATATTTCACAATTGTTATGATTAAAGCTCTGTAGACCAACAGAGCTGGGTAGATTACTTACTTACAATTGTAATAGGGATGCAACGATACCACTTTTTCCAGTACCCGCCCGATACCGATACTTTTATTTTTAGTACTTGCCGATACCAAGTACCGATAACTGTATTTTCATTGCAGTTGTACATTTTTAAAAGATGGGTAGCAACAAAAGAGTATGTTAATGTTAGTCGGTTAATTTAATTTATCAAATAGATACAGTCAAAAAAATTTTATTCAGACACCTTCAACATTTCTCCTATTATCACAGTTTATTCGCTATAGTTGGTAATAAAATATGACAAGAACTCAAAGTTAAACTGTGTCAGAACAAATTCAGCTTGATAATGTTAGATAACTTTGATAGAAAGGTATGTAATGGATTACAATCAAAAATTATTCAGACAGCTGTTAGTATGACAGTATTTACACAACTATCAATACTTAGTCGGGCACCTTTAGCCTTTAATGACAGCCTGTAGTCTCCTGGGAATGCTGTCACCCAGCTTCATGCAAACCTCAACTTCAGTTTTTTCCCAGACTCGGTCTGAATAATTTTTACTGGTAGTCCACTGTATGAATAATTTTTGGGGTATGATTTGTCACAGTTTACTTTATTTTGCTATCCTCACTTTACATAAATGAACTATAGTGTCCTGCACCCACTAGTAAAAAAATATAAAAAATTATATCTGGTCTCTGAATAATTTTTGGTTTGACTGTATATCCTTCGGTCACACTTAATTATGCCCATTAAAATATATTTCACAAGTTTTTGTTACTTTCTCTGTTCACTTTTGGCTCTGTGGTACATCATCTTTAATTTAACAGCATTAGAGCTTCTCCATTGCAGCGGCTCAGTACTGTAAACACACGCTTTGCTGTAATAATGCAGGGAACCACTCGCTATAAATCTCCTGTGATATTTTCAGAAATAGAGGTCGTGTTTTTTCATCTGAAACGTGCTGCGATTTATATTCCAAAGCCACTCATATAATGCAGAAACACTCAAGCAAGCAAAACATGCGCAATGCATGCACATATTTGTACTGATGCAGAATAGTACAGCTTTGCGCATTTCACACAGGCTGCTAGATTGACTTTTGCCAGAAAGTCGTGTATGCCTATGGTTTAAAATAAATGATGTTTATAGTGATTGCCCCTATAAATGGTCTTATTTTTAGATTTAGTTTTAATCCAATGATGCATGTGCTAAGTGAGTGAACATCACAGATCACACAACAGAATGCGCAGAGCTTCTCTCTCTCTCTCTCTCTCTCTCTCTCCCTCCATACCAGTTAAGTAAACTTGTGCATTGTTTTACTTACTTGTTTGTTTTTAACGTATCCGACCGAACTACAAACTTTCCAATTATGTCTGTAAGAAAGGTATATTCACTCGACAAGCTAGCGCATCTGCGCCGCCACGCGCTCAATCCACTCAGAGTGCTTTGCTCATCAGCTGGTGCAAATCAGCTATACAGGCATTAATAATGAATGTTTAACATTATATTCATTGCAAACATATACTTCGTAGTAGACATCCTTAAACTCCATTCTGCTGTCTGTTGTTCTGTTGTTGGGGTTTCTTTTTCTGGATACAGCTCTATTCACACGCTGTTTGGTATCGTTTTTTTGTATCGGGGCATTTTTACGAGTACGAGTACGAGTACAGGAGACAAGTATCGGGCCCGATACCGGGTGCATCCCTAATTGTAATCCGTTACTGATTCCAAATTACATGGCAAAAATTGTAGTTAGTAACATAATCCATTATATTACACATTTTAGGTCATATAATCAGACTACTTTTAGATTACTTTTAGATTACTTTTGACCCATCTCGTTTTTCACATTGATTTAAATAGGATAATCTTGTTCCATACTGATATAAAAATACAAAGAGAAAGAAAATATATTCCATTAGTTGGTATTAATAACATGAAGTGCATTAAACATTACATCAAGGTTTCTCAAACTGGGGTTCGTAAATGAACTGCAGGGGTTTGTGAGTTTGATGAAAAGCTAATAATTAATTAAATAACAAAAATGTTAAATTAAAACAAATAATTTTAAAATAAAACACTTACTGAAAAAATGAAATATTTTATTTGTTTACCTGCATGTCATGTAATCAACGTCAGACATGTGTGATACTTCATTATTAAAATATTTATTTAAAAATTTCGGGTACTTCAAATAAAAATATATTAGGAGAAAGAGGATCAGATGACAAAAAAAGTCGGTGATTTTGTGCATTTTAGTGTGTTTGGAAGACAAACGCCTTCCAAACTAATACATGGTCAAATAACCGACTGAGTGATAATTCAAATAAAAAATAATGTGCATCAGTAGTTGATGCAATGTTGAAACACTTCTTAAACCTGAAATTAAACCAGACTAATGACTGATCTCTGTGTGAATGTCCACAAAACCTGAAGACTTTCTGAATGTATATAAGCAATAGGCTCTTTTAGAAAGGAAAATTTAAAAGATGAAAAAGAGGAATTAGGGACAATTAATAAATTATGACTAATCATGTATTGTCTCATAATCATGTAATTAAAAAGTAACTGCAGTCTGATTACGAGTATTTTAAAATGTAATATAATCTAATTACAAGAGCTACATTTATTATGTTATCCAGATTACATGTAATCAGTAACTACCCAGCTCTGCGTGCCGACATGTAGTTCCGTTGTTCTTCAGGCATCCCAAGTTTGAGTTCCAGCTCGCGGATCTTTCCCGATCCTGTCCCCCTCTCTCTCCCACTTTGCTTCCTGTCTAATAATTTACTATCGAAATAAAGCAATAAACATCAAAAATAAATCTAAAAAAATACTATGACGTTTTTGCAATACAATGACTGAGAGATGTACAAATAACTCAACTCAACTCAACTCAAACTTTATTTATAAAGCACTTTCAACACCACGACTGGAACCGAAGTGCTGTACAGAAAAAGATAAGGGGGAAAAAATAAGAATAATATAAAAACAAATGAAAAATAATAATAGTAAAATAAAATAAATAATAATAATAGTAACAACAAATATCATACAAAGCTAAAAAACATTGTCAAAAGCTAGAGAAAACAAATGAGTTTTAATCGAACTCTGAAAAACACCCAAAGTTGGAGAAGATTTAATAGACAGAGGAAGGGCATTCCAGAGGCTAGGAGCTGCAACAGAGAAAGCACGATCCCCTCTACATTTTAGACAAGATCGCGGAACCATTAGGAGTAGTTGTTCATTTGAGCACAGAGATCTGCAGAATTGACGGACACTAATTAAATCAGTAACATAGCCAGGTGATAGACCATGCACAGCCTTATAAACATACAGCAACGCTTTGAAATGAATTCTGTATCGTACAGGTAACCAATGCAGTTTGATTAACGCAGGAGCAATATGCTCTCTCCCCTTTGTACTTGTTAAAAGTCTGGCAGCTGAGTTCTGAACAAGCTGCAAACGAGAGAGAGAGAACTGATTCAAACCCAGATACAACACATTACAATAGTCCAAACGAGATGACACAAAAGCATGAACAACCTTCTCCATATCTTCAAAAGACAGGATGGACTTCAACTTAGATATTGACCTTAGATGGAAAAAGCTATTTTTAACAACAGCATTAATTTGTCGGTCAAATTTGAGCTCAGAGTCAAAGATGACACCAAGGTTTTTTACACAGGACAGTTTCTTCCCAGGAAACTGCCCCAGGCAGTCATAGATATCATTAACATAACCCTTATTACCAAATAAAATCATCTCTGTCTTATCTTCATTCAATTGAAGAAAATTATTTGCCAACCAGCACTTAACCTCTGTCAGACATTGATGCAGAGACTGCAAAGCGCATTTATGGTCCTGTTTCAATGGCAAGTAAATTTGTGAATCATCCGCATAATGAATCCCAAATTTTTCAAAAATAAAACTCAATGGCAACATATGCAGAGAAAATAAAATTGGTCCCAGAATAGAGCCCTGAAGAACCCCACAGACAAGAGGAGCAGTAGAAAAAGAGTAATCACCTAAACTGACTGAAAAAGTCCTATCCTTCAGATAAGAAGGAATAAACATTCCTTTAAAGCCTGATATATCATATTTGATACTCAAATTTTAATTAGATTTTTCTAATAAAAATTATAGAATGGATGATCAAGTTGCTTCAGTCCAATAATTGTTCGTCTTGAAATATGACTAACAATATAACGTTTACATTTCAGTAAGGATTTCAAAGCAAAAATATGTGTACCACAAGCTGAAGAGGGCTTTTAATTTTTGATTGTTTAATTTAGTGGCCTTAGAAATTTACATATCAAATATGACAAAAGCTTTATAAATTATTTTCATTATTTGCTTCTCATTATTTTATTTGGTTTCATTATTTGCTTATCATTTGTGTTGTTCCAAATCTATATGTCTGTCTTTCTTTTGCAGAACATAAAATAAGGCTGATTTATACTTCTGCGTCTGAACTACGCCGTAGCCTTTACGCCATAGGCTATGCGTCAGTTTTCATTTATACCTCTGCGTCGTTGTCCGCGTCAACGTGCAGTACACATGCAAACCGCTAGTCTGCAGTGTCCACGGGCATGTTGCTGGTGTAACCCGCAGTACCACGGCAAAAGCCGAAGAAGCGGCTCGTCAGAGAAGCATTATAGCCGTGACGGCGGCAAAAAAATATCAAATCATTATTTAAAACTACAAAAAGGAGACCACAACGGAACAGGAGATGATGGCATTCTTTCAATCTGCACAAGGACTTGTACCACAGCAGATCAACATTGTTTGTTGCGGACAACTACTGATGTATAATGCTAAATGTAGTATAATAAATGATAAGACACTTGTTCTTTGCTTTGTTTTATTTAATATAAGAAGGTGTAACATTAAAATATATTAAAGTGCACATAAACACACACAAAACTCAAGTACATATGGAGGGAGGGGTTCTAGCAGACCAATCACAGCGCTTGCGGTCCGCGTAGAATTGACGCGCTGTTAGATTTTTAGAGAGGTGCACGTCAGGCTATGGCGTATGGATGTGCGTCTATACGTAAGCTACGGCGTAGGTCTGACGCAGAAGTATAAATCAGCCTAATGTCCAAGCTAGAGGTAGGGATGGGCGATACCCCTTATTTTGTTTTCGATACGATACTGATATTTTTCAAGGTAGTATCGTCGATATCGATACCGATTCGATACTTCTGCACTAAACTTATAAATTATGAAATTTATGAAATTATTCAATTACTAAGAGTAAAATGGGTAATGAAAACCACTTAACTTTGTTTAAAATGCATTTTAACCCGTTTAATCCCAAATTTTTCCCAGACATGAAAATATCCAAATGATGTGTCATTAGTAACCCTTTGAAAATAATACACTTTTTTTTTTTTTGGAAAAGTGTGTGAAAACTTGTATTTTATGGTCAGTCACAATTGTAACCGTTGGGATAATGAGTATACTGAATTAACATATTTCTGCAGTCTTAAAAATAGTTATATATCTTAGCCCGGCTATTTTAAACTGTTTGATTTTTTTTTTTTCCCCCCCCCCCCAACCATTTTTTTTCCTAGGATTATTGTATTATGCATAAAAACCCTTTTACAACATTGATAGGAATACTGAGATCAAATACAAAAAAATACAACCATCAACGTATTTCAAAATTTTTACTTTTTTGTAACATATATCATCACATTTTTATGTTAGTGCTACCAGTATTACAACATTAATACATTTGAACTTTTGATTTAGTGCAATACGTTGTACTGCCATTAGGGACTGCCAGTGAAAGGCTGTTGCACGCATAAAATGCAACCTTTTTATTCTGACAGTGCATGACTTCTATTAACATTACAGAATAGAACATGATCAATATGAATTTTTAATGTTCAATTTAAATAATTGTAATTGCACAAACTATGTAGGCTACAATTTCAGTTTGTTTATTGTGAAATAACTCAAACATTTATGTTTTTTTTTTCTGTCCTCTGATAAGCGTTGTTCAGGGCTGCCGTTCCAAAATCTTTAATGCTTTCTTATGATACTTTTGGGAAACGCAGCCCTGTTTGAATGCACTGTGATTGGTTCTGTCTTGCAACATTTGAGTGTTCAGATAAGCAGGAAAATAGTTCTATCCTACACAATAACTCGCTACAAAGGTTATTCGTCCAATTCAATGCATATTGTACACATTATTATTATTTTTGTTAAATAAACAAAACCACTGGTAAATAAGACGCACCTTAGTATCGATATTTTTTGTTTGAGTATCGACACTTTCGATACTCACATCAGTATCGATATATCGATACTTCGGATCGATACGCCCATCTCTAGCTAGAGGTCTGCGCAGGACTGTTTTTTTTTTTAGTCCCGCTCCCGCAAGGTTCTATTCCGCACCCAACCCGCTCCCGCTATATATTCACTCTTAGTTCACCCACTGTCCGCTTAGAATAATTTCCTTCCTGACCCGACCGTTCCCGCTAAATTTAGAACTCGTTTCCAGAATCTCACATTTAAATTTCCGCTATTGAAAGAAAGAAAGCTAGGCTAACAAATAAAAGTGTAGTCTACACAAAATTGTATGTTACTTTATTTGTCTTGTCAAGAGTCTTGAATTTATTGACTTTCACTTGAATTTATATGAATTATCTTAAGACACAAAATTTGTTTAATATTTTATGCAGCACAGTAGGAAAAAAAGTCTCAGAGAAAATAAAATGTACAAACTTGTATTTCTTAGTTTTATCGTTGTCAGGCTTACATCGATTGGAACATTACAACACATAGGGAAAAAGTGTGGCAGAGAGGGGAAAGGCCGCTAGTATTTTTATTGTCTCGTCAAAATACTAAATTCGTTTGACATTTTTCTGTTAACAGTTAGGAAAGTGTCACAGAGAAAAATAAATAAATACGACATATTTCATTTATAATTATAGGCTAAGCAAAATATAAACAAAACGAGTTGAACGTCCTTCAAGGACAGTGCATCCACACTTTGCTCCATCCTTATTCTGCTCTGTCACTCATCGACAACCTGACTGTTCTGTCTGAGGCCCGTATATTTACCACAGGTACAGCCTGCTCTGAGCATTGTTAGGCACATACTGTGATGTTTAAATCATGTTGCATAACAGTACTGAGCGCAAGCTGTACCGGTGGTCAATAAGAATAAAGCGCAGATATGCTGTTCTAAATGGACGTCGGGAATGGGATATTGTTTGACCGCCCGCTCCCGTTCAAATTACACCAGAGTTACCGACCGCCACCGCGTTTTATTCGGGAATTTAATCCTGCGGCGCAAAAAATCCGGTCGGGTCCCGCGGGAGTGCCACGGGAATGCAGACCTCTAGTCCAAGCATCTCTTATTGCATATGACAAAAACATATTCCAAGTCTTCTGATGACACACAGTACAGTAACTTTGTGAGGCAGACGGCATATTCAGTCTTTGCGGGACCTAAATAACTGTGATCTTCTACAGTAGAATACTATCTGTGAAAAGCTCCAATACACATTGCAGCAAAACCACTTATGCATATCCTAAAGCGTATCCTGAGCGCTTTGACTCACAGGGTGATTCTCCTCGTTCAAAAGTTCATAGCTGTTTGATTAGAAATATTGTGGTTGTGCAACATCTAGTTCATGGTATCCAGCTGTTTGTTG
Source organism: Sinocyclocheilus anophthalmus (assembly GCA_018155175.1). Classification (NCBI taxonomy): domain Eukaryota; kingdom Metazoa; phylum Chordata; class Actinopteri; order Cypriniformes; family Cyprinidae; genus Sinocyclocheilus; species Sinocyclocheilus anophthalmus. The sequence continues at coordinate 189,333 of JADLZN010008552.1, read as the reverse complement.
AGCCATTTTTGTACTGCAACTATTTTGAAAGCAGTCTGTTGGGTCTGAAGGGCTCCCAGGGACAAGTAGCACCAAAAAAAAAAATCAACAACTGACTATACTTTAATCTCTCAATAACATCTCACAAATAAACCTGCAGATTCTACATAAAAATGGGAACATTAATCACAGAAGGTGATTTGTCCAGCAGTATTGAAATGCACTGCTTTGAAAGCTGTAGCAGCAATTCTTTAAATGAAACTTCTCGGACAGGCTTTAACAGCGCTGACCACAGTCACTATTAAAAAACTGAAAGCTGAAATAAAATATAAATATTAGATTAAAAACAAATGTAAACAAAACCAACGCGCTTAAAAGTGATAGTTCACCCAAAAATGAAAATTACCTCAAGGCATCCTAGGTTTATATGACTTTCTTCTTTCAGACGAATATAAAGAGTTATATTAAAAATGTCCTGGCTCCTCCAAGCTTTATAATGGCAATGAATGGGTGTTGGTATTCAGTAGTCCAATAGAAGGTCTACGTCCTACGTCATCCGCTGGAACGCCACTCTCTTGTGAACACATGTATGACAGTTTTCTTACAAAAAACGCACCGATTCGCTTTATTAACCCCCCCAGAGCCGTGTGGAGCACTTTTGTAGAGGAGGGACTTATATTATGGACGTTCTATGGCCGATTGAATTCAACTACATTCACTGCCATTATAAAGCTTGGAAGAGCCAGGACATTTTTTTATATAACTCTGATGGTTTTGTCTGAAAGAAGAGTCATATACACCTAGGATTTCTTGAGGGTGAGTAGATCATGGGGTAAATTAAATTTTTGGGTGAACTATCCCTTTAAATACTAAAATGGCTTAAAGGGGTCATATGATGCTGCTAAAAAGAACATTATTTTGTGTATTTGGTGTAATGAAATGTGTTTATGTGGTTTAAGGTTCAAAAAACACATTATTTTCCACATACTGTACATTATTGTTTCTCCTGTATGCCCCGCCTTTCTGAAACGCGTCGATTTTTACAAAGCGCATCGTTCTAAAAAAAGCGAGGTGTGCTCTGATTGGCCAGCTATCCAGTGTATTGTGATTGGCCGAATACCTCAAGCGTGTGACGGAAATGTTACGCCCCTTACCATATTGTGATGATGCCCTGTCAGGCCGGAGCGATGATTAAAAAACATAAAAAGATTTAGAGGATAGTTGAATTTTAAAAAGGCAAACCATTTGGTTGTAGTGCAGTTTCAATAACGAGTGTTTTTTCTCTTTAGGAGCTCCGCACCAACAACCCTCGATACAGCAAAGGAACTTACAATGACTTCAGCTATGTAACAAACAACAACCAGGAAGGCGTCAGCATGAGAAAAGGAGAACACCTGGGCGAATTCAATTTGGGCTCTACTATTGTACTTTTATTCGAAGCTCCACGGGATTTTACCTTTAATTTGAAAGCAGGCCAGAAGATCCGTTTTGGAGAACCTCTTGGGACAATGTAACGCCTACGAGAGGGAACAGAATCTGATGATGGACACGCTAATCTGTGTGCAGATGCATTCAGGGTCTCAAAAACTAATACTCACATTTGCAGAGATGTACTCTGTTTAAACTGAGATACATGTGTGTTCATATGTACTCAATCAACCACCACTGTTGCATTATTGCCATTGGGTTCTCACAATCGTTTTGTTAGGGTACGTAGGGGTATTTTTTGTTTTTGTTGTAAAATAAGCAAAGCTTAGACCATCACGTTGTAAAGTATTTGTTTACCATGAAATGCCATCTTCAATTTTTTTGGATCCAAGTTATTTTTCTATTTTGTTTTAGTAAAACGATTGTTTTGTTTTTGTGTTTGCCCGTATTGCCTTTGGCTTGAGTCAACCTGTGTGAAGGATTTGAAGAGTTCAGGACTTCCACAGCTAACTCTGCAAGCATTGGGAATATATTGGCGCTTTTCCACTGCATGGTAAGGATCAGTTCGGTACGGTTCACTTTTGGGGGGTTTTCCACTGGGTACAGTACCTGGTACCTGGTACTTTTTTTTGTACTACCTCGGTTGAGGTTCCATGCGAACCGTACCATTACCAAAACGTGACGTGTAAACTCTGCTGATCACTGATTGGCCAGAGAGAATCGTCACTACCTGCGTCACTGAACTTGCAACAAGAGACACAACAGACCCGCTAGACTTAAATCAGCAAGCCAGCAAAGGAACGAACTCAACCGTTTTGAACGAGCGCACCTTTTTTTAACAACCAAAAAATGGCTTTCGTTGTCTGTTGAGCAAGTACAGACGTTCCTCTCGTTGATAGCAGAGGAGCGGATCCAGTGAGAGCTTGATGGGGCGACGCGGAATGAAAAAGTTTTTCAGGCGGTGAAACTATAACGACATGTGAACAATCCCGCCCACTCTAAAGTGGTACTAATGCCGCGTTCCAGGCAACCCGTGTTTTTCCAACCTTCTACCCGTGCAAGTGCACTGGAACGGCAGTCAAACCCGTGACTTCCCACCCGTAAACTCGTACTAGATCGATGTACTCCCAGTTCCGCGCTCTGACATCACATAGCCCGCGAAACAACAATGGCAGCCCCTTTCTGTCAAGACTGCAGCTGTCCACAGAGCCTATACAGGGGGTAGTGCAAAAATGACATACTTATCAAATACATATAACAAAATAATCTGTTTATTCTAGAAGTTTGTTTACATCTAGCTACCACAATTCCTTGCGCTCAACGTAATTTGGCGTGACCAACGCTACAAAATCGTGAGTTGTGGTTTGAAGTCGTGACTTACGGGCTCAAAAACCTGCCTGGAACGCAGCATAAACTGCAGTGGAAACGCAAACCGAGCCGAGTCGTACCACGCAGTGGAAAAGCGCCATATGAGAGGCCATCACTATTTGGTACCTTCGTATTTCACAATGCTTCTCTTTAAAACCGTTCTCTCCGTCCAACTTTTGCTCTACACGAAGTTGCAAGCCATTTTGACAGCAAAATCTTGGCCACATTTACTCACCAAGAACAAGTTTTGGAAAAGACAGGCGACATTTATCACTGCCGTTGTTCTCTGGCATTGAATTATGCCTTTGCTTGTTGGTCTAGCAATTAGTTGGGAGATAAATGTTAAGTATTATCTCAACTTGATTAGTGCCAAAACACAAGATATATTTTTTACTAACACACTTTTTTTCCCCCTTTTGATATGAATCAAGTTCTTGTGATCTTATGGCTTATATTTTTTTTGTTCTTTGACGTTTATTATATTAACCAGCACCTGGCAAGTTCAACAGACAAGTTCTACACCCTGAGCTAAGGATAAAGGCTCCGGACCCCCCTAATCTGGACTACACATGTGTATGAAGATTAGGGGAAGGACTCTGGAAATTTAGTTTTGAATGTGTTGAAAACACTGGGCTTTTCTGTGCACTGGACCACACGTCTTTTGGAGAAAAGTCTCATTAATTCATGTAACATAGACATTAATTTCAAACTAGTTCAGAGCGCAAGAAACATGTCATTAATAAATTTTGAAGGTTATTTAAAATGTTGTGTTGTATAAATTTGTGATATTGGTATTTGATAACATCATTGTAATGTTTTACAGTAGCTTTTTTCAGCTACTAGCTTCTTGACCAGGAAAATAAACCCCCTCCCATAACTTTTTGGAAAGATAAAGCAGTAAGTGGAGTGTTAATATACACAGTTTGTGGTGGATTAGTACAGTAAGCTTCTCAGGACAGTTTGTATATTTAAACATGGGGGAGTATAAAAAGGATAAATCTGGCTGGCGGTATTTGAGGAAAGTCATTTATCATTACATAAGCCTGATTAATAATGAACAAAATCTCTGCAGAATATGGATTAAAATTGAAAGTGCTGAATCAGGAACAGTATCAAGCATTGTGACATGCTATACTTGATTTAATTATTCTCATTTAAGATGCATTGTTTTATTACTTATAGTAGTAAGATTGTGTGGGATATTAGTACTTTTAAAAATTGTCACCCACAGGACCATTAAGAGAAGCTTCTAGAAGGGAAGCCCACGCGACCCTCCTCACTCTCTTCACTTCCAGAAGCTTCTCCAGAGCCTCACACTCGACTCACATTCTCAAGCCCGTTACTTGACCTTCAGAAAAAAATACACCAAGCAAACACTGACTACTACAATTGTACTAATGTTACCAGCAGTTCCACTGATAATCATAGTTATATCAGCACTATTTTGATGCTAATTGTGGTAGAACTTACATCCTTAAGCTACCTTCTCGAATAAATAGTTGACAAACAACATGATTTTCTTATCTATTATATAAACATACATTTTAGGTTTAAATGGTCACTGGTCATTTAAAAAGTGTTCACGATATAATTTTTTGCAATTCTTAGTTCTCAATCCACAGTGTTACAGTCATTTTTTAAACTACAAATATTACGTTATATAAGTTTACCAGGTAATAGTGTGTTGTATAATAATGTCAATAAAAAATACGTATTAAAATAGTTTTAGATTAAATACAGCATATCATGCCGGCGCCGCAGTGATGCGTTTTTCTGCAAGCATTTCAGCTTGAGAAGACGTGAAGATGTAGTTTATCAATCACACTATGCTTAACTAATTCGAACTAATTGTTTCAACTGTACCAGTGTACCACAGCAGAGGAAACTCTGAGCAACTTTCCTTCTGTCTGTACTGTAGGCACTCTTCTGTACTGTAGGCCAAAATAAGGTTTCTGAAGGTTGAATTTTAATAAGCGCTCCCATCACTGGCACTAAGTCTGTATAGTGACTAAACCAAGTTAATATTGTGAGAACCAAATCAATATGCATCTCTAGACCACGTATGAAGTCAGATATTTCCTTTTTGTTTACATTGGTGTACATCCCCATGCTATCCTAACAGCTCAGACGCCATATTAACAACTAACGTCTATTGGCTTTACAAAAATATAGCAGTATCAAAACACAATATAACTCAATATAACAGTATGAAAGGGTGTAAGCCACTGAATAAAAAAAAATTGCGACTTCTTTTCTTAGAATATTAACTCGCACTTGAAAGGGAAGAAAATATTTTATTACAATTACGAGTTTTTATTTCCCTCTACCGACGGTACTGGCAGTCTGCACTGACAAAACATTCATTATCGTGAGAACCACATCAATACTTATTTCCATTCATTTGTCCTAGAATTTCCTCTTCCTATGTTTACATTAGTGTATTCACATGCTATCCTAACCTTGCCTTCAACTGACCTATTAACAGTTAGTGACGGCTTAACTAGCCTTACAAAAATCACAATATTCATGGTTTCATCTTAAAATAAAACTTACTACAGCTGTGATAAAACTTTATAAATGTAACCACCACTGTGCAAATAATAAAAAACAAGACTAAAGCTTCTGAAAACGATTGTTAGAATGAGATCCAATATGAATTTATGATCGTTGTGCACCATAACTCTATGGTTAGTATTTTTTTCTTCAAGGGGAATAGTTTCAAAGTAAAGATACAATATATATTTATAATATGCAAAAGTCTCAAGACAATGGGCAATCAATTTACCAGCATTTTAATGGTTTACATTTACAGTTAGAGCTTCCCTTTGAATCTATCATCAATTAATTTCTAAATGAAAAAAATAATATTTTATGTTTCAAATGTTAAGACTCTCTCCACTGTCTTTGCAAACCTTTGGATAACTTTACATTAACCCTCTGGCACTATGCTGAAAATAAATCTAAAATCTAACTGAAGTGTAACGGTTAATGTCAATACTGGATAAAAATAATAACCCTATATACTGGAAATACTGTAGTGCTTGAGATTCCAGGTAACAAAGTTTCTTCACACCTCTAAACCTGCTGATCTGGACTCCACGTGTATTTGTTCCAGGAACTTGCTCTTAGGGCACTACGTCAAAAACTGGTTCAGTTGCTGTCTGATAACACTGCCTAGCAGTAACACTTACTCAGCTAGAATTTGCCGTCACAGAGACTGACTGAGTCACCTTGTAGGAAACGTTGAGTAGTTCATAAGTAAAATGAGTTGAAAACAGTTGTTTACAGAGACAAAGGTGATTTTATGCATCAAAAAATATATTGATCATCGTGCCTAACATATACAGACATTCAAAAGATTTTGGTTGGCATATTTTATCCTATTTACAATAGTCAGATTCGCAGTCTTATGGCCAAAAAAAACTGTCCACGACCCATTGTATTAAATGTAATTACCATAATATTGCTTATAATCATATAATATTAGTACTTATAAGGGTTTTATGTTGCCCTAAATAGTCTCTTTGGCAACATAAAACCCTTATAGAGGGTTTTATGTTGCACTAAATAGTCTCTTTGGCAATCCTAGACACAATGTGTCAGCGGTTTGTGTACAGTAACCAGAAAAGCTCGTTCAATAGAAACTCGGATGGCACAACACTCATTCTGAAGTAAAAGTTGACAGTGTCTTTTTGTGTATCCCTTTGAAAAAGAACAAGGGTTCTTCCTCAAGTTTCAGTCACCTGTGTCTGACGGCATGTCAGGGTGTGGCTCAAAAACCTAAAGAAACTTGGAGAAGTCCACCGGGACATATTGTGAAGCGAGCCCACCTCTGTGTGCACCAATAAAACCTGTTTAACCTCATTATAAATTTATAGAAACACTCCATTAACAACAACAAAATGAGTCGAATAACTTGAGTAAGTGTATGGGAACAATTGGGTGACGCCAAAATGAAGGAGAGTATCTAAGCATGCCATTGTTTGAGGCTGCTTTAATGTGGTTCAGTAGGAGCAATCCAACTTAACAAAACAATTATGTAATCCAAATGTAAATATTTCATATAATAGGTTTCGGTGCAGTCCCAGAAGGTCAGCTCTTGTTTTGTCCAAACCGCAGTATGATCTCCAGGTTTATGTAATAGCTAAAGGATCCCAAAAATCCAGTCATTTTAGAACTGTATAGCATTTGGCTTCCAAAATTTGGGAGGTGGAATGGTGGTTCCAAATTGGAAACCCATAATCCTTTGCTTCACAGGGTAAATCTAGTCTCACTTCCTCCTCCAGCAGCGGCAGCAACAGGCGTAGCAGCGTCCCACCTGCTCGTCGCTTTCCCTCACTGTGTAAGCCGGAGGGGGGTTCTGGCTGCCGTTCCTGGCCTCTCCGTAAACTGGCACACTTGAGGTGTTGTTCTCGCCTTGGGTTTTGAAGCTGCTGTAGGGGTTTAAGGCAGAGTTGCGGTTGTTGTAGGTGCTCTCCAAGGTCATTGGGTTCATGATGATGGTGCTGGAATCAGCCGGACCCCGCAGTTTGGCACGAGGGATGGTGACATCACCATAGGGGTTCTCGAGAGAGATGTTCATGGTGTCAGGCTGGAGAAGCAAGTCAAAAACGAATAATCAAGAGCCTCGGTTTCAGTCTGTTAAAACTGTTGAAACATAACTGGTCCCAAATATCAGATTCTTCTTGAATATTCCTGGGGAAAGAAAATGTATTTCATTGTTTGAACTTCTGCATAGCAAATAAGAGATTTGACATTTGACAAAAAACACAATATACAACAAAACCCATTCAAACTAAGAGCCATGACTATTTTGGCGTCCACAGCGACGCACAATGTTCCGTTTATTAAAAGCGCACTACAGTTGCGTGATCTCCCACTTTAAATGCTTGAGCTCTTCAAAGTCAGGCGGCTGTTGTTCTGAAAATGATTCCAATCATATCCTTCATCTGTGAGGATAATTAGAACGATTATTAAAACCTTTTATTTCTGGTAATCTTGCTTGGTGTGAAAGGGCCTTTAGGTCTGGTTCTACAATTTGATTGGCTGAGCGGATATCCAGCTTGTACATTAGTGATGGGGATTCAGTGGCGCTGTCTGCAGGTCTACATTAATACACCAGTAGGTGGCGACAAGTCTCTCTGTCTTTATGAGTGTGTCATTGAATCGTTCAAAGACACTGATAATTCATGAACAAAACAAGTGACTGGCTGATATTCTGAATAAAACACTACTCTTAGTATTTAAGTCATAAAAAGGTATGACAGAAACAGTAAGAGTACAACGGTAGAATGCCAATTTTACATTGAATCATTCACCGAACCGATTCCTTCAAACACAACCGATTCGGCACTGCTGTGTTTTGCTCGGAGACGCAACAGCTGATTTTACTTCGCTTGGTATCTTTATTAGCTGTGCAAAAACGGACAAAATATTTGGCAAAATTGTAACTAAAATGTAAGTTACTCAATATCAACTTATTGTTTTTTGTACAGTTAAAATAATAAATAAGCCACTATCATGCACACTCCCACGCTGTTTGTGGTCTGAATAACAGCAGGCCAGTGATTATATCTGCGGCCTCATACTTGATGCTCGCACAACAGCACGATTTCGAATCTGATATTGCTTGAATTAAGTTTTAAGTAAGGATTTTTGTAACATTAAGAAGTATATAAGTGCTTAGTTGTTATTGCAACGGTTTTATTGCTTAATTCTTTTAATGATATTCTGAGCCCCTGGTATTGTAAATAAGACATTACAAGATTTTTATTAAAAAAAAATCCCCATCAAATCATTTAGACTCAAAGAACTCTACTTGTAAAAAATAAAAACAAATAACAATCAACTGTTCCTGTGTCAGTGAATACTTAAATACAAAGAAACTGCTTACCGGCAGAGGCCTGGGGGGCGACTTGTTTGGTGGGAATCAGTTTTCACAGCTGCACGCTGTTTCTGCTGTGACTTCTGTTCTTCCGTGTTTCCGAAATAAGGTAAAACAAACCTGAGCCCACACGTATGAAGGGAAAGGAGGCGTGGGGGGGGGGGGAGGGGGGGGGGTTTGGGGGGGGGGGTGGGTGGGGGGGAGGGTGGGTGGGGTGGGGGGGGGGGGTGGGGGGAGGGGGGGCGGGTGTTGGGGAGGTGGGGGGGGGGGGTGAGGGGGGCGGGGAGGTGGGAAGGGGGGGTGGTGAGGGGGGGCGTGGGGGGGGCGGGGTCGGTGGGGGTGGGGGTGGGGGTGGGGGGGGGGGTGGGGGGGGGGGGGATGGGGGGGGGGGTGGGGGGGGGGGGGGGGGGGGGGGGGCGGGGGAGGGGTGGGGGGGGTGGGGGGGGGGTGGGGGGGGGGTCGGGGGGGGGGGGGGGGGTGGCGGGGGGGTGGGGTTGGTGGGTGGGGGGGTCGGGGGGTGGGGGGGGGGGGGGGGGGGTGGGGCGGGGGGGGTGGGGGGGCGCGGGGGGGGGGGGGGGGAGGGTGGGCGGGGGGGGTTGGGGAGCGGGTTGGGTGGGGGGGTGGGGAATGGTGGCAATCCAGCTGACCGTGAGTCTTGTTTAAACATGACAGGGGTAGAAACCCAACCCTGCCTTGGGTATTCATGTTGTGTGTGTGAGAGAGAGAGAGAGAGAGAGTTCAGGAATGCTAATGTTAAATTTACTATTAATATATTATAGTATGACGACATGTTGCAGTCAAGATACAATAAACATATACTTTCCATCAAATGAACGCCAGATATAGCTACTTTGCCCTGAAGCCAATATTCTAATAAGCCTGTGGATGCTGTTGTGTAAGGTGGTTATGCTTTCTGCAAACATTACATTGCTGGGCATGAGAGAGGAGTACACAGCCTCTTGTCCACAGCCTTGTTTTAACTTTAAACATTAACAGAATTGACTTTTTAAACTACTTCTGAATGGAAAAGTCGAAGAAAAGGGTGCTGCAGTTTTTAATTGCTGAGAGAGAATTAAAAGCTGTCTGTCTGGGTTTGGTTGTTGTTGAATGAGAAACATGTTGCAAAATGGTCACTTTACTTCATGAAATCACAGATTATATATTTTTATTGCAACCGTAGCAGTTTCTGTCTCTCCATTAAAAGTCCATGCAACCAAAACTTTGACTCTTCAAAAAAGTTCATCATCAAATTGATTTGATATGCTCTTTGTACAGTGTGTGCATTCTGATCAATGTAAATAAAAGTCTAAATTAAATCTGATTAAACCTTGGTTCATGAATTACTTTTACAATGTATTTTTGAACTATCAAATGTTTGGTCGCATGGACTTTCGATGGTGGGACAGAAAACTTTGAAACAAAATTTAAAACAACATGAAGCTACGTAATTGATGAGAAAATGTTCATTTTGGGTGAACTATCTATCTATCTATCTGTCTATAGATAGATAGATAGTAGGGCTGCATGATTATGACAAAAATCATAATTGTCGATTATTCCCTTGAAATTGTAATTTACGATTATTACGATTATCACAATTTACATTGAGTGGTGTTTATACCATTGTTTTATGCAACTGCATGCCGTATTTTTATATGAAAATAACCAAGCTGAAAACACTAACTGAAAAACCTTTAGTGCTTTTCTTTAGTATTAAGCCTCAAATGCCAACTAAACATCAGATTGGTTTCTTCTTTAAATGATAAAAAAGTAAAACTATGAATGGTATTATAATGTTATACTAAAATTACAATTAAAATAATGGTAAAAACCCTTAAGATAACATGTAGAAAGAAAAACAACGCATCTTAAGCACGCAGAATAACACAAGTGGACTTTGAACGATTACGTAATTGTGGCATCCATAATTGTAAACGCGATTAGAAATTCGATTAATTGTGTGCAGCCCTAATAGATAGATAGATAGACAGACACACACGCACATTGCATTAGAAAGCAACGTGTCAAATCAAATGGTGCTTATTTTAAGAAGTTTTAATCACAAAAATAGATATACTGTTCAAAATGAAGACAAAAAGTATTGTGACCTCGTGGTTGTCAAACATTAGTGGATGATGTTTAGAGTTAAAGTGATGAACTACACCTGTGGCTACTCTGCTACCACCTGTTTGAAATCACTGACAGAGCAGATGAAAAAATCTTTGTAAAAATGTCTCTGAGAAGTGAAGTTCATTCTGGGGGGAAAATCCAGCAACATTTGTTTGCAGATGTTACTTGCTTTAATCTCTAATGCAATGGCTTTAAGATTTTTTTAAAAGATATAATTCCAAACTGTTATGGACCTGCTGTATATTTTAATTTTAACCTAAAATCTTCAATCTTAGCCTAAACGTATGTATATAAATAACTACCTATGCACCTAGTTTCAAATAATTTCTTTTGCTTGTAGGTGGTTCATTTTGTTTGTAGTTACACTTTTACCATATGATTTCCTGTTCGATTGCAATGCTTAGTTATTCTTTGACCAGGTTGTGTTCTGTAAGCATAGATTGTCCTGATGGAATGGCGTCATAGGGCATTCAATGACAAAACACAATATCAATGCACACATACTGGTTCCAACACATTCTTTTCGAGGCCTGAGAATGAGGACATTGTTGGCTAGCGAGCTAAAAATGGTGCTGCTGGGAGTTTTAAGGTGCATCTGAAATTTTTGAGGGGGTGGCAGGCCCATCTGGACTGAACCAACTCAGTGTTACATACACACGTGAAATCCACCCCACCCACATTTTATCTCATTTGATGACTGAAGTTAAAAGAATTATAAACAAGGCCGTGTCTGACCAGGTTCTGTTTTCAGAGGTTAAAGAGGTTTGAAAAGAGCTCAAGAGGCACTTCAGACCTCTTTAATCAAAGGTAGCCCTAGTAACAGCGAACACAAACATCAGCAACAAAGAGCTAGAGTGGTTAGACAGACCAAAAGAAAAGAAATGGTCAAAAGCATCCATGACTCTATTTATGCACCTCATAGTGCAGCTAACAGCACAAACAAAGCTATTGCTAAAAGAGCAAACAAAAAAAACGTGTTGAACATCATATACTCATGACCTGAGAAACAAACATCTTTTTTTTTCTTAGAAGCATAACTACATTTTTACGTTTCCGAAGAAAAAAATGTTGAGATGCTAAGATGTTGTTAGGGAGTTTCTGTGCAGGTGCTACTGTATGGTGTTCTGACCAGTTTTTAGCATATTGCTCTTTGGTTGCTAGTGATTGTGGGAGGTTGATATGCAGTTGCTAAGCTGCTGTTTGTGTTTGCTATAATTTTACGGGTTCTATGCAGTTGCTAAAGTGTTTTCATGGGGTTTTGGCAGAGTTTGGATGTGTCCAAAATCGCCCTCTATACTCTTAAATAGGGCACAATTTGAGGAGATAGTGGATATTAGCGAGAACACGTATTCAATCCCATAATGCACTGCAATAATGAGTGTGCAACTGATGTACACACAGCGGCTAGTGCATACCCATAATGCATTGTGAGGGTCTTGCCGAATAAATTCCCGCGTCTTCCCAGAAGATGCCGCTTGCAACCGAATCATCCATCCATTTTCCAAACCGCTGGTCCAATGTGGGTACACCGTAATATAATACAGGTATACATTTATTTTCAATTGATTAGTAAGTCATTTAATTAAGGTTTATATATGCCAGTTTCCATGAAAGAGTTTGAGATAAATATTTTCATTACTATTGAAGCTGCCAAGTTTCAAATGATTATTAAACCGCATGCGCAAACTATGCAAGAGTGGCAGCTCTTCCAGCGCACTCAGTGTCCGAATTCACTTGCTCGATTTTTTGGGGACTAATGTAGGAAATAGTGAATGAGGGTATAAAGTGAACACAGCCATGGTCTTATTATTGGGAGATACCAAGTTCCAGCTCTACCACTGGAGAAAATTCTCTTATTAACCAGCATTTTTTTTTCTTCCTAAAAAAATGGCCGCTGATCTCCTTCCCTGTGTTTTTTTGCTAACTTTGGATGCTTGCCTTAAAACAGCTTTAGCTCTGGGTGGATGGATGCTGTGCAGTTGCTCAAGTGTTTTGAGTTATTTTTTAACACGTTGCAGTGTGGTTGCTAGGTTCAGTGTTGCCAACTAATTTTCAGGGGAAGTTGCTAAAGGCAGATCGATTTGTTGCTAAATTACATTGTGATGTCATTGCGTGATGACTTCATTGCATAACCATGACACAATACACAACACAATTTTTTTTAAATGTTATTTGTTCATAAAAATATTATAAACATAAAATATTTTAATTTGTAAAAGTAACATCTTTATGATCGGATTTTTTACAACATTGAATTATTGAACAGTTACACATTTTATGTATTTTAATATTAACTAGTAAAACTGCACATTCTGAACAATTATAGTTTTAAGCAGTGTACTGGTAGTTAGTTAGTGTGCTACACAAAAGTCTGTAAAAATAGGACACAATGTACTGTTAATATGAAGGAACAATCTGTATTCCACATTGCATTTTGTGTTTTAAGGTTACAGGGTTACAACTTAATGGATAACATCCTGGCAGAAAATGACTAGTACCTTTTCAGTTTTTCCACATATATTGTTTCTTACAGTGTACCTAACTGAACAAAAATTACAAGCTAATAACTTGCTGTATCATAAATGTGCATTTATTATTGACCAATTGGAACTAGCAACTTAATGCACATTTGATGTTTGTGCTGTTAGGCATCTTTCTCCAGCTCTCTCCAGGTTGATGTGCTGCTTGGCTGGCTAGCTGTTCAATGGTTTCCTCTTTTTGTGTAATTTAGATGAAAATATGTGCCTTTTTTATCATTTGAGTCACTTTACAAATGTTGCTAAAAGTTGACAAAAACTTTTTAAAAATAGCTACATTTGTTGCTAGGTGCTTATTGAAAAAAAAAGTTGCTAGGGTAGTCTGAAAAGTTGCTAAATCTAGCAACAAAATTGCTAAGTTGACAACACTGCTAGGTTGTTGTGGGAGGCTGTTGTAAAGGTGTTGCTACGTCCGGCTGCTAAGGTGTTGTGTGTTGCTTTTACTGCATTACTGTGTGTTTACTGTGTGTCTCTATGATATTCCGATCTCTAGTCTTGGGTCTCTTATTCAGTGTAAGTCTATGGGATTTCCTTTTACACATTTTAGCACACACCAGGTCAGAATTTTAAATTGTATCACTTAGAAGCACGCCTCTCCTCAACAAGTTATTATATTTTCTCATGTTCATTACAGAGATGATATTGCATGAGCTACATCCCGAATAAAAAAATTAACAAAAATAATCCTTTTAAAATTAGGTTATAAACACTAAATGGCTCGTGATTTCAAAGACATTAGCAGTTGGGCCATTTAGTCATGTGACACAATGTGGAAACTCTCGTGGTATTATGATTTGATTCAAATCCTGTGGCGGTGACCCAAAAAAAGCCAACAGGAACTTATCAGAGACTTGTTCCCTAGTCAAACATGCAAGTGACCGAATCACATTCCACACTCACTAAGTGATTCATTGTCTGACTTTCTGTGTGTCATTCTCTTTCTCATTCAGTGGGTTTCGGTGACTTGGGTGTAACATTTTTGTATTAGTGATGGGACTGTAAGTTCATTTGAAGTCTTTGAGAATATGACACCACTTGTAAAAGCGGAACAAAAAGCAGCACGCAATTCAAAAAGTATAGCACTCCCAAAACAAACAGCGGTAAATTGAACAAATCAACAAGGAAATAGAAAACAACTTGATCCTTACAGAAACTAAGTCCATTTTTTTTCTCACACTCACAAAAACGAGTTCCTCAACACATGGTAGCTTACGTAATCTTTTACACAAGTTTTCCAGGTTATGACTCTGCAGTGACTTGCTCCTTGAATGAGCCTAAATGCAGTTCTCAAGCCATTTTAAGCCTGTAGTTATTAAACATTATCCATTATAATCAAATGACACACCCAGCTAGTAGAGGCTGGTATCTCAAGTTCGTGAGAGAATCAAATATATACCCACAGCACTACAGTTTAGACTCACTGGGGGTCACTGAGTCACCGCAGTATCCAGCTGTATCAGGAGGCAGATCACGTGAGCGAGCATCATGGTCTTCACTGCTGTTGGTACTAGTCATTGCATAAAGCGTTGCATTATTTGCATAAAATTGAACTCCACTCAAATCATTTTTCCCAAATGGCACATTTGTTGTGAACTTGTGGTTTTGTGGTCCTTGCTTGTGCATGTCTGTGAAGCCCACGGGACAGTAGGGTGTCTGATTTGTCATTGTATGATTCAGAAACTCCCTCTGCTAAGCACTCACGATGTAAGTACGATCTAGACCTGTAACAGTCATTAATAAAATCTTGTAAAAATAAATTAAGAAATGCATTGCAAATGTGTTTAAAATAAATGTACTTTTTCTAGATATGCCAAGCTCTAAAAATGGGTAGAAACTGTGAGTATATTTTAAAGTATTTTTTTTTAAATATATTTTTTATTTATTTATTTAAGTCAAAATGGTTGAGAACCAGTGGTCTGTGTAACATTACATCACCAAAGTGTGAACTTGGAGGAGGACTGCAAGGGTTGAAAGCAACATTTGGCCAAAAGTGTTAAAGGGATAGTTAACCCCAAAATTTTAATTCTGTCATTAATTACTCACTGTCATGTTGTTCCAAACCAGTAAGACCTTTGTTCATTTTCAAAACACAAATTAAGGTAGTTTTGACCCTGCATAGACAGCAATGCAACTGAAACGTTCAAGGCCCAGAAAGGTAGTAAGGACATCGTTAAAATAGTTCATGTGACATCAGTGGTTCAGCTGTAATTTTATGAAGCTACGAGAATAGTTTTTGAGTGCAAAGAAAACAAAAATAACGACTTTGTCTTTGACACACGTTCATGAAAGTACCACGTGTAAATGCGTGTGATGCTGCTGATGCAGGAACCGGCGTTCTGACGTAGAATCTGAATGTGTTGTGCCTTGTTTGCAAGCAGAGGAATGCACAAGCAATGTGTCATTGTACTGTTGTGAAAGTGCGTTGAAGGCTGTCACGAAAGAGAAGAATTTGTCGAAGTTACTTTTGTTTTCTTTGCACACAAATGACAGAATTTAAATTTTTGGCTGAACTATCCCTTTAAGGTTTGAGTGGTTAACATGAGCTCATAAGCTCCTTCTAGTAGGTTTAATGCAACTTCATGCAATGACACACTGCGACTTGCCACTTGCGTGTTCACTCTTGGCCGGTTCTTTCAAATGAAATGAACTCTGGTACACAAGAGCTATGTTGCCCATTACAGTTCGGTCCAGGGCGTCAGAAGCTCTGTCTTGCAGCAGATTTGTGTGTGCAAACAGAGGAATTCCTGGCGCTGTTTTCCTTTGCACATTTTATAAGCTCTTTGTGAGTTAGCTGGTAAAACTACCACCATATGTACAAGCATTTAATGAGCATTTAGCCCAGCACACAGCAGTTTTGGAAGTTTGGTAAGTTCGCAAAACACACATCATTAAAGCGGTCCAGTCAGGGTGTGACCGTATCCTTATGTCTTTTGTTCTGTATCTTTAGGTTCGGTGTTAAAAATGACAGTGTGGACGCTGAGTGAACCAAGGACTAAATGTATCGTTTTCTTCTTGAATCCAGACCAAAAGGACCAAGGGAACTGAACTTCAAGTGTAAACACTCTTACACACCGATTCAACTTTTTTCTCTCTCAACAATGCAGTTTTGACCAGGTTTGGAAAATACAGCAAATTGCAGTGAACACTACTTTAGTCTCATGTGTATTTATCTATAGGAAAATAGCTTTATGAACTCTTATTAAAATGTTTAAGAGACAGAGTAGCCAAAGGCCTCTGAGGACTAGGTGGCGATGTTAGCACACTGGATTCAGTTTCAGAGTGCTTCTAATTACTTTGTCTTGTCTTGGGTAGATGGTTAAGGTGGAGTCTAAAACAGTAGAACAACTACAAGTCAAAATAAACTAAAGAGATCTCATTTTAAAAAGCAGGTCCTCACCTCTTTCTGTGTTTACAATCTCATGGGATTTGCATATGTCATAATTTCTTACCGCAACACAACCCTACACGTGAGATAAGGATCAAGAGTGCATGGGAAAGTTGAGATCTGTGGTGTCCACCAAGCTAAGTTCCCATGCAAAGGCAAACTACACCAAACACATAGATTCATGCACACACTAGAGAATTGATAGGACCAATGTCGTCTGATTGCCCTCATTGTGCCAGCAGAAGGACATTGTGAACTTGAATTTCTTCATCCACATTGCCAACATGTGAAATCAGAGACGTACAAATACGCTGCAGCAACCGAAACTGCTATTCTGAAGAAAATATTCCGTCCCGTCCTTCTTTTATATCACTGCTTAATAATATAGCTTCACCATTTAGAGATGGCAAAGCAAAAGAAAATTCATATAAATGTTTAGTGAGGTACAGTTGACTGCTATGAAGCTCAAGTGCACCTAATGCAAGAAGATTGGCTCTGTGCTGTCATCTGCTGGTGTAAAGTGTTGGATGCAGCACATCACTGTAAGATTCTCTGACTCTTAAGGTCCCCCATTGTTTACAGCAATGTTCAAAGGCCCTGTGACTTTCACAGTGGTTGAGATTTACTGGATGAGGATTTCTACCCAAAATTTAATTTTTTTTACTCAATTTCTACCTAATCAAACATTTTTGAGTTTGGAATAACTAGTAAAATATATATTCACTGTAAGATTTGATTTATTTAAATGACTTTTCTAGTTCTAGAGATTTCTTTTAAAAACAGGATACCTCATATATCCAAGTTTAAGACCAAAGGCACTCTATTTGACTTGCAAGGTCAACTTGATTGCACAGATACTATTTGAACTGAACTGAGCTGGACGATGACATCACTGAATCAATGATGAACTGACTTTAAAGGGTTAGTTCACCCAAAAATGAAAATTAGGCTGTTTTACTCACCCCAGAGGCATCCTAGGTGTGTATGACTTTCTTCTTTCAGACGAATACAGTCATTGTCCTGGTTATTCCAAGCTCTATCATTTCAGTCAGCGGGTGTTGCAGTGCATCAGTCCAAAAGAAGTGAAATAAAAAGCACCCATCCATAAAAAAAGTGTCTCACATGGCTCCAGGGGGTGAACAAAAGCATTTTTCTGTTTGGGTTTTTGTATTTTGGGGGTCCAACCGGTGTTTTTCCTCATTGTTTGCGTGCGAATTGATGCGTTTTTGTAAGAAAAATATCCATATTCAAAACGTAATAATCACTTTAATGTAGCTTGCGGCAACAGTTGTACACGGAAGCAGGCTGATGACGTATGAGGTCGGCGTTGTGCATGCGCTGGTGAGTCTCGTGAAAAACAACGTTTGTTAACAGGAGCAAAGGAAGCAAAGTTTCCGTACTTTAGCAAAGGAAAACCAGTCTCCTCTTGGCTTATATCGAAATCCTCTGACATTCATCTTTACAAATCCTCGTTTTGTACTTTTAATTCATGACCGTTGTTTTGTTTTGATGTCTCCGCTGCATTTCCACGTTCGTCACTTCTGAGCGGCGCATGCGCAGCGCTGACCTCAGAGGTCATTCTCCCGGAACTGCTTCCGTTTACAACAGTGAGCGCAAGCTAGATTCAAGTGATTATTACATTTTGAATATGGATATTTTTGTTCACCTCCCGGAGCCGTGTAAGACACTTTTTATGGATGGGCAATTTTTATTTCACTTCTTTTGGACTGAAGCACTGCAACACCCGCTGACTGCAATGATAGAGCTTGGAATAGCCAGGACAATTTTTAATATAACTCTGACTAGATTCGTCTGAAAGAAGAAAGTCACATACACCCTGGATGCAAGTGAGTAAAACACAGCCTAATTATCATTTTTGGGTGAAATAACCCTTTAACTGAAAATTGAGTGTTTACTATTGTCCTCTTGCACTATCGACACACTATTTTACTGTTTAATACTGTAAAGCTGCTTTGACACAATCTGTATTGTATGAAGCACTATATAAATAAAGGTGACAACTATTTCTTCAAAGAAAAAAAACTTTATATTAATGCTTATTTCAAATCATTTTTGATTATCTTAAGATGATTTAGTTTGAGATTTTAAGGTCCTCCACAAATGATTGGTCAATACAGCATTCCAATATTGATAAAACACACAATAGAGTAACAGTCTGAAGTTACACAACCATTCATTAGCTACTGTATATCACTGTACAGCAGTGATGTCAGACATAGCTCTTCTGTTCTAGCTTACATGCTACATCATGTGTAGTAACCGATTTTAAAATTCAATATTGTGATTCATAATTATACATACATTATTACAAACTATTGTATCGTATTAATGAAAATGTTCACTCAGAAATTAATATTCTGTCATTATTTACCCATATGTATGTGTGTGTGAAGCCAGTGGGCTTTAATGTTGTTTGGTTCCCAGCATTCTTAAAAATCTGTTTTTATATATTTTTTAAATTACCCTCTTAAAACTAGCCTTCTTTTTTCTATTCTTTTGATTTGTTTTCTTTTTCTTTCTTTTTTTAAATGGCCCCTCTAACACTAGCATTGTCTATTCTTTTTCTATTCCATCTACTTGTTTTCTTTTTATTTATTCATTTATTTAAAAAATAATAATACCTTGCTATGTGTACTGTGTTAGACCAACTGAGACTTGTCACAGCACTTAGATCTGGTCTCTGCTGTCAGATGATCAGTTAAACCTTATGGTTCCTCGATCTGGCGTAAAATGCAAAGGTGATCAGGCTTTCTCTTTTGCAGCTCCCAGGCTTTGGAATGAACTTCCACTGTCTGTTAAATCATCTCCTACACTTAGTGCCTTTCAAAGTGCACTAAAAACTCACCTGTTTTCTGTAGCATTTTGTTTGGTTGCTGTCGTGTGCAATGTTTTTTATTGGTTTCTATCTCAGGTTTTATGCTTGTTTATATTTTATTTTTATGTGCAGCACTTTGGTTCCACTTTGTGGTGTTGAAAGTGCTTTATAAATAAAATTGAGTTGAGTTGAGATATTATTGCTCTCTTGTTGGTTTTGATTGCTTCTGTTGTCCTCATTTGTAAGTCACTTTGGATAAAAGTGTCTGCTAAATGACTAAATGTAAATTTTTGGGGGTCTACTAGCCCTCGGCCCTTCATACCTGTTGTTTTGTGTATTTTAGTAGAGCTTGAATATTGTATTGGCCAAGCGAATGAGTCAGGGTTTAGATAGTTCGTTGGTATGCAATAACCATACCATTCTGCTGCCAAAAAGAAATCTTTCCAAATTGGTGAACATTCAGAAGTAGCCCTGAATAGCCGACAACATTTTTGCAATGTATTCAGAAGTTTTTTTAAGTTTTAGAAAGAAGTCGCTTATGTTCACCATTTATTTGATCAAAAATACAGTAAAAGAAAGTAATATTGGCAATATTATTACAATTAAAAATAACCGTTTTTTAACCACTTAATATATTTTAAAATCTATTCCTGGGATGGCAAAGCATCATTACTCCAGTCTTCAGTGTCACATGACCCTTCAGAAATCATTCTAAATATGCTGATTTGGAGTGCAAGAAATATTTCTTATTAAATGGTTGTGCTGATTTATATAATTGTAAAAACAGGGATGCATGCTTTCAGGATTCTCTGGTTTACTGTAATGTTTTTCCCAGTCTGCTGCCTTTTGACGTCACAAGACTCAGGACTGTGTGTTTTTGTGTCAGTTCTCAGCTGTGTTGTGTCATTTTCCTGATGATCTGAGTGATTCATGGCATCTCAGGTAATCAGCTCAAACTGCCCTAAAGTCCCCCAACTTTAGCTGTACCCCTTCCACTTCACTTTCTCCTGGTCAATAATAATAGATATCTGCCAATATGAACATCCTGTAGCTGCGCTATATGGGGGTGATGAAGGTCTCAGAACTAATTTGGCAGGGAAACGTTGATGACAGACTGTCTGTGGGTGACTAGGCTTGAATTTCAGGCCTGTTTTGTGACTGTAAAGCGATACGCCCTCCTCCCATTCTACTTTCTTGCACCCTAAACGTGTCTGATGTCTTTGATTTCATGTTTTTCCTCAAAACGAAACCCAAACCTTCTCAGAAACCATTGTGTCTGTGGCCCTTTCCTTCGCTCTTGGACTTTCTCAGAACTTTTCCCTTAATATATGCAAGACAGAATGAAATCATTACTATAAGAGAAAATAACAGCGCAGTTAATACCAAGAGTTTTGAAGATGCAGAAATGTGCAACTCTGGACTAAATATTAAAACACCTGCTTAACAACATGCATCTCTCCTCCCACAAGCACCAATGGTTTTTCTTTTTTCAAAAGGGTGGACGTGCAATTGTGTGTGTGTGTGTAACGGCACAGGTCCACAGCAACAGGCGGTACTTAAATATTAAAGGCTCTGGGGAAGCACACCATTGTTTGCCCTCCATTTCAGAGAGGCAGTTGTGGTTGGTTGGTTGATTGAGAGAGAGAGCGCAAACGGCAACAAAGACGGAGCCCGTGCTGCTGGGGACTGCAAGGACAACTTCAGGGAAAGCAACAGAGGGTGCACTCAAGTGTTAAACTATCTGACAAAGGATGTGAAGCATGGAGAAACCAAGACAGTCGGCTGTAAAATGTTGACAGAAGTCGGACTTTTGGTACATTAAACATGGATGGAACTGCAAGCAGAACGGCAGAACCTCAAGAGACCGACGGCACACAGAATATACACAAGGATGAAGTGGACAGGTAGACCCTCTGCATGGAAAATTCATTTTTGAAGTTACAGGAAATTGCTTATGTGATATTAAAATAAGACGTATTTGATTTTTTTCTTATTTCAAATGAAATGCAACGAATGAGAAAAAAATCATTTATTCTCAAAAATGTCTTTTTTATATTCATTTTAAAATAATTGTATTATTCTTAAGATTATGCATGTGTTTCTTATTCAATTTTAATATCCTTTTATTATATTTGCAATGATGAATTCTATTAAATAAACATGGTTCCTGCTCTCAGTATAAAGAATGAAATTACTTTGACAAATCATGCAAATAAAACTTTTTCCATCTAATATTTCACATAAGTTGATTGAGCACATTGTATGTTTTATGGTTATGTTTTGTGTTTGTTTGTTTGGAATAAAAAGAACACTGTTAGAGGTTGAGAACCCATAGTATACAGATCTTTTACTATTACATCTTGTGTTTACACATTTCATTGCTGCCAGCCACTAATAGTAAACAGATACATGCGGCTCGGCTTCCACGCTCTTTAAAGGCATAGGTCACCCAAAAATGAAAATGTGATATTTATCTGCTTACCCCAAGGGCATCCAAGATGTAGGTGACTTTGTTTCTTCAGTAGAACACAAACGAAGATTTTTAACTCAAACCGTTGCAGTCTGTCAGTCTTATAATGTAAGGGAATGGGAATCGCAGCTTTGAGGGTCAAAAAAACATACACAAACAAAACCAAATTAAACCCTGCGGCTCGTGACGATACATTGATGTGAAAAGACACAAAGGGATCGGTCTGTGCAAGAAACTGAACAGTATTTATATATCGTTTTTTTACCTCTGATTTTCACCGCAATATCTGAACAGTCCTGAGCGCGTTCACAACAGCTTGCGCGTGACGCGTCTTCTTCTTCTTCTTGCTTTACGGCAGATCGCAGACTTCCCATCCACTTCCATTATATGACTGACAGACTGCAACGGTTTGAGTTAAAAATCTCAGTTTGTGTTCTACTGAAGAAACAAAGTCACCTCCATCTTGGATGCCCTGGGGGTAAGCAGATAAACATCACATTTTCATTTTTGGGTGAACTATCCCTTTAAGGGCTGACCTTGTGTATCTGGAAGAGTAAAATATTGTGGGGAAAATGTAAATAATTAGTTTTAGCTTTTGTGGCATTTTTGCAATTTTAACCAGCTGGTTTCAAAGTCATTTTTAGTGGTTGTTTGAAGTTGCTTTGATATTTTCAGCAACATTATATAAGTTTAATCGTTCAAATACATTTTTATTGCTGGCTCTGTACTGAAAATTGTAGGTCAGTTATGTTGGCCAAAAATAATTAGCCATTAGAAAGTCTGCACTGAACATCTCAGGCAAACACACGGAGATCTTTGTATTATATTGAGTTCATTCTCTAGGGTCTCGGATGAGGATGGGCCTGTGTCTGAGGCTCCTGTGGAAGGGGACGTGGAGGCTGGAGCACAAAACTCCAGAGACAGCCGCAAACTGGACTGCATCATCTGCTACAGTGCGTATAATCTGGGAGAGAGACTCCCCCGCAAACTCTACTGTGGTCACACGTTCTGCCAGGCCTGTCTGAAGCGGCTGGACACCCTCATCAATGAGCAGGTGGGATTCAAGCTATCATCACTAATATCACTATTTTTGCTTGACCTGTTTATTTCAAAGTGCAAATACAGCAATGTTCACCCAGATTGTGGTTTGCATGATAAAAACTGATAAAAACAAATTGGAGTCAGATAACCTATATCACTGCAACATAAAACAATTAAATAAAAAATCCACCTATTTTAACTTTAACTAAAAAGTTCAATTGCCGCCTGACTTCCTGAAGAGATTAAACAAGTTTTTACTTTCAGATATCGCTTCCAAATCATTTTTTTCCCCAAATGTTAAATTGTTCAAAAATCAGCACCTTTTCATTCCATTTAACTTTATGAATATAATAATGAGCAATTATATTAATTAACTACAATGAATTTGAATTGTCATAGTTGATACACTTCAGCTGAGCAGGGTCAGATGTTTGTAACTGACTTGCTTTTCCCCCTAGATGTGGATCCCCTGTCCACAGTGCCGGCAGAACACTCCTCTACCTCGCGGAGGCGCCGCTGGTCTAGACCTAGACCTGGCAGCTTTTCTGGGTGTTAAAGTTGAAGTGGAAAACCAGCGAACCCACAACCAGAAAGCACCGCTGGAGACCAAGCCCTCCTTTATAAAGCAGCCAATCACAGATCAGCCACCCTCGGCATGGGCCAATGTGGCAGTGGCAGAGCATCGCTTCCACAGAAGCCCTTGTTGCAAGCACTGCCTGCTCTGCTGCTGGTGGTGCTAGATTCATGTACATTTTGTACAAAAACATTTGACAGTGGATATCCCACAGTCTGGAAACCACAGATTCCTTTACAGAATTGCCTGGGACAATAAAAATACATTTTATTTGGATACCCAGTGGATCAGTAATGTCAAATTCTGCAAAACTCAGTGATCAAAATGGAATAGGATACATGGACATGAGAGACAATTCAAGAATGGACAGATTGGATTTCAGATCTTAGACAATCCACTAGAATAAGAGTTGCTTGTTACAACAATTCAAACTGTGGGGAACATCTGATTGTATATCTGTTTTAATAGAACCAAACTGTCAATCAGCTTCTAATTTAAAGATCTTCTTTTGTTGTTTTCCAGCTCTTTAAAACTAAACTTAAAAAAAAAATATAAGACAGTAGGACAAAAATGAAAAATGAAAATTCATCAAGACAAACAATCTCATTCCGCCATCCAGAGTTTGAAGGTTCGGTCATAAGAGCAGGTGGCAATGAGCTGTCCATCAGGCGAAAGGTCAAGCCCCATGACCTTCCCTTCATGACCCGCCAGAGTCTTCAGAGGTGACCAGCCAGGATGGGTCCACACTTTGGCTGTGTTGTCATATGCACCAGTCAGCAAAAAATGCCCATCGTTAGCTAAAAGGAAGAGACTCTGTTAATATTGAAATTGCAAAAATGTTACACAAATTTGCAAGTTCAGTTGCGGTGAATGACTCATTCCCTTTGACAGTCAGTAGACCTATGGATCTACGAAAATCCTATAAAATATTTGTTCATCCTAAACCCATGTGACTTTTTCTTTTGTGCAACACACATATTTTGCTGAATGTCCACAGTGCTTTTTTATTTTGGGAACTTACCGAGAAGAGGGGTGAGTAAAGGATGAGTATTTTTATGTTTGAATGAATAATCTCTCAATGACTGATAATAAATGTCCTCTTGACTACTTACGTTGGAACTTGACTGAAGACACAAGGTTCTCATGGGCAGGAATTGTGTACATACACCTTCTATGACGAAGGTCCCACACTTTACAGGTGTTATCTCCACTTCCTGTTGCCACGTGAAAGCTGCACAAGGAAGATTTAGGGGTTAATTATCAAATAAAGCTCAAATACCAGTAAATAGCCTTACTAAATCTTATAAATATTCATATGCCCTTTCTTTTACTTACCCGTTTGGTGAGAAATTGATGCTATAAATCTCGTTGTGGTGGCCTTCCAGGAACATGATACAACGACCAGTCCGCAGGTCCCAGACACGAGCAAATGCATCCAAACCACTGTATGAATAACATTAACACAAAAACTGAAAGATTAATAAGCCAAATATAAATCATTTCAAACAACTAATCAAAAATATAATATAATCAAATAAAATTATATAAAAATATAATTCAACCAATCAAAAGCAGACTGAATGAACAATCACAAAATAAAGTGGAAGACTAAGTGGTTCTCTGGTAATGTGAATATTGCAGGACCAATGCTGCAATCAGAGGAATCAGGGTTAAGATTAGGAACCATGTATGATGGATTAAAGATCATTTTTTTATTTGACTGGTCTTACACTAAACATACTTGGGACTCCTAAGAGCATCAAAGTAACTGTATAGACTTGAGTGTTGTGCTTGTTCCTTTACAAAAAAAGTGGAGTGCCTCTGGGTTCAGTGCGAGGCCCTTACCCAGTTCCTGCCAGAGAGCCATCTGGGTGGAAGTGCAGGTCATGGACACCTTTACTATGACCCTCCTGATGCAGAATTTCTTCTTGGGCTTCAAGATCCCAAAGTCGCCATGAGTTATCATAGCTAAAGAGCAAAAAAAGAAAAGAAAAGACAATTGTTAAATATATGACAAAAGTTTTATTAAAAGTATTAATACCATTGTTTTGCATTTACTTCTAAAAAAATATGTAAAACAGAAAAAAAAACATTCATACCAAGTTGTTCCTAGGAACCGCCCAGAGGGATGCCAAGCCACCCGAGCCACCCTCATAGAGTGCCCCTCAATGTCTGCTACAGGCTCATCACTACAGATAAGAACAGGGAAATGTTACAATGTTTTACTTCAGAAATTGAGAATGAAATTTTAATGAATACTAATAATATACACCTGTCTAAACTCCACAGCTTAACAGATCCATCCGCAGCACAGGAGGCCATATTGACATCTGACTCCTCAAGTGTGAGTGTGGCTTGAGGGTGAAAGCTAATCGCTCCCACGTTGGTATTGTGACCTGAGAAAGAGGAGTTCACCTTCAATGAATCCAGTGGTAAAAGTTGCATTGTAAACAGGAATGAAAAAAAACACGAATAAACATTACAGAACATATTTGTTATATTTACCTCTTAATGTGCGTATAAGTGTACAATCTGGAACTTTCCACAATTTACACAAGCCACTCCTACAACAAAGCAGTAATAGTAGTAGTAATTTATTTTAATTTCCATGTCAGCATCTAAGGCTATCTGCATGGCAAAAACTATGCTGGCTTAACACAGGAGTTACACAAACAAAATTAAAACCAAGCAAACACAAATTCAGCAGTACATGATAAAAAAAAATTCAAAAATCTTCTTCTGATACAATCTTACTAAAGTCCCTGAGTGAGCGCTCCTACAACAAAGTAATATTTTACACATGCTTTTATACCAAATAACAAGTTTTTTTAAAACATGCTTCTTAATCCATGCTCAAACATTTTTAAATATTATTTTTTTGTTTCCAAACATCTTTTTGGTAAATTTATTAATCCAGAGACTTTTTTGTTCAAACAAGTCCTACAACAGACATTAAGGCCAACAACCAGCCTGCAAATAATACAAAATAAAAACCTGTTAAAACTGTATCAGGAAAATCACTTCTATTTTACAGGCAAAATGGTCACTCCAAATACTTATTTTATTAGTTAATGTAAGTTTCCTGATAAGCATAATATTACTTTTGAAAGCATCCTCACTTTGCAGGAAGTGCCTAGGTAAAGGTAGAGATTGTTCTAAGCATCTTGGAGAAGTAGCCACAGTTCTTCTATGTATTTCTGAGTTGCTTCTGTCTCATCATGTAATTTAATTAAGGCTGTCTCAATTATAAAGTGCTCACGTGTGTGCGGGCCATACCTTCTGTTGTAGGACTCATTGTTCATACAGAAATCTCACTGGATTGTTACAATACTTGTGAAAGCTATGTTTGGAAATCTAAAATTGATTATTCCCACTGGCATACAAAGCATATACAAATAACCTTCTTAAGACATACATAAATTAAATGAATAAATAACACATAATTAAATATAAAAAAAACATACCATGATGCAGTCACAAGCAACTTAGAGTTGGGGCTAAACTGGCAGTGAGATATTGGACGGTCATCACCAATTTGGCTGCAGAAGTTATTCACATTCTAAATAAAAACACAATAATAATTACTTACAGCATTAAAAGTAAAAAGAAAATTACAACACATCATAAGCCTGTGTCTTTTTCCACTTTCTTGGCATACCCGTAGGGTCTTGTGAAGCTCTTGCTGTTTAACTGTTCTCGTAGATTCTGGAATCTCTTTTTGTGCCCTTGCAGCATCTAACCTTTCCACTGCTCTGGAGAACCAAACAAAAACACAAAACTAGCTTTTAAAATATACAATACATACATTTTGCTGCATTTTATATTTAGATTGTTAGATACAGGAAAATAATATCTGTCCTCTGTTTACCTGGGTAGGGAATACTTGGCTAACCAAATACGCGCCTCTTTTAGAGACGAAGGTCCTTCATGGTACCATGTCTGCTGATACTGCACAGAACACATGCACAGACAATCACCTTCCATTAGTCGTTCAAATCTATGACAGTCTACTGTAACTATAAGGATACAACAAATCACAACAGGTGTTCTTACCTCATCTTGAGTCCGTTTTGCTTTTTCATCCTCTTTCTTTGATTTCTTCAAGGCATCAGGACCAACTACTGAAAGAATGTTCCTCAATCTGTGAGGGAAAAAGTCATATATATTTGACTATATATATATTTTTTAGTTTTATTCTGTCATTTGAGATATGGTGTTTATGTAATGTCAAACACAATGTGCAGAAGTACACCACCTTTCAATGGTTTGGTACTTTTTTTTTTTTTTTTAGAAATGAATAATTTTATTGAGCAAGTATGAATTAAATTGATCAAAAGTGAGTAATATTTACATATATATTTATAATGCTGCAAAAAATGTATCAAGGTTTATACAAAAATATTCTTGCCCAGAATATGCTGCAAAGCTTACCAATAGTCATAAAAATCTGGCCACCCACCTCTCTCGTCTCTCTGCAGGCCCCTCCCCAAACAGCGTGATTGGCTCGCCAAGAGCTCGGAGGCAGGCCTTGACCTCTACATCATCAGTAGAGACCGTGATTTGTCTCGCTCGCTTTCTACGCTCAAATTCTGCCAGCACTTCAGCCTGTCGCTCACTCACACGCTCCTCCATCTCCATCGACTCACCTGAGGAGAGGAGGGAAATAAGTAACAAATAATATTGCTAAAGAGCAAACAAACATCATTTCCTGTCACAAACAGTCAGAGACTAACCCTGTAAAAGCTGACATTAAAAAAAGAAAAAGAAAAATGATTTGCATGAGTTTTATGTTTTGTATCCTCTTTGGTACATCAGGTTTTTATGGCCTGTATAATATGATACAATGAAAACATGGAGCTAATGTTTTAGGAAGAAAAAACTTTTTATTTATAAGCCTAAACGGAGCAAAAATATGCAATTTGGTACAAAAGGTCACTCTATATCTCCCACTTATGTCTTAGTAAGAAATAAATGTTCCTCAAAAGCCCAATGTATCATATCTGACTCCGAGTAAGACGTGTTAAAGTATCAATTAAGTATATTAGTAAATAAGTATCGCTTTTTATTTCTCCTCTTTCCTACTACTTGTTTCAGTTTTTATAACCATTTCTTACTATGTGTAAGTAAGTTGTTGTTTTTTAGCATGCAAGTTTGGCAGTGTTATTTTTTAGGATTACTGAAACTACTGTCGTTTGATTTGTATTTGTTATTTATTTTAATTTGAGTTACATTATGTCTGAATTTATTATGTCTGTATAGGTCTTTTATTAAGTTTTATTTAATTTGAGTCATTTTAATAATCAACAACAAAGGGAATGAAATACTATAATATTATATTGAATTTATAATAATTATATATATATACTGAACAAAATTATAAAAGCAACACTCTTGTTTTTGCCCCCATTTTTCATGAACTCAAAAATCTAAAACTTTTTCTATGTATACAAAAGGCCTATTTATCTCAAATATTGTTCAAAAATCTGTCTAAATATGTGTTAGTGAGAACTTCTCCTTTGCCGAGATAACCCATCCACCTCACAGGTGTGGCATATAAAGATGCCGATTAGACAGCATGATTATTGCACAGGTGCCTTAGGCTGGCCACAATAAAAGGTGACTCTAAAATGTGCAGTTTTATCACACAACACAATGTCACAGATGTCGCAAGTTTTGAGGGAGCGGGCAATTGGCATGCTGACTGCAGGAATATCAACCAGAGCTGTTGCCCGTGAATTGAATGTTAATTTCTCTACCATAAGCCGTCTCAAAGGCGTTTCAGAGAATTTGGCAGTATATCCAACCGGCCTCACAAACGCAGACCACGTGTAACCACACCAGCTCAGGACCTCCACATCAAGCATCTTCACCTCCAAGCTCGTTCTGCGACCCAAGCCACATGGAAGCAAATGGTGTCACAACAGATACTGACGGTTTTGAGCCTAAATACAGTAAAATGCCACATTTTTTCAGAGTGGCCTTTATTGTGGCCCAGCCTAAGGCCACAACTGTGCAATAATTCATGCTGTATAATCAGCATCTTGCATATGCACAATGGAGGTGGAGGATGTCTCCGGCAAAGGAGAAGTGCTCACTAACACAGTTTTAGACAGATTTGTGAACAATATTTAAGAGAAATAGGCCTTTTGTCTACATAGAAAAAGTCTTAGATCTTTGAGTTCAGCTCATGCAAAAATGAGGGCAAAAACAAAAACGTTGCGTTTATAATTTTGTTCAGTGTAGATATATATATGTGTATGGTTGTACATACACATGAAGTTGTTTTTTTGGGGTTTGGCTTAGTGTTATGTTAGAATCATCATTATACTCTTATACCTTTTGTTCTTTAATATTTTGAAGTGTTTTTAGCTTTATTTTTATGTTTTTCATTTAAATGTTAAGTTTTGAAATTTTGTTGTATGCATCTGTCATTTTTATTTAATCTCTTTATTTTAAAAATGTGTATAGGTAGTATTTATAAAGTTTTAGCTTTTAGTTTTGGATCTGTTTTTAGTTGTTTTAATACTACAACTGATTGCTTCTGTTGTCCTCATTTGGAAGTCGCTTTGGATAAAAGCGTCTGCTAAATGACTAAATAAATAAATACAATTATTGTACATGATTCTTACATTTTAATATGATTTTTCTAAAACTAATACATTTCTTCAGTCCAGCAAGTGTTCATTTTGAAGTATCACTAACATTATAAAAGTTACTTTTGTTTAATTTATAAAAAAGGGGAACATTAAAAAAATAAATAAAAATCACACTAAAAAGCCTTTTACTTGCTTGGAAGTATAAACTATTAATCAGACAACAGAAGGCATATAGCAGATTGATTCTGTGTAACAGTATTTTCAGCACAGTTTTGATCATTTTGCTAATTTAGAGGCTTCAGAAATTCCAATGAAATATGCTACAGTAGGCTTAGGGTTAAAACACTACGATGAAATTTCAAGAATTTAGTGGTT
This sequence comes from Sinocyclocheilus anophthalmus, assembly GCA_018155175.1. Lineage (NCBI taxonomy): Eukaryota > Metazoa > Chordata > Actinopteri > Cypriniformes > Cyprinidae > Sinocyclocheilus > Sinocyclocheilus anophthalmus. The sequence continues at coordinate 158,730 of JADLZN010008552.1, read as the reverse complement.
TGTAGTTTGGGCTCTGATAATAACATTTGCCATCTTGAAATATCAAACTTACCACTGGAGATATTAATATGTCCAGCCTCAATGCCAGCTTTAACAGCATCTTTAGCAGAGGTAGATATTCCTTCACGGCTGAGACGCTGCTTCTCCTTTTCTTCAAGGCTTCCATAGAAGATCCTGGCCTTTTTCACAACTGGAACTTCGTCTTCATCTGACATCTTTTCAACTATTTGTCCAACAACCACAGAGTATCTGATATGAAAAACAGGCATCATTTTAAACCACAGTATCTTATTTGCAAATAATGTATGGACAGTTCTACATCGTACCTTATTAGCCAACCTAACTTTTACTTTGGTTGATGATATATAAAATATGATCAAATAACGCTATTAAAACCGTGATTGCTGGAAGACACAAACGATACATACTGGTCCCCATTCAGAGTCAGACGGGTGAATAACTTGTGCTCCTTAACTAAGTACTGCGGTAGTACTGTAATATTCTATCAATTACATTGAAGCACCATTCTTTATGAATACAGCAATCATTCAGTATTATATTACTACCACATGATATATTACTGTATCGTTACTTTTTGCAGGGTGTTCAGAAACTAATTTGACCTGAACCAATAGAAGCTAATGAAAGATAAACTCAACTAACTCTTCACTTACCCTTTATACTTTCACAAATAGCTTCCTTTTAAAAAAAAGGCTGTTTATATGAAATCTAATGTATAATATCTACAAACCAGACTGTAAAACAAACAGCTTCAAACACGACCACACGACGCGGTCTACCCGTCGCACAGTTTGTCGTTATATCCGCCTGTTCTTCTTCTTCTTTTTGTTCAATGGCCGTTCACTCCTTAGGAGTATTACCGCCACCTACTGTATATCTTGCGCAGCTACCCGCCTGTTTTACTCTCCAGCGGTTGAAATAATGCCAGACCGCAGTGGAAATACTAACTGTCTTGGTCTACTCTAATCGCTGCTTTAACATTATCAATTTATTTTAGTATTATTTTTTTAATTATTTACTTTTTTACTTACACTTCCATCAGATGCACATTACACATTATTCCTATGAATACACTCATACATAAGCACACCTATGTCTACACTCACATTCACACATATGTACATATCTAAATGTGCCCATATATACATGCAGCCCTTTGCATATGTTGTGTACATATTGAGGAGAAAAAAAAGGGGGAGAAATAAATACATAAAAATAGAAAAGAAAAGAAAATAATAAGTGGGGAGGGACAAGAAAGAAAACTATGTACATATAGGGAGTGATCTTTTTTTATATCGGAATTTTGATTAGAAAATAAAGTCAGGTCTATGAGATGTTGCATATTTGATCCATTTTTCCCAGTGCAAAGCAAATTGTTCCATATTATGATTTACAAATGCTGTTATTTGCTCCATTTTATAGATGTCCAATGTGATTTCCATCCATGCATTTAGGGTAGGACTCTCCTGTGATAACCATTTTTTTTGTAAAACTGTTTTTAACAGCTACCAATAATATATTCATTAGATATTTATCTCTTTTTAACCATTCCTGTGGTATGTATTCAAAAAATAATACTTTACTGTTACAGGGTATAACACATTTAAAGATATCTTGTAAGGCAGTATGTATTCCTCTCCAGTAACATTATCAATTTAATCTTTTTCTTATTACGCTGACGTGTGTCCTGTGGAGCAGAGGTTCTAAACCTCATTGGGTCCCCCATTGTCCACAACATTGAAGTTTGCCCCCCCAGTTGTTCACAATTTACTAATGGTGGATTTTTACGACTTAAATAACACACATGACTTTTTCAGGTCTAGAATTCACCGTTTTAGAATTAGGATACAGCAAATATCCAGGCCCATACAAGATATTAATATATATAATAGGAATTCAAATAAAAAAAGTCTTGATTTTTAGATGTTTTGGTTTATCATTTTAAGTCACATTGAGACCCCCTGGTTATACCATATTATTTATACCATTATTAATTTCTCAGGGTGGGTTTATTTATTAAATTCATAATTAAATTCATTTATTTTTATAATTCCACCAAAACGAATTATTAAATGAACTGTACTACTTTTACTGTGGGCCTTTCATCTAAATATAAATAGAAAAATTATGAAATTATAAAACACTTCAAACAAGTCAGTGTATTCTATCACCGTGCTGCTGAATTACTGATTTCTGTCCTCTTTTATTTTCTATGCGCTTTAACTACATTTCCCATGATTCCCTTCCGAACTAACTCCCTATGGAGATAAAGCGTGTGTGACTGCGGTAAGTTATATGTTTGATATTAATCTGTCATGTTGAATAAAATAAACAGCAGTCTTCATAGATCATTACCCTGCTATTTGTGACTGTTTAAGACTCGAGAGTTCAAAGCTAGTGAGCTAATTAGCATGTAGCTGCTAAACAATAACGTTATATTGCTGCAGCAGGACTTGATAAAACCGTCTTTAAATTGACGGTATATGCATTACTTAACGATGATAAACTTTAAATATTGATATATGTGTTATGTATACAGATGTCGGTATTGCAGTCATCAGCGCGACTGCTCTGATAGTAATTTCCTCGAGACAAATGTGAACAAGGGTTCAGCATAATTAACGTGGGTTTATCCCACAGATGTATAATAAAACTGTATACATAGCTAAGTGGTGTGTTATCAGCTGTGTTGTTTAACAGCGAGAGGCCGGGGATGTGAAGATGCTGCGCAGGAAACCCACGCGCCTGGAGCTGAAGCTGGATGACACGGAGGAGTTTGAAAGTGTCAAGAAAGAGCTGGAGGTACAGTCCAGATGATCCTCCAGTAAATTCACTTCTTCACAGGACTGGATGTTTAGGAGATGCTTTCTATACAAATTAGTCTCCAGAAAAGAACATTGAAACAACCAAGTGATAACCCTTTTAACTTTTTCACCCCTAAAAGGAGCTAATGAAAAAATGATTTAACTTAAAATTCTTATTAGTAGACATCTAATAAATAGCCTCAAGCTCTTTGTTTTATATAAAACTCTACCGTACGGTTGTGCTGTTAGTCAGTCCATGGTAAATCTCGATTTAAATTCGGAGAACTAGCCTATTTCATGAGTTATTTTCCAATAATACACATGCCTTTAACTTTATTAGTATCTTGGATACATTTCATAACCTTCAGGGTCCACACAGATAAAAAAATATATATATTTAAGCATCTGTATAATATATACAGCCGTATGGCAATATATATGCTATATGATGTCCTTTACAGACATGTCAGGCGTACGGTCACGCATGATTTTGGATAATTATGGTAAATAAACATTTTTGCATTTCTCTTTTATTTAGCTATATTTCTGTTCTTTACCCTCTACTTCCTTGATTTCTTGTTTGACCCTATTTTCTGATGACTGATCAGCACTGTTCCAGTCCACGGATAAGGATTATTTGTAGAGAAACTGAGATTTGAAATGATTTCTTTCAGTATTTTTAAGTGGAACTTCCTCAAACCAGAAGTGCCTCTCATGATTTAAAATGCAGTTGGTTAGTTAGGTAAAAGACGGATTCTGCATAGGACATAGTATTTCAATTGTGTTTGTTGTGATCACATGACCAGCCAAAAACGACTAATTTCAGCAGTATGCGATTCAACGGTAGAAAGACAGTATAAGTCATTATAATCCATAATTATGTCCCCACTGGATGCAACAAATGCCTCGTTTATAATGGGTTTGAATGTTTTTGTCTCTAGGTTTTTTATACGGACAGGCTTTAATTTAACAGTATGGTAAGGGGCGTAACATTTCCGTCACACGCTTGAGGTATTCGGCCAATCACAACCCACTGGATAGCTGGCCAATCACAGCACACCTCTCTTTTCAGACCGATGAGTTGTGTAAAAATCAAAATGTTTCAGAAAGGCGGGGCATAGAGGAGAAACAATAATGTACAGTATGTGGAAAATATATTTTTTTTAACCTTAAACCGCATAAACACATTTCAATACACCAAATACACAAAATAATGTTCTTTTTAGCAGCATCATATGACCCCTTTAACCCATCCAAATACACACGTGAACACACACCCGCAGTAGTGGGCAGCCATTTTTTCTGCGGTGCCCCGGGGAGCAATTGGTGATTTGGTGCCCTGCTCAAGGTTATTGAAGGTGGAAGAGAGCACTGTACATTCACTACCTCACCTACAATTCCTTCTGGTACTGAGACTCATGGGTAGCGAAATACCTGTCAAATTATACAATGGCATCCAGTTTCCATCTTGCGTACATTGAGGTTCTGCCAGCATGGTCAAGCAGGCCAAACACCTAAACCGGTTAGAAGTAGCTAACAGTAATGGTACAGTGTAAAAAATGCCATATGTGAAACTCTGAAATAGCATCTGGTTTGAGCAGGAAAAGACAATTTGTCTATAGCATATTTAAGCAAATGTGTGTGCTAAGATCTACAACATACACTTAAAAGATAGTTTTGTGTAAGTAAAGATTGATCTTGTTTTAATCTCCACGTTTCTTACCCATGTCTGTCCAGAGTCGAAAGAAACAGAGGGATGAGGTGGATGTAGTTGGTGTCACCACATCCAGCGAGATGAGCGGCGCATCAGGTGGCGGCACGGACGGGAAGACCAGGGAGCAGATGATCCACGAGCGAATCGGTTACAAACCCCACCCAAAGCCGAACACGTTACCGTCACTTTTTGGGAACCTTCAGTTTTGACCATTTGCAAGGTCTTGACAATCTGCATCACACATATACATGTATTATGATTTGATAATGCCTGACCTGAAATAGACTGAAAGCATTCTGGGTTTGGTTAATTGTGTGTTTGTGATAACTGATTACAAAGGACTATTTTTCTACTTGAGTAAATACAGTCTTGTCCATGGATGTGGAAAATTGTATCTTTTCGCTTTACTGAAAATACAACAAGAACAAGACGAGGAGAAACATTTCATAGGTGAGCCGATCATCAAAACGGGTTAGTTTATAAATGAGGTGGTCAAGAAGAAGATCTTTGAAATCATACAATATTTATTCATCATTTTCTTTATGATTACAGTACATTACTCTACAGACTTTACTGAACTGTAAACAGACTTAAGAAATCTTAACACTGCCACAGCACTGGAAATGAGGTTCAGTCTACAATTGTAGTTTTTCCCCACTCAAGACAATGCGAACTTTGTTTTTGAAACAAAATCTGAGTTTTGAGTAACCCCTGTGATGGAGAACAGAACCTCAGATCTACAATTCTACAAAAACATGACGTGAATATTTTCTTTTAGAATAGTTTTTCTGCTTTAAAAAAAAAAGAAGAGAAAATTACAGGATTTTTTTTTATAAAGGAACAAAAAAAACAACTTTTAAACAGGCTTTCTTCTAAAACCCACATGCTTACTGGTTGAAAATATATGTGGTTTTGCGATTTTCTCCGTTAGAAAGCTTTGTGTTTACGAGCAATTGAGACACTCTTTGGGCACTTTTATTGGGTCTTGTATGTAAAAGGCACACTCCTTTCAGTTAAGAGAATAACTATCATCAATTTCCACATAAAATTCACATTCCGAGACCCAGTAACTATCAGAGCGATGACCTTAATGTTTTTTAACAGCTCATGATTTGCTCAACATCACAAATGTGCCACAATTTTTCATTTAAAAATGTCATAACGTAAAAGGATCCACATAAAGATTGCCAGAAAACATTGATAAGTACAATTGAGTGTTACAAATATAAATTATAAAATGAAATCGGTGACACTGGCATCAGATATAATTTACTTTCCACTAATCTCCCCGTATTTACTTAAAAGCACTCCAAAGGGAGCAAAGTTCGACTTCAAACTCAAGAGTCCCAAAACCTCTCTTTCTTGTGCAAACATCATTCAGTCCAGTGTTTATGGCTAAACAATGGTCACTGATTATTAACGGTGGTTTCAGCGATTTGAAACACTTGACCATAACCTCAAAATAAAAAAAATCACCCTCCCAGCACTAGTGCTTGTATATTGGGTCCACCAGATCCAGTTTGGCTTTTAGAGTCAACGCTCACCCTCTTGGGTGTATGTGTGTGTGTTCCCTCATTTAAGGCAAAGGGTTTAGTAAGGCTCTTTCGCACCCAGAGGCACCTTCATAAACATAAGAATCCGTGAGATGTTACAAATAATGTCAGTTGTGCCCGTCAGTACTATGGAGGTAGACTGATAGGCTGTGCACACTTATGCTATTATTAGGATGGTGATGATAGACTGGTTATTGGGATATGAAATATGGGACTAATTTATAAAAACGAATCAAATTCGAGCTTTAAAATGAATAGAGCCACTTGGCTGATATTTACCAAGATTAAAGAAATCATATACACACATAGAGTTGCGGTGCATGTTGGGATTGTGAAGTGGGTGTTTTTTTTGAGGTTATACACAAGAGAGGTTAATGACAGTGTTCTGTAATATCCACCACTACTGCCTTCTTCCAGCTGAACAGGAAGTAGCCAAAGCCGGCGCCCGCCGCCACAGCGATGCACAGGTAGCCGTTGTACGTCATGAACACCAGCATGAGGAAGTAACTGACCACCACTTGGATGATGTGAAGAAGCGTCTGGAAGAAGTGCGCGAGACTCAGCATTCGCTGGCTGGAGGAGAGAACAGAAGCAGGGGTTTAGCTTAGTACAGGATTATAAATGGCAGGTCATCAGTGTGAAGACACAACCTGGGGAATGCATGTTTACCTCTCGGGGGTCACTCGTGTGGCAGTGACTGCATACAGGAGATGATCAGATCAGTGTAACCAGGCTTAATGTTGATTTATGTTTGCCTGTTTTTCACGGAGCTCATTTAAAAAGCGGTGATGAAAGAAAATGTTTTCAATCAGAGCTAGAGGTTTGCAAACCCAGGGGTTTTCAAACAGAGAGGAGCAATGTGGTGCTTCAAAAAGAAAAAAACTGAAAAAAATACTGGATACTATATGAACAAATTGATACATCTAATTTTTATACATCTAATAATAGAGATAATATCTGAATCATTTCATTTGACTTTAGTACTAATATATAAACAATATAAAGGCCAATCATTACATTTTACAAAAAACATTTCTGCTATTAAAGTTAGTCTGTTATTGTACTTAAAAAAAAAAAAAAAAAAAAAAACCGTAATCATAGATAAAGAGATAAGTCAGAATTTATGAGATAAAAGTCCATAATGACATTAAAAGTGATTTTTTAAAGTATATATTATAATTATGACTTGTCCCATAATTTCAACTTTAATGTTGACTTTTTTCATCTCATTATGAATTTTTATTTTATAACTTAATAGGTCAATTTTGACTTTTTATTTTATAATTATGACTTGGTATGTCATAACTCTTGACTTTTTTTAATCTGGTAATTTTGATTTCTTTTATCATTAATTTATGCCATAATTGTGTCTTATCAAAGCATGATTTTTTTTCTTATGTGGCAGAAATGGGCTTCCATAAATATGACTCCAGTTCTCATTTTAAATTTGGACAGTAACGGTTGGGTGGGGCTAATTGTCACATTTATGGACCAATTTCAGTCTTTATAACTTTAAGGTCAACATGCAATTGCTTTCACAACCCATTTGACTTTTATTTTGTCACGTAGTTCATGTGAAACATGTGGAGTGCAAAGTGGCCCTTCCATATCATAAGTTATAACAGAGAACTGAATAGCACACGGCCTGATAATTGCTGAAAGGAAAAGTTCCTTCAAGCTGATGAAAGATTACAAAAACATTCTTGTGTACTGATGAATCATTCACAAGAAGACCACGAAGGTTCACCAAGAAAACCGGGTCATTTAGATTTTTTTGCATTGCATCCTGAAAACACAAGTACGCCATTCACTGACCCGACTGTTTTATGTGTCTCCATGAGCACGGTGCCATCAGCTCCTGGGACAGGCATGGAGTTGTAACGCACGTTCACCTGATTCCTTCTCAATAGGAACTCACGGCCGATCTTCAGACCCTCGTAGAACACAGCCAGCAAGAACACACCAATGCACGCGCCTGCCATTTCTAGAAATGAGGATGAAGAGAGGTTAAAACCCAGGAAAACTCACATTGTCACCTGCTTTAACTTATTACCCCAGTGTAACCGGGGCTTCCTGGTAGCAAAAAAATTCTGCATTGTTCTCATAATTCAGATGCATCAGCTTATCAAAACTAGAACAATCTAGTAAAACCTGTGCAACCAGTACACTTGCACTGTAAAAAAAAATCTGTAGTTTTTACAAAATAATTTTGGCAGCTGTGGTTGGCAGAATAATTTAGTAAAAAATACAGAAAAACTGTAAACACATTTAAGGCCAAAAACTAACTTTTACAGTAAAAACTGTCATTTAAAAACAAGAAAATTTGAATGTAAACCAGTAAATTCAACAATGCACACTGCTATTAAAATCTGTTTTGTACCTTTAACGTACTGACAACCACCATAATAATGCAGGTGGTAAAAGAGAAAGCCACATGAAGAATCAAAGCTCATCACAAGTAGCTTCGCCAAGCAGAACGTATCTACTAAATATATAGAAGGTGACAGAGTCATTCAATCGCAAACACAAAACACCCTCATGGTAACACACATGAAACTGAAAAAAAATGCAATAAACATTCATTTAACAACATAAGATGTAACATAAAGCCCAAATATACATAACTAATAACAAAAACTTTTAAAAAAACATGATTATTTAAACAAAATACTTTCAAATGTGGAGTGTCATGCAGGGAGTTCTGGGAATATCAGTTTACAGTTTTTGAATTTAAATTATATGTTGATTTGTTCTTTTTTTACTTTTAAAAATGTTATAATTAACAGCATTTTATTGTAAAATTACATGAAATGTCTGGTTAGCTATTTTACAGTTTTTTGCCTGTATATTGTACGGGAACTTACTGTTAACCTATGAACAGTTTTTTTCCGTAGCGTTTTTACAAAATGTTACAGTTAAAATTACACTTATTTTTTACAGTGTGCCCTTAAATGGATCTTATGACATTATTCACAAGAACGCCACTGTTTTACGTGTAATAAAAGAACAACCAGTGACATGCTTTGTTCAATATCGAATTTCAGGTCCCCTGTAAAGTTAGGTTCACACTGAAAGTGATTCACTGGAGGAAGGCAATGTTGCTTTACACTCGCATTGGCAGTCAGTGCATCAAGTCAATGCTCATTTGCATGAAAGGTTGCCTTGAAATGAATTTAATATGAGTGGATAATGTTATTGTTTCGTCACCGCAAAGTGCTGCCAGTGTGAATGACTTTGAAGTGGATAATTCACTCAAAAAAATAAAAAAAATTATAATGTCATCGTGTCGTTTCTAAACCTGTATGACATTTGAAAAACACACACACAAAAAAAAGATAATTTGATTGTTGGGAACTGAATATTGGAGGTCACTGACTTGCAATGTATGGAAGCAAAAATATCTTTCATATGTTATTTTTGATATATTAAAAAAATCTTTTATGTTCCCACAGAGCAAAGTAATCATACGGTTTGGAAGGACAGGGTGAGTAAAGAAGAGAGAGTAGGGATGCACGATATATCGGCCACCATATCGGTATCGGTCGTTAAATGCTCATTTTTTCTGTTATCGGTTTCGGCCCGATAAGAAAATGTTGCCGATATTTTAAAGCCGATAAATAATGCATTATTTCTTTAAGAGACACTTCAGATGCGCGCTGTTCGTTTGAGGCCTTTTGTGCAATTGTACGTTGTAATAATGTGTTTATTTGATGTATATCTGATTTATCTCATATAGAATGCGTTGGTTAAGTTAAAAGAGCGCTTCAGGTTACCGGTGATCATCTTTAGCTCAGCACACGCAGCTCAAAACAGCAGTGCACAACATTAATAACAATGATTGGGAATGTCGTGTATATAACACTCTAATGAGAAAATTATTATAATAAAACATTGTGAATTCTATGGGTTTAGTTGCTGTGTTTCAGCGCGTTGATATGGGAAGAGCGCATCCACAACAGGATCACACATTCTGACTATAGCACGCAATAACTGCATCATTTTGTACATATATAAGTGGTAATATTATGTTTATGGTGTTTAATAGTAATTTTTTTTTTTTTTTTTTTTTTTTCTTTTTTTTCCAAGGGCTGCTTCCCTTGAGTTAAATAAGCTTCAGCAAAACGCTCGGTTACCATGTTCATTAAGCTCTTCAGCTTCAGCACGCGCAGCTCAATGGCTGCTATTTAAAACAGTGTTATTAATTTGTTACTTTTTCAAAATCATCGATACATTATTAATAACGACAACCACTTGTATTTTTCTCTTATTGTTTTCATCAACAATGTGGTTTAGTAATTAAAATAATTTAATTATTGTCCGTGCAAAGGCTATTCCGTTTTATTGATCTGTGGCGCATTCATTTTGATTCTTTACACGTGTAATAATGTCCAATGACTTGTTTGCATTATTTAATTTATTTGTAAGACTTTATGACTAAATTCGGTAATGGGAGAGTAAAAATATTTTTAAAACGTACACCGTTCAAAGTAGGCTGCTTATGTTGAAGTGTTTGGGATGTGACTTTTAATGATGAGACCTTTTTTGTAATCAGGCTCTCAAAAAGTATATAACAATTTGGATATAGATTTATCGGCCAACATATCGGTTATCGGCTTTCAAAAATATAGAATTATCGGTATCGGCCAAAATTTTCATATCGGTGCATCCCTAAGAGAGAGTGTCATTGCTTTTGGTTAACCAGTCCTTTAAAAGCTGCTCCTATTAGTAGGGCCCTATGATTCCTGTGTTGCAGAAAATGAGGACAGAATCCAGTCATAAACAAGAAATTTACAGTATAAGGTATAATGTCACTGACAAAATTTGGATAAATAAATAAAAATAAAAAAACAGCGGTACACTAAATCAAATCCTGATATGGACTAGTGTCTGTAAAGACATTTATTATTACATTTACATATGATAGAAATATATCACTTTTTGTACAATCCAATGCACTTCACAAAGTAATAATAACAATAATAATAGTACCGTTTATTAAATCGTAATATCACCATTTTTTATATTTTGAACTTTAAATGGTAAACCTCTCTAGTGCAGCACTTTGTTTGCCAAAAAAAAAAAAGTTAGTTTTTAATTTGATTTTAAAAACGCAAATTTGTTAAAGTATTATGCATTCATTTGATTACCACTGTCTGTTGATAATACATTTGTAATAAATCATAAAACAGAATCCAGAAAAATTCAAACAGAAAACACAGAATCTGGCGGGGGGATGGAATCAGAGAAGAAAATCAGTCAGATTTCATAGACTAGTGTCTGTAAAGACATTTATTATTACATTTACATACGATAGAAATATAACACTTTTTGTACAATACAATGTACTTCACCATGTTAGTTTAAAAACAGCCCTTGCAAAATTTCACCAATTTAGAAAAACACCATCTTACCTCCTGGTGTGTTGATGACCAGCCCAGCGAATAGCAGCTCCACATTTTTGTAGCCAAAGTAGAAGGTCATTTGCTGAATGAATAAATGAATCAATGTGTTCAACCTATGTTTTCCCATAATGAATAACACAATTCTGATCATGTTAATGAAGCAGTAGTCTTACTTCCACTGAACAACAACTTTAAATGAACAGATAACATGATCACGTCTTTGTTTAATGCAAAGATGAATTTTTATCAAGTGAACTGTCTAAATACTGACACACAGGCTTAATGAACTCCTGATGGTCTCACCATCATCATCATCATGTGATCCCCGTGGCCTGTGTCGGGGGACGTCATATGGTCCCCATGATGGTCCGAGACAGCTGACTGCATGGTTGGGTTCATATGGTGACTGTGTGGATTTGACATCTTTATCTTACTTCACAGAGGTGCTGGGAAGAGAACAGAGTACAAACATTCAAGTTAGGCATTTGACAGCTCTCTAGAATAATAAAGGAACAGTTCTTCAGTATAGTGAATACTATTCTGCTAAATGAAAGGAGCAGAACATACTATAGCTGAACGTTTCAAGTGTTTCTGGATCTTGAAAGTAGCTTTTTAGCTATGGGAGTTTGATACTATGCAGGTGCCATACAAGGATAATCTGTAAGATCCTGATCTGCAGGTTAAAAGCAGCAGCCAGAAATAGCCTACAGCAGCCCCAAAGAGTATTTGGAGACTTGTAAATATCGGAATATCATTGCATTATAAGTTGTATCCGCTAACAAAGTGAAAACAAATGTCTCTTTTTCTCAGAAATAACTACAATCTTCTGAGCAATGACTTTTAATCAACTGGTGTAGCACTGAATTTGAGTGGATACATTAAAAGATTAATTTGATCATTTGTATTTAAGTAACCAGATACTTCTCAAGGTCTCGGAGTATTAAATGAAGCCACTGGTTATTTTCAGTTCAAATTCGGACAAAGCAAAAACAGACACAAGAGACCTTCACTAATCGAATGCTCCGACAACCCCAGGCTATTCACCTCGACAACATCGTCCAGATAATCAAATAGTTCCCTCTATAAAACAATTACTTTCCCAATCAAGCAGCAAACATGCTTTTCTAAAGGTCTGGGACAGCCTCGGGGATAAACCACACATCAGAGATGACTGTATGCGACACACACCAGACTAATGAATGTGATTATATTTATCTTTTATCTGTACTAACCAGTAGTCAGCATTTTGTGGTTTGACTAAGCAGCAGACACTTGCCTACTGTTTTACAAGCGTGGAATGAAACGTTTCCTCATAATTAGCTCAGATTCAGGTCAACTGGGGAACAGTGAAAGAAGGGGAAAATCAAGTCAGAAAGTACACTCAGAAAATAAATGTCTGCTTGTATCCTGTCTTCATACACGGTCCAGACAATGTGCACTGTTGTCGAGAAGTAAAGCGCATCATGTGACCGCTCTCTTATAACTTACACATCTGCACACTACTTAAAAGTTATACGTTTTTATGTACAAAAACAATATAATCTTCAGATTCCTAGTTAAATGGTCACAAAAAGTTTTTTGGACATGTATCTCGGTATTCTTTAAATCACCATGTAAATACTATATTATATTATCCAGTAATTATTTAGTACCAAGGCATTAACACTTGAGATACCATGGCTGGCTTGTAAAAATGACTAAATGTTTGTTAAATGTTGCATTCACTTGTTTCTGCCATTAAACAATCTGATACAAACAAATCAGACTGTCGAACACAATACAAAAAAAAAATTTAATCCAATGAAGAATTTCCCCAGAAACAACTCACCCAAGCAAAATCTGTCACCTCTCTCAGTTGGCTTCCTTGGTTTCTTAAGGGAGTTTTTTTTTCTGTTTGGCACTACAAAAAAGTATTTCCTGTCAGGCTTTTCTTCTCACAGTATCTCTTGGCAAGCAGGTGCAGATAGCGAGTAATGTGCAGCACGGTAGCGATAGTGTTCAGGAACAGCGTTAGGAATATAGTGTGAGGCTCGTCGTACTGCACTGACTTCTCTTGTGACCTCTCATCTGCTTTTCATTTCCCTCTTCTGCCATTAATCCAATCACAAGGTTTTAGCCCCACCCACAAAACCCTGAAAATACCTCCTCTCTTCATCCACTCACTATATAGCTCCAGTCAAAAGTTTGGACAAACTGCTACTTCTGTATTGTTACTACTTCCCACCTTTTAGAACAATAGCCATGAAATTATCATTTTAATAACATAAAATGGAAGTAAGGTAATTATGTAGTATGGAAGCCCCTTTCTGCCACTGAATGAAAAATAAAAAAAAGATGATTGTGACTTTTTTTCTTGCAATTGCGAGTCCTCACAATTTTTTTCTCAGACTAGAGTAATATAAGCTTGCAATAAAAAACGTTTTGTGAGAATTGCAAGGTAAAAAAAAATCTCAATTACCTTTTTTTTATTTTTCATTCAGTGGCACAAACAGGCTTCCATACCACATAATCTAAATTACAAACAGAAAAAAGTCAGAACTGTTTTTCTCAGACTTGCAAGACAGCACTTTATAACATGCAATTGTGAGATATAAACTCGCAACTGTATGAAAATAGTATTTTTTCCTCGGAATTGGACTTTATAACACAGAAAGAAGTCGGAATTGCAAGATATAAAAACAATTTTTCAAGAAAAAGGATTTGGATAAAAAAAAAAAAAGTGGTTTGGCACAACAGAATTACACGTGTACTATGTTGCTCCAATCAAAATGCTGTTTCTTGGTAAAATGTTCAAGGGTGCATAATTGACTCATTCCAAAACAAATTTTTACTGCACTGTAAAAAAAATCAGTAAAATTTAAGGTAAAAAACCGGCAGCTGTGGTTGCCGGAATTTTACTGTAAAAAATACGGTAGCAACATTTTAGGTTTTAACTTAAATTTACAGTTAAATACCGTAATTTCAATAACTGATATAATGTTAATATACCAACCTATTGAAGTACTGAAATCTGTTTTGTACCTTTGTAATACACTGATAACCACCAAATGCAGGCGGTGATGAGAAAGTATCATGATGAACCAAAGTCTATCACAAGCAGCTTTTAAATAATAACTTATATAGAAGGTGCAGAGTGTCATTCACACAAACACCAAACATCATCATGGTAACACTCATGAAACTGAATTAATGCAATAAACATTAATTTAACAATATTAGGTGTAACACAACCCTAATATACAAAACTGATAAGAAAAAACTAAGAAGAAACATAGTTATTTCAACAAAAAAACATCAAATTTGAAATGTAACGCAGGGAATTCTGGTAATGTCAATTTACGGTTATTCACTGTAAATTATGCAGCCTTTTTCACTTCCAAAAATGATATACTACCGTAAAATTAATGTCCAATACAGTTTTTCACCGTATATAGTAGGGTAATTTACCGTTAACCATTTAACAGGTTTTTACTGTAGCATTTTTACAGTCTTTTACCGTTAAATTCACGGTCATTTTTTACAGTGTGTATCAGTATTTTTATGTCTTTTGTGAACACCAAAACTTATGCAACAATTAATTTCTTTAAGGATGAAGTCAAAGGCCAGTTGGATGAAAACAGGCTGGAGACTGCTTGTTCCCATAAAGATAAACAACAGACAGTAAGAAATCAAAAAGAGAGGGGTGTGAGAGAGATCATGAAATTGAGCGTTGTGCCCGAGTGTTAAATATTTGCACAGCCATTTCAAATGCTAATATTATATTACCCTGTTATAAGTCTTAATCATTACTAAATAAGTGATGGTATCAATGATCTTTTGAGTGCTTGGATAAAGGACAAGGATTTGGTCAATCATTACTGATCGTTATGATGTTCAGACCACATAACCTCATCATTGGCAGGTCATAAAATAGAAATGCAAGCAAACGAATGTGAAGGGGGCAACATGAGCCAGCATTAACTGTGTTCAATAGCACTAGTAGTGTAATCTACCAGCGTTAGTGCAGAGGTCAAGATGAGGTACAAAGAGCAACTGAGCAGCAGTTGACTCATACAGAGCATTTCAAAATTTCACAACAGCCAACAAATGTTGAACAAATTTAATGTGTATTTTGTTTGGTTTACCAGAAGTCATGGATTATATGATTAAACAAACAGTTCTGCTCCACAGTTACAGTGAATTATCCGTCATTATTATTATTGTTGCGAATCAGCTCATGGGGAAATATGAATAATTAACCATAACTAGTTATAATTAACTATTCATATATTAGATCCACTGTAATATTTAGTTGACCTCTCAGGGTCAACTGTCTTGCCAATTCTAAGAACGTTAATTTCCTGGTTACAGGAAATAACTTTCTTACTGTATAAAAAAAAAAAAACAATTCTATAAGCTTGTAACGTAAATCTGCATGATTATTGACTCCGGTTATGAGCAAACAATGAACACGTCAAGTGTGATACAAGTAAGGTTTTATTAACTACATAAACACTAAAACTAGTCCAACATACTACATAAACACAAAAACTGGTCTAACATACACACACACAAACACACACACAGACATTGGTATAGGAAAGGGTTAAATTTACTCAGCAAGAAGAGGCTAAAGAGGAATTTTATGGAAACTTGCTGGACAGTGGGTATGTAAATTATTCAGACCCCCTTAAATTTTTCACCTTTGTTATATTGCAGCCATTTTTGCTAAAATCTTTAAGTTAATTTTTTTTCCTCATTAAACGTACACACAGCACCCCATATTGACAAAAAAACACAGCATTGTTGACATTTTTTGCAGATTTATTAAAAAGAAAAACTGAAATATCACATTTTCCTAAGTATTCAGACCCTTTGCTGTACACTCATATATTTAACTCAGGTGCTGTCATTTCTTCTGCTGTGACAAATGTTTGGCAGCCGCAAAAAATGCGCTCTGCAGAGAACGCGTTTTCAAAGACCGCTCTGAGAGTGAGAGCACAGAATGGCTTCTCAGTCAGTACTGCTTTCTTTGTCATGATTTCGGTGAGGAAAGGTAGGGTTTTTTAAATATCATTTAAAATTTTTGTGTGCAGAGCCGCTGGACGGTTGTGTGCGTCAGGATAAGACTCCTCTGATCAACCACTGGGAATCAAACTACAGAGTATTCAAGAGGTTATTAACCAGGTAAACTTTAACACAAACTCACACACTTAACACACACCCATACTGAAAATCACAGCTGTGTTAAAACTGTGTGTGTGTTCAGGACAAACACTGTCTGCTTCAGCTGGGCTTGAATCATGTGGAGAGTCTCCTGAAGCAGAGCATCTATCCCATCATCATCTACATAAAACCCAAAGACAAGAAGGGACACAAGTTCAGGTGCGGATTCCGATCCGTCTGTCTCTCGGCATTGTAGTCACAACATCAGCCCAACCTCGAGCTCTTGATATCACGCAAACATTAAACCCCAGTGAAACTGTGTGTGTTTCAGGAAGCTTTTATTGGGCCACAGAGAGGAGGACCTGATGGAGGCCTGTCAGATGGAGGAGCTGCAGCTGGAGACTCTTCCTGTGATGTTCAGTACGGTGGAGCCGAACGCATGGAGCTGCACGGACGAGCTGCTGGCCGTCATACGCAGCACCATCCTGAGGCAGCAGAGCGCCGTGGTGTGGCTGGAGCAGGAGCGCCTCCAGTAGAGACTCATCCTGACGTGTTTCACACTTACTGTTGTTTAGGATTGGTTATAGGATGGATGGTTAATGAACACACTGTCATATAGTGGTTACATCTCAAATATTCCATAATGTGAATCCTTTCATTTGAATTAAAAAAAAACTTATAGCTAAACATTTTAACAAACTGATACTGGAGATTGGGTTTTCTGAAGTTTTATGTTCATGTTTCATATTATCATGTTACTATGCACTTTGTTTAAGTAGTAAACTTTAGAGACTGTAGGTATCTGTGAAATGATCCGTATATGATCTCCAACCAGGAGAACTGCATGTTTACATTCATGCAGTGTTTGGGATTGACAGCTGTATTTACTATCAGGTGTTACAATATAAATATTTCTGATATTGATCAAATCTGTGATCCATCTGTTGTGTTTGTGTTTCTATCAATCAATTCGAGTCATTCCTGAGGCCCATAAATATGTAGTTTGAGATGACTGTGAAGCAGCTCATGTTTGGATCTGCTCGCAGATATCATGATCATCTCTAGCATCAACACGCTCCACTCGTGGGCCGCATTGGGTGGAGATCCAAGCTGAGAGAATAAGACCATCTTTTAGATAAACACTTACATCTGAAGCACCTTGGGATTTTACAAGTCATCTTAAAACACATACAAACCAGGAACGGATCTGCTGTGGAGCCAGACAGGAGTTTAGAGGCATGTTAGTACTTTTGCTCCTTTGTATCTCTTGTTTTAACCCTCATCCGTCCTTTCCGAACCTATAACAAAAGTGTCCCTCGCGGGTCAAAATGACCCGAAGGCCAAAAATGACACTAATTTTATTTTTTGGTCCAGAAAGCTTATATTGGTCCATTTTTATATATTTTTTTATGTAGGTTTTTATATTATTTTTTGGGTGATTTTTTATCATATTTACCTTTTATTCTGGATATTTTCAAGAAATTATAAGCAAATAAGCAGTTTTTGTACATTATTTCACAAAAAAACAAAGAAAGAAAGACACAATTTCAGTCCTGTTTCATCAAAAACCAACAGATGGCCTTGGAATTAAGTCACTGAGCACGCACACACGTGTGTGTGTGTGTGTATATGAGAAGGATAAAATACTAATGCAATACTAATTGCAAGTTGAAGGTTGCAAGTAGAAATTGAATATATATATAAATATTATCAACATTAATTCTCATGTCAACATCTCTTTACAGTACTAACTGTTCTTTATGTGCTATCATCACGATACATCACATTTCATGATGCTCTACCGAGTCCACCTTTGTCTCTGGAAGGATATGGTCTTGCTCCAACTGAATGCACATTTTGCACTGAGGAGTTCTATGAAGGTATTTTTGGTGCAAAACAACTGAGTGACCGTGACAGCGGAATTTGTAGTTGTAGAGAATAGCCACACATGTGTATCAATAAATTTGAAGTCACAGACAAAAGTTGCAAACTTATAGATATTTTTTTCTCTCCCACAAACACAAAACAACAGTTACACGTTCTTGAATCCTACACTGCAGGTGCACAAATCCTAGTCTACAAATCACAAATCAAGAAACTCGTACGCTCAAGTTTTGCTACTATTGCTGCAGTGAACACATTCACACACCTGCATCAAAAAACATGAAGTCATGGATGATTTTTGTACATCCGCAAATCAGTATGTGAATTCTTGCAATGAGATTTGCACGCTTGTAGAATGTTTTCTTACATATATATATTTTTTTCTTGGATGCTTTTTCTAGCACAAACACAAGTGCATAACTACAACAGCGTGAATCTGCTGCTACGAGTCTCAAACACTGTTTTTCGCGTGCAAATGACAAGTTTCACGCTCTCAACCTCACTGTCTCCCGTCCCTCACTCCCCTATAATTGCAAAGACACCCGCCTATCTGTGTTATAAATGGTGCAAAAGTGATTTGTGCACCTGTAGAGGCAACGGCGCGCACTGTTCAGAGAGCAGAGAATTTCCACAGAGGTTCAAACTTTCAGACAATCAGGAGAGCTCATTTGGGCGCCTGAAACACGCCCCCTAGTTTTAGCCACAACCCCCGAAAAATCGCGAGCTGCGAGCATCTTTACAGCGACAAGTATCAAAAAAGGTACGTGGCTATTTTTTTCTTTCTGAAATCATTTGTTTATTGCTTAAATACAGCTACGTTGGTAAACAGAGTTTCTTAGTTAGGTTAGCAAATCTTATTTCAAGAAAGGTAAGCTAACGGTAGCCTACCTGCACGGTTAGTTTGCTATTCAATCGTCTCGTATGAAATTAAACACTTCTATATAACGTTTTATTCCTTGTATTCCTGTTATGCTTTACCTTATAGCACTAAAGGTAAACTAAAGGTTACTTTACAGCAGGCAATCTATAGTATGTAAATATCTATATATAATATTGAGCCAAATCCACAAAACAAGGATTCTCACAGAATTAACTGAGATTTTTCCCCCGCCCAACACTGGCGTAGTAATTTACTAGCAAATTACCTAACTATAGATTGCCTCGTATTACCCTTTAGTTAACTGATAGTAGTGCCTATCCCAATAAAAATACGATCACCAAAGAAAAAAACATGGTACCCTTGGTTTTAACTTACTCACCTGTGAAGATGCACCCTGATCTGTCATTTTCTATCAGGTAAAGCATAACAGAATACAAGGAATAAATCGTTATATTCGACAGTGTAATTTAATACGAGACGATTGAATAGCACACTTAACAGTGCAGGTAGGCTACCGTTAGTTTACCTTTCGTGAAATAAGATTTGCTAACCTAACTAAGAAACACTGTTTACCAACGTAGCTGTATTTAAGCTATAACAAATGATTTCAGAAAGAAAAAATAGCCAGTACCTTTTTTGATACTTGTCGCTGTCAAGATGCTCGCAGCTCGCGATTTTCCGGGGTTGTGGCTAAAACTAGGGGGCGTGTTTCAGGCGCCCAAATGAGCTCTTCTGATTGGCTGAAATTCTCTGCTCTCTGAACAGTGCGTGCCGTTGCCTCTACAGATGCACAAATGACTTTTGCACCATTTTTCACACAGATAGGCGGTGCATAAGGGTGAGAGCGTGAAACTTGTCATTTGCAAGTGAAAAACTGTGTTTGAGACTCGTAGCAGCAGATTCACGCCGTTGTATTTATGCACTTGTGTTTGTGCTAGAAAAAGCATCCAAGAAAAAAATATATATATGTAAGAAAACATTCTACAAGCGTGCAAGTCTCATTGCAAGAATTCACAAACTGATTTGCGGATGTACAAAATTCGTCTGTGACTTCACATTTTTGATGCAGGTGTGTGAATGTGTTTTGCACCATATTCACTGCAGCAATAGTAGCAAAACTTGTGAGCGTACGAGTTTCTTGATTTGTGATTCGTAGACTAGGATTTGTGCACCTGCAGTGAAGGATTCAAGAACGTGTAACTGTTGTGTTGTTTTTGTGGGAGAGAAAAAAATATCTACATGTTTGCAACTTTTGTCTGTGACTTCAAAATGTACTGATACACATGTGTGGCTATTCCCTACAACTACAAATTCCGCTGTACGGTCACTCAGTTGTTTTGCACCAAACATACCTGCTAGAGTTCTTTCTATGGAAGCCGTTTTCCGCCACTGAATAAAAAAAAAAATAAACAGGTATTGCGCACTTTATCTCACATCCTGACTTTTTTTCCACAGACTTTGTGAGATATAAAATCCGAATTGCGAGTTATAAAGTTCAGAAGTTGCGAGATATAAAACCTATTGCGGGCTATAAAGTCAGAATGTGATAATAAGTCACAATGCGTAGATAAAACTCGCAATTGTGAGTTTATATACTTCGCAATTCTGACTTTTTTTCTCAAATTGTGAGATATACACTCGATTTTGGAGCTGGTTCTCATAATTGCGGGTTATAAGCATCACAATTGCGAGAAAAAAAAAAAAAAGTTAGACTTGCGAGTTTGTATCACACATTCTGAGATAAAAAAGTCGTAATTACCTTTTTTATTTTTTATTCTGTGGCGGAAACGGGCTTCCATAGTTCTTACACCTTCAAAGTCTAAACATAACACTACATATGGCTCAGAAAATTGAGGAAACACGTGACCAAAGCTCTTGTCCTGTCTGGCATTAGCTTTGCAAACCAAGGGTAACCGCCTCCAGATTTCGTGAGGTGTGTCATGTCAGAGGCTTGAGCTCTACAGAGTCCCTCGCTGAGCGCATCATCAGGGGAAGCAGGCAGACAGCAGAAATGAGAAGAGGTAGTGAAATGGAGTGAGAGGTAACAGCTGTACAGCAAGCTGACAAATGTCAACTACTCACCTTGTGGTTTAATCATACATCCTAATGCCCCCTGGATCGGTGCTTCACCTGATGGTGTAGTGTTCGATCCCACTGAATATTCTCAGTTTTGGCTTGTTGAAATTAAATGCCCAAATGTCAAAAACTTTGTTGACTGCAAATATTTGCAAATGGAGCATTGGTTCTTCACTCTAAAAAAGAGCCATGCATACTATTGGCAAGTTCAGGGACAACTGCTGGTCTCCGCAGTGCAGTGGTGTGACTTTGTGGTGTGGGCTCAGGAGAGAAGGTTATTTTTACCTCTACACATACATGGATAAATACTTGTCAATGAAACATCAGTTCTGTAGGAAAAAAATGGCAGTGAATCAGTCTGATTCAAATTTGTTTGTTGTAATTGTTCAGTACGAAATGTCTCGATCTTCACAGCAGATTGTTTCTAGTTTTTACTCATGTATTCAGAGGTCTGTGTATTGAAGTGTTAATGAAACTAAAATGAAAGAAAATCACAACTATTTATAATTAGGGCTGGTAATTAACATTTTTAATCTAGTTAATTACATGACTAATTAATCGCAAATTAATCGCACATCAAATTTGGCTGATAAATTACTCCCAAAAGATCATTTAAAGTCATTGTTGTGTAAAGCATCAAACAGGCATTACAAAAAGTAGCTTCAGCAAGAAATATTTTGTTAAAATATATTACATATAATCGTTGGACCATGAGGGTGGGTAAATGATGACACAATTGTCATTTTTTGGGTGGGTGAACTATACCTTTATTTATTTTATAAATTGTATTATTATTACTAGGGGTGGAACGGTTCAGCTTACTCACGGTTCGGTTTGTATCACGGTTTTATAGTCACGGTTTCGGTATGGTTCGGTATGTGCTATGTTTAGGGGAAAAAACTATACTGTCAAATAAAAATAAAGAAAATAAGAATAATCTACCTAACTACAAGCAACAGCACAAATAAATGTAAAGATTGTTGTTTGTCATTTCTCCGATCACAAAAAATGCATTGTTTATGCGGCGCGGCGCGATGCAACGCAACACGTAAAAAAAACAGTATAAGTCATTATAATCCATAATTATGTCCCCCACTGGATGCAACGAATGCCTCGTTTATAATGGGTTTTCATGTTTTTGAATCATTGCTCCGGCCTGACAGCGCATCATAACAGTATGGTAAGGGGTTTGTAACAGTTCAGGTTCACACGTTGAGGTATTCGGCCAATCACAACGCACTGGATAGATGGACAATCAGGAGCACACCTCGCTTTTTCAGACCGATGAGCTTTGTAAAAATCGATAATGTACAGTATGTGGAAAATTAGTTTTTTAACCTTAAAATATTGTTTTTCTAATGTCTATTACTTCTATTACAACTAGTGTAGTATTTAAGGTTAAAATAGAGAAAAGGGTTTTAAATTCCAATGCAAAGAGGCAAATTAGTGTAATTTTAGTGGTCAGAAAAAAAAATAATTTTAATTTGTAATGCCATGGTTAACCCACTATAGGTACCTGTATGGCTCTTTACTAAATATACATGTATCTAGAATATTGCAGGTCATACCTGCTTACTTATTTTTAAGTTCTTCATTTGAATAAATATTTAGACACTAGATTATTAAATGAGAAATTAAAAAAAAGTTTTAATAAAGTCCTTTTTTAATAATACTCGCATAATTACACACAATGGGCCTCATTCATGAAACACGAACAGAACGAATTCTTGTGTAAATCGTTCGTAAAGCAGTTCTGACGTAAATTTTCGGATTCTTGAAAGTGTTCGTATTTTCAAAATGTTAGTTGGTAGGAAAGAAAGTTACACCTGCTCCCTACCACGTGGAAATGCTGCGTAAAACATTCTGAGTTCTTTTTGGCAAACTGATGACTCTGAAATTTTGATGCACTGCCATCATAATATTTTACAAGTCCGTTTGCCCCGGTTTTTTTTTTTATGAATGCAAACATCACAAAGATGACATTAAAGATATACAACTTTGTATAGAGTACACAACATTTATCAGCAATATGTACAATGTCATCTGAACATACAGAACAAAAGAAAAAAAAAGAAGAAAAAGATAAAGAAAAAGAAAAATTGGAAGGGAAGAAAAAAAAACATGAGGGTAAGATATTAATTTATATTTCAATTCGAGTATACAAATTAAAGTCATTACAAACTGAAGTTGTTCTTCTCAGCTGGGAGTTAATAAACTGCTTGTCACTGTCACTTTTTACCCAGCCGTCCAATCAATGGAGGAGGGGCGGGACAAATGCTACACCGACCAATCATCCTACTTGTACAACAACAATAGAGAATTCATATTGCTGGTTACTGAATTTTTATATTCAGCAATATTCTTAAAATGAGATACTAGTAATATGTTACTGCCGTAAATATTTCAAATCATAGCAACCGAAGCGCCTCGGGCTCAGCTAGAAAAACGCTGTGCCACCAAAGCGTCCAGCACCACCAGCTGGCCGTTTTAAGAAGAGCGCCTGACAGTTTTTCAGATGGCTAAAAACGCTTTGGTGGACACACGTTATTGAATATTTATTGTTAGGCATATGGCCTATTAGTGTTTTTAGCATTTATGCAATATACTGGAGTCAAACCTGAGAAAGTAGACCAGAATATTCCACTGCGTTCCTGGACACGCAATTTACGTAGCTGTAATTCATAGACGGGGATTGTGCTAATTGTGAATGAGCGTGCATGAGCGCCCTATTTACGAATGATTGGAATTCATTAACATACACGTTTAACTATCAAATCTGATGTGTACGAAGTGTTTGTGAACTCGGAGGAGAGTTTTCGGGAAGGTCCGTTTTACGCGCAAATTACTCAGAATGGCCCAATGAATGCAAGCAAATACAGAATTGAAACCAAGTTTAAAATGGTGCTAAAAAAGAAAATTCCCAACTAGGACACAATGTGTTCAGCAGGTGAGTCATGCTGGCTACTGCTGCTTGTTATTGCTAACTTCCTCTACCACATGGCTTTACTTAAGGAAACTTAACACCCTAGCGGTAAGGAAGAAAACTGCCCACAAAATTCTTGTTAACAGGCTCATGTCTGTTGCACCTCAAATATGGCTTGTGAGATCCACTTTCCTGCAGAAATTAACTCCAACTTTGATCCATCTCACCCAACTGTGATTTTCTAATGATCCTGAAGACATAATCAGGTTGAGCTAAACTCTGCAGGAAAGTGGATCTCGTGAGTGTCAAAATTCACCTGGGGAGCAAGGAACGAGGAGTTCTTGAATAACACAGTCTTTAATAATCCACAGGAAAACAGAGAACAAGGAGGACATTCAACAAGTAGACCTGACAAACAACAACTGAAAGGACTAGGGCTTTTAAACACAGGATAATTGGGGAGGAACAAGACACACCTGGAATCAAATTAACACAATCAACATGAGGAAGAAACTGGGTCACAGGGGCAAAAACACACAGAATAGTCCATAATCCTGACAGTGAGGCAGATTTGAGGATCACTGGCCTCTATGAAACAACAGGTTCTGAAAAGGTCTCTTTTGGTTTGTGCCATTCCAGTTCAATTGAGTGGCTAAAGAATGGCCAGTCAATATTTTTTGTATTCTCCTATAGGAGAATTACATTAGTTGCATTACAGGGCTGCATATAAAAGATCACCTGTCATCGTCCAAATTCTTTCATTTAGACCAGCGAGCTGCAAGAACAGCTTACATTTTCAAAAACCTGCAGTACTCCATCAAGAAGAAGTGTGTACGTCTGCTCAGACCCTGACGTGACACTAAGCACTTTTCCATGCCAGGCAGTTTTTTACAAATATGAGCGTTGACATGGATTTAAGCATACGGACACTCTAAGATAAAATCTGTGCATACGCATTTTTATAAATGAGGTCCCTTAAAACTAAATTCCCTGACACAAAACCGTACTATTTTAAAAATTATAGTGGATTTGGGCGTCCACTATGACACTCACTGTGAGAAATACGACAACTTCGTCAAGTGCAATGATAGTGAAACGGCTGTTGGAATATCACTCTTAACAGCCAATCAGATTCGAGGACCAGAAAGAACTGTTGTGTGTGTGTGTGTTTGCTAATCAGCCAATCACATGGCAGCAACTCAGTGCATTTAGGCATCTAGATGTGGTGAAGACGACTTGCTGAAGTTCAAACCGAACATCAGAATGGGGAAGAAAGGGGATTTAAGAGACTTGAAGTGGAATGGTTGTTGCGCGCCAACGGGCTGGTGGATTTTTTTTTTTTTTTCTCTTTGTTTTGGGAATTTCAAAAACTGATCTACTGGGATTTTCACGCACAACCATCTCTAGGGTTCACAGAGAATGGTCCAAAAAAGAGAAAACATCCAGTGAGCGCCAGTTCTGTGGGCAAAAATGCCTTGTTGCCAGAGGTCAGAGGAGAATGACCAGACTGGTTCAAGCTGATAGAAAGGCAACAGTAACTCAAATAACCACTCGTTACAACCAAGGTATGCAGAATACCATCTCTGAACGCACAACACGTCGAACCCTGAAACAGATGGGCTACAGCAGCAGAAGACCACACCGGGTGCCGCTCCTGTCAGCTAAGAACAGGAAGCGGAGGCTACAATTCGCACAGGCTCACCAAAATTGGACAATAGAAGATTGGAAAAACGTTGCCTGGTCTGATGAGTCTCGATTTCTGCTGCGACATTCAGATGGTAGGGTCAGAATTTGGCGTAAAGAACATGAAAGCAAGGATCCATCCTGCCTTGTCTCAACAGTTCAGGCTGCTGGTGGTGGTGTAATCGTGTGGGGGGATATTTTCTTGGTACACTTTGGCCCCTTAGTACCAATTGAGCATCATTTAAACGCCACAGCCTACCTGAGTATTGTTGCTGACCATGTCCATCCCTTTATGACTACAGTGTACCCATCTTCTGATGGCTACTTCCAGCAGGATAATGCACCATGTCACAAAGCTCAAATCATCTCAGACTGGTTTCTTGAACATGACAATGAGTTCACTTTACTCAAATGGCCTCCAGTCACCAGATCTCAATTCAATAGAACACCTTTGGGATGTGGTGGAACGGGAGATTCGCATCATGGATGTGACAAATCTGCAGCAACTGCGTGATGCTATCATGTCAATATGGACCAAAATCTCTGAGGAATGTTTCCAACACCTTGTTGAATCTATGCCATGAAGATTTAAGGCAGTTCTGAAGGCAAAAGGGGGTCCAACCCGGTACTAGCAGTGTGTGCATGCGTGCAAAATAAATCCTTTCTGCTCAATTGTGACCAAGATTTTAGAATGTGTGAGTTTCTATCTGGCTGTGATTTAGGTTTAATCTACTGATATTTACATGACCCTTTGTCTATATTCAAAATTTTTAAACATTCAATTATGCAATGATCAATACATTTTGGTTCAACGAATTAGCAGCACTGATCAAGTTTGTCTTTTTTTTTTTTTTGGTAGAAATC
The DNA here is from genome assembly GCA_018155175.1 of Sinocyclocheilus anophthalmus. Lineage (NCBI taxonomy): Eukaryota > Metazoa > Chordata > Actinopteri > Cypriniformes > Cyprinidae > Sinocyclocheilus > Sinocyclocheilus anophthalmus. The sequence continues at coordinate 131,781 of JADLZN010008552.1, read as the reverse complement.
AGAAATTTTACAGTGAATTGGTTATAGGAGCCACTCTCTTTTGCAGCCGTACATTTACAAAATTGCTTTTCGTTAACTATCAATGTCATATGTCTTAATGACTGAGACTTATTTGATGAAAGGACAATGAATTTTACAAATCAAATTCACATATCAGAGACGGAAAGATGAGGGAATGAACGTGCGGTATGTGTTTATAGCGTGTCAATGTGAGAACATGTGACTGAAGATCCATTTCCTCATGCTCCTATTAAAAAAAAATACAACAAAAAACACTGCAAGTCATTTTATGAAGACAGCAACTTTTTTTTTTTTATTATTGTTTTTTTCCCCACAGTATTATAAAATGAAAACATTCAGTCACTTTCTGACTCATATGTCATACAGTAACGGCATCATACATACCTCATATTAAACCAATCCAATCAGAGTAAACAATAAGCACATTACTGTACATTAACATATACAATAAGCACCAAATATAGGGATTCAAATTAAACCTTAAATGTAAATCTGGATACAGTTTGAGAATTTTGAAAACAAACATGAAAGCATGACATAAATGAAGAAATATTTTAGATGCTGCATTTCACAGTTACATTAAAATAGGAAAAATCAGCAGACATAGCCTAAACATGTTGACATTGTACAGATGGTCAGATGTTCTTGCTTCCACTGAAGCACAAGATGCTACTTGGTTCATTCTCAGTTTATGCTGACGAACATGATCATAAGGTTTGACACAAACTTGTGAGATTCATACCAGAAATATAATTTGTAAATCTTGCACTAAATTCATAAAATAAGCACCTGGATCTCTCTTACATACATGTAAAGGAGCTGTAGCTGCTGTTTATGTCTCAAACTGACTGAAGTTCCTCTCTAATGTTGTCTCAGCATTACTGTGGACTATTGGGTCCAGAAACCAGATCTTCTACTAGATGAGGTTCTTTCTCCTTCAGCAATCTGTAGAATTCTGCTGTTACAGAAGGTCCTCCAGAGTCAAGAGCTTTCCACAAAGCTCTCATTTTGTTTTGGCATGGTTCTTTAACATGAACTTCATTGTACATTTCAGCTGTAATCATGCCTTTGGCACACAGACCATCAGCAATCTCCATCACTGATGTAACTTTCTGAATGAGGTGATGTCTGTTTGTGTTCACAAATTCAGATCCTGATTAAAACAAACAAAAAGATTCAACTTTTCAGAAAGTTTTGTGTGTAACAAAGAATGAGCAACTACTGCAATTGAGTTCGTACCCGTGAGCCGTCTGTGAACTGGGAGTTCTACATCTTGGCCTGATGTTAATAACAAAACAGAAAAATCATTCATAAAAACCTAATTCAATCAAAACCTTATCAAAGTACTTAGAATGATAAAGACTTCATAGATCACAATATTCTATTTAGTTTAAGCCAAAATGTTAAAATCATATTGAAACACTTGGGGGAAAACACTAATCAACTGTATGTCAAATAAAAGCTCAAAACTCGGGAATTAAAAGAGAACTTTAATTCTCATTAATATTACTGAATATATTTTTCACCTTTATATGGCACTAATTAATTTAGCTGTAAAGAATAGTGTGTCTGAAGCAAAAGCTTACATATAATCATGTGATACGGGTTAAATTCGTTTTTAATCACAAGTTAAGTCTATTTTAAAGCTTCCATTATTTATATGCTTTTTATTTAATAACTGTTGTTATAATTACGCAACTTCATATCCATGATAAATTCTAGCATTGCTAGCAACAATTATTTGTGTCATTCATTACCTGTGCGGACTCGTCGTGGAACCCACACTTCCCTTCCTTCAATGTCATCCATTAGACTCAGCTTGACCTCCTTATTTCTGACATTCACAAACACTTCAAATGTGGGATGATAGTTTGGACCAAAATGAAAACCAAACTCCTCAGTCTGAAAAAAGAACAAGAATATGAAGGCGATTCTACGAGGGCAGAAAAAAAAGGCCTGATAAATCAGCGTTAAACTTTGTGCTAAAACAACTTGAAAAAGAGAAGATATTTCTATACTTCAGTGACATTGTTAGAGACATTAAATGGATAGTTCACCAAAAAATTTAAATATAGTAATTATTTATGCGCCCTGATTTACTCGAGCCTTTTTTTTTTTTTACTGGACCATGAAATCAGAAATTAATTTTCTCCTTAATTTTAATTTTTGGGGGAACTAACACTTTAAATATAACAGAATATATTGTTGAGATTTTTGCAACTAAAAATAATGAATAATGTTTAAATTAAATATGATGTTACCGCTGGCTGCACTGTAGATCTCTTTGGTTGACAACACAGACGGTATTGTGTTCCCGGGATGAGAAAACACTTTGAACTGGTGCTAATATGTGTATTCTTCGCATGCTGGTGCTTGACCTTAAGAAGAGGTTGGGGTTAGGAAGAGGCTGTGTAGGCCAGCCAGAGCCTAGGTAACAAAAATGGTCCCTTTCAACATAGCTCCTCAAATAATTACTAAACAGCCTTTATTTTTAACACAATTAAAAAATGTCACTTTTAGGCAGGGGGGTTTCCCCGAAGGAGTCAAGGGAGGCAGTACCTCCTCAAAAACTTGAATGAGAAAAAAATTCATTGTACAAACAACAACAACACCAATATTACAAAATATAACATTACAAAGAGTATAAATCACTTGTTTTTCTAAAGAAACATTGTCCAACAGCAACACCAGCAGGTAAAGTTACAGCAGGAGTCTACGCGTCTCTCTCGCCTCTCCTGAGCCATTGAGTTTTAACAGACCCCCTAAGGTGTGCTGGGGGGAAATTGAGAATAAATGGGGGAAAGTCACGTGAGAGGAAGCAATGCCTCCATCGCGATGTGATTGGATATGACTGGTTATGATCGGCTATGATTGGTTCATGCGATAAAAACCCATCTCTTGTGTTTGTGTGCGTTCGTGAATCAGTCTGAATGAGCAATATAATGGCATTAATGGGAAGACTAATTTAAAAAAGTAAGTAAACAATTCACACAACACTTAGATATAACTACTTTGTTATGTCAAAATAAGACTTAAAATGTCACGAAAACATGATCTGTGGGAGTTTTTAGTAATCAGCTTGGTGAAATTTAAAGTAAAAACGGGAGTCAAGAAATTGTTGAAAAACTAAAGCCTTTACAAACTGTAAATAGATTATATTCCTTGTATAATCACTGAAGCTGTCAGTCTTTTCATCGCAAGCTCATTAGTTCTGCATTCTCACAATCAAAGTTGACTACACTGCAGTGAATCTCTTATTTACATCTACACTTTAGGGCTTTTCACACTGTACTTAACTCAAGGTTATCATAGTTTTAAACCCTGCTTTTAACCATAAAGGAATTTTTATTTAAATTTCTAAAAAAAAATGTTAATTTAGAAGCAGGGTTAGAACCACTTTTTAAACAGGATTATGGAACCCTGCTCCAGAGAAGGGTTATTGCCGCTTTCGCATTGTGGTGTCAAAATTATACCATATGAAATGACCCTTTGTTAGAATGTTACGATCAGACGCTTATCAACCAATCATGTGCCTCATATTATCGTGCTTTGGACAGTCACAGAAACACCACGAATAAACAGCTGTTTCAGCGTTTGATGGAGAAAAAAAAAAAAAAAAGAAAATGGTGATGAAAAAAATACATGATTTGAAGTGAAGGTGGTTGAATTTTTTACCTTCACAGCCTGAAAAATCAATTCAGGAAATAGTATAGCCTGCAATATGAGGATGTGATATGCTAGAGCCTTGATGTAAACAGGTTGTATGCTGTATTCATCCAATCAATGACATTAACACCACAACTATGCAAATAAGAATGTGAACCCGGGGTTTAGGAATGTACGATGTTAACCCCAGGTAAATTATGAACATTGTGCTCCTATGATATGGGTCAGAGTGCATGTTAATACAAACCCACCCAAATGTCAAGACCAATTAAAATTTTATATTATCATTTAAACAAAAAATATTGATACCTCCGACAGTGGAACATTCCATGGAAGCAAATGGACATCCAGTATGTTTTCCTGTCTCACGGTTATTGGTCGCACAAAGACAAGTACTTGGGCAACGACAGGGGAAGGAGGAAAGATACTCCTTTTTATGAGCCCAAAGATGGAGAGATCTTTGATGTCAATCATCACATAAGCTTCAGTCACTTTAAGCGGATCTATTATTGGTACATTACCACCAGTGTAATGTGCTACAGCTAAACAATCCATGTCTTCCTCTGTAAAACACATAAAAATTGTAGATAATTATATTTTATTAATATATGCAGATGGTTTTCCAACAAAGCTGATTATTTAAACCCTCACACTGAGAATTGTATGCATCCATCACATTTAGAATGTATAAATTACCATACCTGAGAATATTTCACAGTGTGGAAGGTGCAGTCCTGAGATTGAACCATTAAAACAGTTAATGTTGTACAAGGGTCCTGCAGGCTTCATCCGATCAAAACCAACTAACAGACGAGGATCCCTTGAGACAACTCTATACAGCACCTCTCCTTCACCCTCCATCACAAACACGAGGTTGGTCAGACTGCAACGAAACTGACCAGCATATGGACACACAAACCTGGAGGACAGAGCATTTTCATTTTATTAAATAATAATGGCCTGCATCTTTTATTATGTGACAATACAGGGTGTGGATCATTTTTTTAGTAAAATAAACCCAACTAAATCAGCAACAGCAACTTCGCAGAAAAAGGAAAGAAGAAGACTGAGGTTAACACACCAAAAAAGAAATAAAAGGGTTCAATACCTGTATTCATTTTTGTGTTCGTCTTTGTCATTTCCTTTAAGTATTTCAGGTTTGAACACTTCTGCAGTTTCTGAGACTGAGGTAAAGGAAAAAAACACTTGGCACCTAAAGTTTTCAAACAGGGTCCAAAATGATCACACACTAAAGTATATATTAAAAGTAAATACAATACAATACAATACAAAACAAAAAAAAAGTTTAGCATCTAGGATAGCTAAAGTTTTCTCAATGACATAATTGTGATGTCAGCTTTCTAAGATCACATAAAAGACAAATAGCATTTTATTGGTTATGAATAAAGTCATCTTTGATTAGTCAATAACACTCAGCAGCTGTAAAAAGAGTTTTTTTTATCTTGCAAGTGCTGCTAACAGTCTACATGACAAAGCCGCAGGATTCTCGTGAAACAAGCTTGGCTTGCCTGCCGCTTCTCTCCCACTTCAAAATGAATCGAGCTTGTGGTTGTCGCATATACTGTGTACATGTAGTACAGCCAGATGGGGGAGGGTTCACTAATCAGATGAAAGGGGAGTTTCACAGCCGCCCACACATGCTTGTTTATGACTTTTTACACCTTTAATAAAAATGTTCAAAATGCACAAATTAATATTAAAAAATTACGATTTTATAAGTTTCCTTTGGCCAAATTAGAAGTAATTCTTCTCCCTGCACGTTCAGTTGAATATAACTATAGCAATGCAGAGACCTAATACATTACTTTAAAATAGGCATGGCAGAATCCTGGGAAGTTTATCGTCATGAAATTATATATTGGGATATAACTTTGTGTGATGATCTGGGGTCACAGTTAACAGAAAGGACCATGGAATGTTGGCTAAAACACTGTCTACACCGGACCATTGGGTCAGAGACGCTCAACAAGGCTTTAATCAAATATGCGGTTAAATATATAAGAGAATATATAATTATATAAAAGTTATCATGTCTCCTACCTTCTCCAGAACAAGCCGGCCGTGGTTCCAGAATCAACCTTAATGTAATCTATTTTGAATATTTTGCCTGTACATTGTTATGTATCCAATATCATTGCCAGTTCGATAAAAGGGCCGCCATAATTGTGAATGCACTACCGAAACTTGATAGTGTTGTAAGCAGTCCTCTTAGCAGTCATGAAAAATCAGAACAACTAATTCAATTCCGACACCGCCAATGGAATTGTAGCCACAGAAATCACGCAAGACCCGCGTAACCCTGGTTACTAAAAAGCCACGGCACATCCTATTCACGTGATCAAGTCTGCACACAATGTTCTGTTAATCAATGAAGCTGTCTGCACTGTACAATGAATCTCTTATTTACATCATGCTACACTTTATTTGTTATAATGAGAGACTCCTGAGCATGCAGCATTGAACAAAACTGTGGTGTTTTGAGCGGTAAGTGAAAACACCACTTTTACAGTTTTTAGTGAAATATGAATTTTGAATAATGAAAAGTAGTTTTTGTCTGCTTATCCTATTCATCAGTGTTTGAATCATTTAAGAAGAAACTGCATTTTCTGTATTTCGTTTCTGGGTTAAAAAAATGAAAAAATGAATGAACTCAAAAGGACAGAGACCCTCACTGCACTGGAAAGATGGTATTACAAAAAAAAAAAAAGATGTACAGTGTTAAACAGCAACTAAGTCATGTATTGCATCAATCCATTGTCCTATAATGCAGAACTTAACATTTAAAAATTGTAAACATCTTATATACACAGTAATGAGATCTAATGAATATTTAAAGATACTTAAAGATACTCAGATCTCAATTGTATCTTTGAAAGACTTGTAAAAGAGAGCTGTCATTGGATACTGGAGATTTTCCGTAACTCTTCCTCAAAAATTTGCTTCAGCCTGGCACCCATTCGGCCAAACTCATTGTCCTTTAGAGAGCACAATACGAAAAAAAATCTGTCAAAAATCAGATCTCCTCTTGTAAAGTTAATCATCTCAAAAATAATCATCATAAGTCCAAGATATGTGCCTAAAATGAAGATTGCAAAAAACTTCATTTTAAACAGCTATTGATCTGTTAGTTGGCTGATTTATTTATAGTACAATGTTTCACGTAGAGTGAATCACCCACCATGAACTTGCGTTCAGTGCGGAAAATGAGCTTGAAAGTCAGAGATTGAACGCTCCTTACCGTCTGATAACTCTCACTTTCCAACTTCTGCTTTAGTCTGTCCAGCACATCGGCGGAGTTATGACCTAGAGTACGGGATCCCGAGAAAACTACTGTACAATTTTAAGGTGTTGGTTCGTTTTTTAGATGAGGATGATAACAGTTTAAAAGACTACATGTCTTCTAATTTCTAAGACATATTGAAAAGATTCTGAAATAAGCATTGAAAAGGAGCTAAGAAATAACCGTTCCCGATGAAAGCTGTCGGTGACCTGGGAAGCCAACGACAATCTCACGGGTTGTCAGGTTGCGCGATCGTAAGAAGCAGTGCGAGAAACAAACAACACTTAATGCTGATAACTCATGCACTGTAAGCAGAGTGTAACAGGAATGTGAGCGACGACCCATGAGTAGGCAGTATACAAGTGATCAAAACCACAACATATGCACAATTAAGGCCCATAAATATTTTTCTGTTCAAGCCTGCTGAGCAGCCTACTGTGGCAGCACTTTAGGGCATTGAAGGCTGTTACAAATTGTGAGCACCTTAAATGTTTATGGTAATCTTTTATATTAAGTTGCTGAATTTACCAATCTGTATTGAGACACTGGGGCATTGAAAGCTTCTTGTTCAGACATGTTACTGGGGTCACACAATTGCAGACTGTTTCTTAACATGCAAAAGGTACAAATCCATTCCCTACAAGCAAACACACACATATACAGGATGAATCTCCAACATACATACTTGCTGATTTAATGGTTTTCTATATGTTTGTCTCTCTCACCCAGGTGAGTCTCCATCTGCAGTTGGTAGGTGACAGTGTGAATGAAAAGCTCGTGGACACTCGTCACAACACACGAGATCTCCCTCAGAGCGACACATATAACACTCGTCATCATTGTTCTGGGCCATCTAGTCAGAGGACGACATGACACAACATAACATTTTATCATCATCACAGAAATAAGCTCAAATGCATTTGGCTCTTCTATCTTACAATCTTGTTTTGATATATGGAAATCTAAACACAAGTCGTATTTTACTGCAAAAGCAAAAAAATTGTAGGACCAAGATTTTTATTTTTTTAACATTGACAATTTTCATAACCATAAAGGGAACAGAAGAAAGAAACTCATCAATAAAGGTTTACAACCAGTGAAGCACGAGTAAATGTAAAATCTAAAAAATAAAGACAACATAAAAAAAAAGTTATATAAATATAAAATGTTCAGTGATTTTCACGACTTTATTCTATGAAAATCATTTTAATTATCATGTACCCATTAATGTACAGTTGAGGTCAAAAGTTTACATCTCCCTTTCAGAATCTGCAAAAGGTAAATTACTGTACCAAACTAAGAGGGATCATACAAAATGCATGTTATTGTTTATATAGTACTGACCTAAATAAAATATTTAACATAAAAGATGTTTACATATAGTCCACAAGAGAAAATAATGTGAGATTATAAAAAATTGAAAGGTTCATTTTTTCTTAATACTGTGTTGTTACGGTTGTTACCTGAATGATCCACAGCTTGTTCTGCTGTGTATGTGTGTGAGTTGTTCACGAGTCCCTTGTATTCGTCAGAAAAATCCTTTGATTTTGCAGCATTTTTTTTCAATAATGACTGTATGATTTTGAGATCCATCTTTTATACTACATGAGCGACTAAAGGAGGGAACCAGATGAAAATATCGCGGATCAGTTCAAACACTCACGATGCTCCAGCAAGGAAAAAAAAAAAACTGATATTTGGGGGGGTTCCCCGGAGGGGTTAGTGTGTGTTGGTGTAACTTTAAACCACAGGGTCAGTTTATAAATAAACTCTTATTTTTTCTTCGTGGACTATATGTAAAAACATCTTATGTGAAATTGGAAATATCTATTCAGGTCAGCTACTAAATGAAACTAAATACAGTGACATTTGGCGATGATCCCTTCTGATTTTGGTTAAAATACATTAACACTTTGTAGGCTTCTTGAAAGGGGATGAAACTTTGATCTTAGTAATCACATTTAAAAGACTGTTAAGAATTTAAGTTAATATCATAAATTATTTTTATGATGACTGCTTATGATAAAATATTTCAGGTAGAGATGTTTCTCACCACAGCTTGCTCTTGACTACTGCATTTCACACATTCACACTGAAGGGAATGGATGTGCAGGATTTCTTTCTAGAAATTACAAACAAACAAACAATAACCAAATAATAATTACAAATCGTCTGTTATATGGTATCTTTCCCATTTGTTACCTTGAGTAAAAAGTTGAGCATTTTTCCATGGCACAGTATATCTTTCTTCCAGTGTCCATCAGTGAGAATCGGTTCCTGCTTTACAAATTCCTCCGGAGTGAACCATCTTTCCTCAGTACGTATACACTTCCCACGACTCCCTGCAACACAACAATAAACAAACACTTCCCACTCAAACCTTCGACACAGACAAAACAAACTGAGTTCTGCACACAAATCTGTGCAATAACGTACCTGACGCAAACCTGCATTTGTACAGAGTCCCAGTAAGTGAAACACAGGTGACTGGTAAAGAAGGAGCCTGGAAAACAGACAGATCTGCCATGTCTTCTTCTTCCTCCTCCTCTTCCTCCGCTCTCCCTCTAAACTCTGTTCCTCCTCCTCTCCCTCCCTGCTTCTGGAAATCTTCAGCATCGCTTTCCTCCATGAAACCAAAGCAATGTTTCTGAGTCTTGAGGAATAAAACACATTACTGCATTCAGACAGACAGCAGAGAGAGTGTGAATGAGCGTGGAAGATCGTTACTCACCTTCACAGAACCTCTTGTTTAAGATGACAGTAAGCAGCTTATTCGTGTTCTGCAGGAAGCAACAAAGTAACTTAATGAATGTCAAATGAACAACAGGAAAAGTAAAACCTGACATTGCACATAGAGTGACAAAGTACTTTTTGGACACATGTTCTCTCTGTACTCTTCTTCTGTGGACACAGAAGATGCTCTTCCTGAAAAGAAAATGAGAAAGGAACTGATCACACATGTATATCAGGGGTCTGCTGTATTTAATGTAACTACATATTTACCTCATATGTTATAAATTTAAAGGGTCGATACTAGGGCTGGGTATTGACACAAATTTCACAATGTGATTCAATTTCTATTCAGAAGCGTACAATTTGATTTGCTTCCAATTTTGATTCAATATCGATTATTTTGGATATATATTAGGTATATTATATGGAAAATTTTCTCAAGGAAAAAAAACCTCTCAACTAATACTGTAAAATATACATAAAATCAGTTGGTACTACATTACTATAATATTGAAGTTTAAAATGAACTGATTTGTATACAAACGCTTAATTACACTCAGTTAAGTTTTTATAATAATAAAGTTACAACTACATAATTATATTTCTACTCCAATTATTATTATTTTTTTAATATAAACATTTAAATAGTGGCTGTCATACAAACTTGATGGATTTATTCAAACAAAGTAGGCCTATAATTGCCCGTTATTTTTACCAGCCTACATTACAAAACTTACAGTGTGGCAAAAAAGTATTTAGTCAGCCACAATTGTGCAAGTTCTCCCACTTAAAAAGATGAGAGGCCTGTAATTTTCATCATAGGTATACCTCAACTATGAGAGACAAAATGAGAAAAAAAAATCCAGAAAATAACATTGTAGGATTTTTAAAGAATTTATTTGCACATTATAGTGGAAAATAAGTATTTGGTAAATAACAAAATTTCATCTCAATACTTATATACCCTTTGTTGGCAATGACAGAGATCAAACGATTTCTGGAAGTCTTCACAAGGTTTTCACACACTGTTGCTAGTATTTTTGCCCATTCCTCCATGTAGATCTCCTCTAGAGCAGTAATGTTTGGGGGCTGTCGCTGGGCAACACGGATTTTCAACTCCATCCAAGATTTTTCTATGGGGTTGAGATCTGGAGACTGCTAGGCCACTCCAGGACCTTGAAATACTTCTTAAGAAGCCACTCCTTCGTTGACCGGGCGGTGTGTTTGGGATCATTGTCATGCAGAAAGACCCAGCCACGTTTCATCTTCAATGCCCTTGCTGATGGAAGGAGGTTTTCACTCAAAAACTCACGATACACGGCCCCATTCATTCTTTCATTTACACAGATCAGTCATCCTGGTCCCTTTGCAGAAAAACAACCCCAAAGCATGATGTTTCCACCCCATGCTTCACAGTAGGTATGGTGATCTTTGGATGCAACTCAGCATTCTTTATCCTCCAAACACGACAAGTGAGTTTTTACCAAAAAGTTATATTTTGTTTTCATCTGACCATATGACATTCTCCCCATCCTCTTCTGGATCATCCAAATGCTCTCTAGCAACCTTCAGACGGGCCTGGACATGTACTGGCTTAAGCAGGGGGACACTTCTGACACTGCAGGATTTGAGTCCCTGGCGGCGCAATGTGTTACTGATGGTAGCCTTTGTTACGTTTGTCCCAGCTCTGCAGGTCATTAACTAGGTCCCCCGTGTGGTTCTGGGATTTTTGTCCCACAGTTCTTGTGATCATTTTGACCCCACGGGGTGAGATGTTGTGTGGAGCCTCAGATCGAGGGAGATTATCAGTGGTTTTGTATGTTTTCCATTTTCTAATAATTGCTCCCACTGTTGATTTCTTCACACCAAGATGCTTACCTATTGCAGATTCAGTCTTCCAAGCCTGGTGCAGGTCTACAATTTTGTATCTGGTGTCCTTTTTGGTCTTGGCCATGGTGGAGTTTGAAGTGTGACAGTTTGAGGTTGTGGACAGATGTCTTTTACACTGATAACGAGTTCAAACAGATGCCATTAACACAGGTAATGAGTGGAGGACAGAGGAGCCTCTTAAAGAAGGAGTTACAGGTCTGTGAGAGCCAGAAATCATGCTTGTTTGTAGGTGACCAAATACTTTATTTTACCGAGGAATTTACCAATTAATTCTTTAAAAATCCGACAATGTGATTTTCGGATTTTTTTTTTCTCATTTGGTCTCTCATAGTTGAGGTAAACATATGAGGAAAATTACAGGCCTCTCTCATCTTTGTAAGTGGGAGAACTTGCACAACTGGTGGCTCACTAAATACTTTTTTTCCCCACTGTATGTGCTGTAATTCTGTTGCTTTCGATTAAAGCCACGTTCCTGCTATATGGCGTCCACCTTTTTCTTGACCGTAAAAATGGGCTTCAAAAAATCTTGCCATTTGTAAATTCTATGGGTCTAGCTTCCGGTCTCATCTGCGTCTAGCTATTTTTAGCTGTACAAAACAGTTCATTTGCTGCTTGATATGAAAACCGGGGTGTCTCCAATTATTTTAATATAATTCTGGAACCACTGGTTTGTAGTGCAAACAGTTTTACCGGCTACTACATGTTGTTATTCTCCTCGTTATTTACCTAAATCGGCTAATGAACCGGAAGTCTCACCCAAAGGCTTACTTCCGCGTTAAAGAAAAAGGTGGATAAGTTCCTAGAGTTGTACAATCAAATATTTTTTTCAAATAGAAAAAAGGTGCAGTTTTCTTTCAAAACAGTGGTGGGTGTACCGATTAAGAAATCAATTAAAAATGTCACTAAAAAGTTAACTTGTGCATGCAGTGTACAGTAAGTTTACAGCAAAACCAAGGACAATTTCCAAATCCTTGATTTTTTAACAAAGATCCCAACAATCTGTAAGTGCTTGCATTATTTACCTCTATGAGTTTCTTAAGTGGTGTGTTTCTGCAGCGGATGCTGAGTTTCCAGTTTTTGGACTTTTCCTTCCCCGCAAACTTTTCAAAATCATTTGGGGTGAACCAGTGTCCTTGAGACAAAATACACTTTTCCCCTACATGAGACAAGGATAGGATGCATTCATCAAATATTATAAACACACACTTTATAAGAGAAATTATAGCAAAAACTCAATGATGGTGAACCTTTGGGCAGTTTGTCCCGAAAGAGAGTTCCTTCTTTATTCCCACAGGTTACAGGCAGCTGAATTTTATAAATAGGCCACTTCCAAATCTCCTGCTTTTCTCCTTTCTTCACAAGAGATGCTGAGAAAGAGAGAGAAGACGACACAGATCAGGAAAGAGTGAAAATACAGGAATAGGACATCAGGCACCAGGAAACAGTGTTATTTTAGTATCACTGAGATTCTATTATAGTTTTTATTATTATTTTGAATTAATTTTAGGTCACATTTTAGTAATTTTGTGTTTTGCCAGTTTCATCTTGGATTGCCTGAGGGTGAGGATTTTGGACAAACTTTCCTTTAAGGTGATGATAAATGGGGCATCACCTTTTTAGTTAAAAAGTTAAAAACGATAAAAAGTTTTTTATCGTTTTATTTTTAGTGTTAACTATTGTAGACACACCATTTTTCATTTGATTTAACAAATCAATTATTCATTAGATTAACAAATAATCCCAGACCCCCTCACCCAATAAACATGCTGGGTGCCAGGACGTCTGCGAACGAACAGGCCTCTGATTCCATGGCACCCAATGCTGATATCACTAGTTTTATTGCCCAAAGGAATGCGGACTCACTAATTTTCCATAAGGACAGACACCATAATGCCAAGAGGAAGGAACTGTTTCATTAATTCATAGGAAAACCTTTTTTTGATTGAATACACATATCCTTCAGGTTATTGTGTATGTTGTTACTGTCCTTGTATATTGTCTTTTATAGCGTATACTGTTTTATGCAGGCTTATGATAGAACCACTCGTTCATGTCATCTTACCTATATGTAATCCTACCATGTTTGGTCTCTATGAAATCGTATTCGGATGATCTAATTGAGAGTGCATATTACATGCTGATACCTATGCAACATATTAGTGTTCTAAGAATCCTTATTAGTTTGTGCATCAACACCCAAAGCGAATTACATTTGCAAATTACCATACCCTCAAACAATGGGTCATAAAACCCTCCAGCAATTGCAACCTCCAGCTTGGAATTTCTGCCTTTCTCATTGGACAAACCCATCTGAGAGGCGTGAATCTTCTCAGACCTTAAAGGCCTCAGATCAGTGACCCGCCTCCAGTCTGCGGTTCTGTTAGATTCTGAGAAGATGAGGATGTGAGCTAAAACGCTCCTAAGGACACCCTAAGTCTGCGCTAGGCCTCGGGCCTTGACTTTCCATTCACCAAGATCAATCGATCTCAAACTGGTTTTTTTCATCAACCAACTTCAGCAAAAATAAACTTGAACCTTTGGACTGCATCAAGACTTTCTTTCAGACAGACGAGACTTGCAAAGTATCCAAACTTAGTCTTATTAATTGATACATTATGTATCATTTGCACCTTTTTACAAAGGTGGTTTGACTAAGCAACTGTTGTTTACCTTCAGGCTGGTAATCTGCTGATATCCAATGATACCATGATGATACTTTTTATTTCTCTTATTTTACTGCCTAAGCTTTAAACGCCTTTTCCTATACAACTGTATGCGCGTGTGTGTGTGTGTGTGTGGGTGTATGTGTATGTTAGACTAGTTTAAGTGTTTATGTAGTTAATAAAGTCTTACTTGTATCACACTTGACGTTGTTCATTGTTTGCTCAAAACTGGAGTCACTTAATCATGCAGATTTATGCTACAAGCTCTGTGTAGTATTGTACAGTAAGAAAGTTATTTCCATTAACCAGGAAATTAACGTTCTTAGAAATAACAGAGAGTTAACACTGAGAGGTCAAATGAATGCTTACAGCGGATCTAAATATTTATAAGTAATTATAACTAGTTATGATTAATTATTCCTATTTCCCCTTTGAGCTGATTCGCTACACCATAAACCCTGATGAGAAATTAGACCTGCTGCAGTTCAGGGACTCACAGGATGAGGGATTTTTGGCTGGTTTCCTCCACTTGAGTCTGGAAGTAGAGGAAGGACCAGGATCATCACTATCCTCACTAATTTTGTCATCTTTACTTCCCTTTCTTTTGTAGCTCTTCTCCTTCCCTTTCTCTGCCTTTTCTTCACTCTTCTCCTCCTCTGTCTGTATCTCAACATCCGGAGGTTTCTCATAGACTTTGAAAGTGCCTGGGACAAAGAAAAGAAAAAAAAGATACTGTACATATATATGAACCCGTTCTTGCTTTATCATAGCATAGTAATGCAGTGTGAGCCTCCAGATAACAAAACATAAAGCTGATAATAATCAAAAATACTGACCATCCAGCAGACTGCTTCTGAGCTTGCATAGCTCTGGGTACTGCTGCAGGATATGATCTTCAAACACACAGCGCCAGAATTGTTGTATGTCCTGAGGTCTATTTTTCTCCACCCAGTCCAGAACCTCATAGAAGCCCTTCTCCTTCTGCTTACGAGTACGCATGTTTTTCACATTCTACAGACAAAAACAGAGAGAAGGAGATAAAGGAAGATGGAGGTATGTATGATCAGACGCCTAAATATGCAAAACAATGAACTGACACATTATAACTTTTAGTTAGTATGTATAGTGGAGGAACCATGGTAAAAGTGATGGCTATCTGATGGTAATACCATGATAGCAAGATCAGTAAGATTTTTTTAAAGAAATTCATATGGAAATTTATAGTTACAAAAAAATCTCTGTATCAAATAGATGCTGTCTCCAAGTGGATGCTGCACACTGGTGGTGGTTGAGGAGAGATCACTCATGCTTGTAAAGCACTTTGAAAGCGCACACAATGAAAGCATTATATAAATGCCTCATTCATTCATCATTTTTTACTTTCTATTCATCCAAAAACCTGATCATCCAAAAAATGGTTTCACAGTTTCCACAAAAATATTAAGCAGCACAACTGTTTTCAACACTGATAAGAAAAATAACTGTTTATTGGGACAGCAAAGACATATTTGCCTGACTGTAGAACGATGAAGACTAGGGCTGGGTTTTGACACAAATTTAACGATTCTGATCACAAGCTTGCGATTTGATTCAATTCGATTTCTAAATTGATTTGATTCAATATCAATAATTTTTTATATACTGTATATCAGGTACAGTATATGCCAAATTTTCTCAAGGAAAAGAAATCTCTCAAATAATGCTGTAAAATATACATGAGAGTCAGTTGGTACTACATTACTATAATATTGAAGGTTAAAACTGATTTGTATAAAAACGCTTAAATTACACTCAATTAAATTTTTAAGAATTAGACAAGACATAAGTATGTTTTCTACTCCAATTTGTTTCTTGAAATATAAACATTTAAATGGTGGCTGTGACGGATTTATTCAAACATAAATTAAACATCGAAGAACAGTAAAAATTATAATGAATATGTTAAATGGTGCATTTATTTAGCAAAACGCTCCTCTCTACAGTTAATTTTTCCAGCTGACTAATCAGTTTTTGGTCACCGAATATGTTTTTTTCTGAGGTAAATGCGACGTTATGCATTGTTTACAAGCTGTTATACTGAAGTCTTTCCGCGCTTAAAATGCTGATTAAGCAATTGTATGAGACAGGATAAGGATTTTTGTACGTTGTACTCGTTCCCTTAACATACCTTTGAATGTTTATTCATGTTTATTTTGTGCCATAACTGGTATTAAAGCGGAGGAGAAGATCTGTTAATGCAATGTAATCAGGTGATTATGATTGTCCATCTATGCAAATCTTTATAGAGGCAAAAGAATGAGGTGATCACTGTCTGTCACTGTCAGTTTAGAGTAGTCCATGTATATTTTCGAAGACTGGTGATGGAACACCACCACCACCACCACCACCAACAACTACAAAAAAACCTCAGCTTTCTCATCAAACAATATACATAACAATATTAAGCAAATAGAGTAAAATCCTATCTTAATGAATTACATTTTAAGTACAATTAAAATAAAACGTACTTCACTTAAAAAACCTATGAAAAAAATCTATCATTGTCCCTCAAAACCTCAAAAAGCAGCAGATGGAGTTTGAACTTAAAGGCACAATATGCAAGATTTTTTTATTAAAATATCCAAAACCACTAGAACAGTGTTATATATTTTGCTGACTTGTGTACTTAAATTATCACCAATGTTTCGAAGAATGTTTAAATCCAGAGAAATAAGCAATTTTAACTAGTGACACGGAGCGTGTCCATAGTGTCGTTGTGTCACCTGCCAATGACGTCATAACCCCTCGATTTCCGGTTTTGTTTTGTAGAAAACATGGAAACACCAAAGACGCTTTAATATGTTGTGCGTTTTAATAGACCGGTGGCGACCGCACAGAGTAGCATTATAACAGAACTTTCAAATGTATCTAGTATGATAAAACAGTGCTGCTTTTTTCCCCACATGCGCACGACTGGAAGGAGCGGAAGCGGTCGACTGTTGCATAATAAAAGCTCCACTGATTTCGAGCAGTGTTTCGCGCTCATTCAGCGGCCTCGTTTCGCTTTGACGGCTTTCAGCCTCACCCTGCTTCATTCTACTACGTGAATAAATCATTAGCTCATCCATGAACATGATTTCTGCCCGAGTCCTGTCAGATTGCATCGGCTGTGGGGATGAAGACGACAACTCCCATGATTCCACACTCAGTCACGGTGTCATCAAACTATGCCTTTGTCTGTTTGTTTATTTTGAATACGCGCCCTCTAGCTGTGAAAATTACACATTGTGCCTTTAACATTAGGCCAGAGGCGTACATTGTTGTCTAACAGTGGCGGGTGGGGGGGGGCACTAAACATAAAATTTCTCAAGTGCAGTTTTTGAAGGGAACACAAACAGTACAGCTAAACTTGTACTTGTAATGATGTGTAAACAGATGGAACCTTAAGTTACTACTATTAGTGTAGCAGGGAGACGATGCCGTTATTTTAATGACAAATGTCAAGAGCGCATTATTGTAGCGTGAAAGCACATTAATATAATGCGCGAGCACGAATCTCTTCCCTCGCACCCGGATTTTCTTTGCTCTCGTATGGCAAGCCAAAAGAGTCAGAATTACACTATAGATAAATCGCGTTTACATACAAAATGCCGTTTTTTTTACGGCGTTTAAAACAGCATTAGCGCCGTCAAATACACCGTCCTGATAGGAGACGCCGTAAAAAACCGCACATAAATGGTAAAAAATGCCTTATTTAATGGCGTTTTAGTGTTTGTAGACTAGTTCACCACGATCATTTAACGGAAGTGCCTGTGAACTGATAGGAAATATTTATATACAATGTAACTTTTTGTATATTTTCATCTCTACTAACATTGAACATAGGCTGATTCCTCGTCTTTATCATACTTTAATGTAATTATTAATATTACATGGACAGCATTTTAGCATACCAACCCCATTATATATTGTGACGAGCGTCCCGCAGCTTCATCAGCGTCGCCCTGCAAACAAGCGAGGCACACCTGGCCGTCCTCATCACAGGCTGATCGGTCACAGCTGCAGCTCATCAGGCGGCGGCCACATAAGCCATGCAAGCCCTGCCATCTATGAGATTCCTCCATGAGACTGAGCACTAACTCGCCCTCTCATTTCTCCCACAGAAAGCAGCGTGTGACCGACCAGCCCCACAGGAGCACTGCACGGACCCTCTGCACTGGGAAGACGGAAGAGAGCACTCACGGCACCGGAGCACCTACCTGGACCTTTCTCACTAGCACCCATCACACCAATAAATCCACCCTCCGGGGTATTGATTGAGATTACTTGTCGTGTGATTCTTCACCCCGTTACACTGGTGGAGAATGCGGGCAAATCAGTGAAGAATCACCAACAAGCGATCTCTCACCTCAATTTGTTCCGTGTTGTCTCCGGGTTCTGTCACCGGCGAGCGCTCCTCCCCCAACATGGACGAAATCCTCAAGCAGCTCACCGAGGTTAGCATCCGCCAGCAACAAATCGTTGCACAGCTCGCCACCCGTCAAGGAGAGATGGAGCAGGAACTCGCGGCACTGCGTGCCGCCGCCGCTCAACGCGTTCCGCTGCCGGACCCCCGAGTGCAAGCTGCGAAGCTGCTACCCAAGCTGACCCCTCATGATGACGTAGAAGCCTTCTTACAAATGTTCGAAGCGACGGCCACCACGGAAGGATGGAATGGGGATGACTGGGCATGGGTGCTGGCTCCCCTGCTGACGGGCGAAGCGCAGCGTGCATACTTCGCTCTTCCCGCCGCTTCCGCCAATCAATATAAGGAGGTCAAGAAGGAAATCCTAGCCCGCCTGGGGTTATCTCCTATCTGTGCCACCCAGCACTTCCACGAGTGGGAATATAAGCCCCGTCTGCCGGCCCGTGCCCAGGCCGCCGAACTCACGCGACTCGCGCAGCACTGGCTGCTGGAGGGGGCTCAATCGGCTGGACAGGTGGCGGAGCACATGGTGATTGACCGTCTCCTCAGAGCCCTTCCCCGATTTCACCGACAGGCAGTTGGGATGAAGAACCCAAACACCACCTCTGAGCTGGTGGAGGCTGTCGAGCTGGTGGATGCGGCCCAACACCGGGATGCTGGGGAGCGAGCGCCGCCATTTCCCCAGAGGTGGTCCAGGCTGGAGGGCACCTCGTGACCAGTAAGCAGGCCGGCGGCTCCCTCTCCGCGGGATGAGCCCATGCCAACGGAAGTCCCCACACGTCCCGCACGGACCTGGCTGGCAGGCTGCATTGTGCACCACGACCTGCCGGTTGGAGCTCCAGAGGTGGAAGTGAAAGTGAATGGAAAGCCGTTCCGGGCCATCCTGGACTCGGGCAGTGCGGTCACTCTGGTCCAGTCGCAGATTCTCGCCCCCCGAACGGAGTATAAAGCCTTCCTCCCCATAACCTGTGTCCACGGGGATAGACGACAAGTTCCCGCTCGCAGGGTGACCATTTCGGCCGCTCCCGGCGCCTGGCCGGTGGAAGTCGGGGTCATGAAGGATCGTCCCGTCCCCATGCTGATCGGGAGAGACTGGCCAGGGTTTAACCGCCTGCTGGCCACGGCTATGCTGCATGCCAGCCCAGGGGGGGCCGACAAGAAGGAGGCCCACGATGCTCCCCTATGTCCTTTTCGGGATCTGTGAAGTCCCGCAGGCCTCAACTGGCTTCACCCCCTTAGAGCTCCTCTTTGGCCGGCAACCCCGCATCCTCCTGGATGTGGCGAAGAAAGCCTGGGAGCAACAGCCGGCAGCCCATCGCTCTGTAATCGAGCATGTAAAACAGATGAGGGAAAGGATCGACCGGGTCATGCCATTAGTCTGGGAGCACCTGACGAAGGCGCAGCAGGCCCAACAGCGCCACTATAACCGGGCAGCCCAACCACGGGAGTTCCAGCCCGGAGACTGAGTCATGGTCCTAGTCCCCAACGCGGCGTGCAAATTCCTGGCCACCTGGCAGGGCCCCTATACGGTGCTGGAGAAGATTGGACCGGTGACGTACTGGGTGCGTCAGCCAGGAAGGAGGAGAGCCAAGCAGCTCTACCACATCAACCTGCTGAAAAAGTGTGTGGGGACTAGAGACCACCTCGCGGCCCTCGCCATCTCTGATCCAGTGGTTGCTGACGTCAACCCCCACCTCTCGGCTGCCCAGAAGAGGGAGCTGAAGCACCTGGTCGGTCAGTTCTCGGATGTGTTCACCTCTCTTCCCGGGCGGACCAACGTCCTGCAGCACGACATCCAGACGCCACCAGGGGTCGTCGTCAGGCAACGGCCCTACCGTGTCCCTGAGGCTCGTCGGCGAGCTATTGAGGAGAAAATCTAACAAATGCTGAAGTTGGGGGTGATAGAAACATCACGCAGTCCGTGGTCCAGCCCAATTGTGATGGTCCCGAAACCGGACGGCACCCTCCGTTTCTGCAATGACTTCCGTCGCCTCAACGAGGTATCCGAGTTCGACGGATACCCCATGCCTCAGGTGGATGAACTGTTGGACCGGCTGGGAAGGGCCCGGTATATCTCTACGTTGGACCTCACCAAAAGCTACTGGCAGGTACCCCTCTCTGAGAAAGCTAAACCTAAGACTGCCTTTTCTACCCCTAGTGGTCACTGGCAGTACCGGACCCTTCCCTTTGGCCTCCACGGGGCACCCACCACGTTCCAGCGGATGATGGACATCCTGTTGCGGCCCCATCAGGCCTACGCCGCAGCCTACCTGGACGACGTCGTGATCCACTCCGAGGCTTGGGAAGACCACCTGGACCGGTTACGGAGGGTGCTCTCGGAGCTCCGGAGGGCTGGACTCACCGCCAACCCTCGCAAATGCCACCTTGCGCTCTCCGAGGCGAAGTACCTGGGTTTTCAGGTGAGACAGGGTCTCATTCGGCCACAGGAGAAGAAGGTGGAGCACCTCCAGAAGGATGGCTGCTGTCGCATACGGCTCCCCAACCCATGCTTGATGCATCTGTCGTAACAGTTTTTCTCCTGGTCACTTGGCCAATAGGAACACCCCGGTGATTCAGTGTCATATCGTGCCAAGGGGCCAGTGCTTTCAAGCAGTCGCGCGTTACTCATACGCGCAAAGTGCCCGTGCGCCATGCGCTCTGTGGCACGCGACTTTTTAGCAAGAGCTGAAGCGGTCGCATATGTAGGAGTTCTAATTTGCACACTGTTGAGGCAGCAGCCATCTGGCAGAGCGCCCTTGAACGACTTCGAGGGGGAGACTTCCCTAACCTGAAGACTGCGAGAGAGCTGATCAGTTATTGTGTGAGCTCTTCCGAAAGACAAACTCGCATATTGATTTAATTCAGCTCTACTCCTAAAAAGGAGATGTTCTGGCTCTGTACCAGCATGCTCTTTTGCATATTCACAGTCAGCCCTAAGCTCTGAACATGAGCGAGAAGTCTGAGCTTGTCGCTGAGCAGCTCGCTCTCTGATTGGGCTAAGACTAGCCAAGCGTCGAGATAGTTCAGGATGCGCATTCCGCTCTACTTCAGAGGAGAGAGAGCAGCATCCATGCACTTCATAAACGTACGAGGGGCCAGGGATAGACCGAAGGGTAGGACCATGAATTGATACGCTATCCCCTCGAATGCAAATCTCAGGAGCGCCTGTGGCGGGGGGCTACCTGAATGTGGAAATAAGCATCCTTTAAATCCATGGAGATAAACCAATCTCCCGGTCTGATGTGTGAGAGGATTTGCTTTAGTGTAATCATTTTGAATGAGCGTTTCGAAAGCGTCCTTCGAAAGGTCTCAAATCCAAGATTGGGCGGAGTCCGCCGTCTTTCTTTGGCACCAGAAAATACCGACTGTAGAAGCCGCTCTCGCGATCTGCAAAGGGCACTGTCTCTACTGCGCGTTTGCGAGAAGTTTTGTATTTCCTCTCGCAGAAAATGAGGCATTCTGCTCCAGTACGGGGGAATTAACACACCGTTGAAACGAGGGTGGTCTGCGGAAGAACTGAGGTGTGTTGTTTCTCGCACTCCAGTTCGCCGCGGCTGCAGAACAGAGGTGGGCAGCAACGGGGGGAAGTTTGATGTACCCCACTCGGTCAGCACCGTCCACAGATGACAGGAGGGAGGATCCTGGATTGTGCACTCGACCGGTGAGCGGCACATTCCACAACTTAGCTATTCGTCGGCACTCCGGAAAAAAAGGACGCGGGCTTACGCAGGGGTTCCTTTCGGCCGCGAATCGAATGGAGGCTGTTAGACCACTCCTCTCTTGCAGATGCTGCCACCGAAATGGCATCATCTTCATCCTCAGCATCCTCCATGGCACCGTAAGACACCACATCTTGTGCGACGGGGGAGTGACGGAGATCAGTGGTCATGAAGCGCACTGGAAGGGAACCTGCACCAAGGGGTGAGGAGCATGTGGGCACTGAGCCGGAGCGAGCTTGTCACATGACCCGGACAGATCCACATCGGAAGCTCACGGCACTTTACTCCTTGGCTCAAAAGAGGCTGCAGAGGAAGAACATGGCAAAGCTATTTGAGCGAGTTCATAGCCTTGGACGATGGTAACACGGAGCCTGAGAGTCCAAAGGCTCATATCTCCGCAGTGGGGGCAGTCCGACCACCCAAGCGCCGCCTCTGCGTGGGCTCGCGCAATGATGCAAAAGCAAAAGACGCCATGATTCGTGCAATAGGAGAGTTCGATTGGCTGGCCGCAGGGGCAAAAGCAAGAGGGTCATCCTTGTCCGAACGATCACCGGAACACAGAGGGCGAGCGAAGTAAGGCGTGTCCGCTGCAACTCGTGTCAGATAATGGTGAGTACTCTGAGAAGACGTCTTGCTTCTAGTAAGAAGGTTGGCGGAAGAAACAAGCATCTGAATAGAGGCGTACAGGTGTTTATATAGGAGTAGGAAACACTCATTTTGCAAGCTTAACGCCATTGGCCAGTTCAATTGCGTGATTCAAGAAGGCTTCAGAGCTATTTGGAGAAGAAAAGGGTATTTCCATAGCAATGTTGTGAGAGTGACCCCGAATCGAAAGGGACACCCAAAAACCGACTCAAAACGATTTAGTATACATGCCAGACCAGTATGTGGAACTGTAATTCTGCCACGGAGATACACTAAAAACAGAGAAGACTTTTGGACTATGCGCATAAACCTTGCGCGCAGTATACAAACAAACATGGAACAATACATTTATTAATTTGTGTTAATGTTACTTAATAAAAAGACAATCGTTCAGTGTTTGTTCCTGTTTTGTTGCTGTTACGTGACGTAGCGATTTCTGACTAGGGGCGAGACGTGGGCTGAAGACGTCATAGTTTCAGAAAATATACAGATTCACTGTCCACACAAAAACGCAAGGGCTTCGTTTTCAGATTTATCCATTCTGGGACCCGGTTAAAAAATATATCAGTTTTAACATACCAGGGCTCACTCAAAATCTTGCCAGCAGGGCAGGGCAATGGGCAGAGTTTAGCTCCAACCCTGATTCAACTCACCTTCCTGTGATTTTCTTATGATCCTAAAGACACTGATTAGCATGCTCAGGTGTGTTTAATTAGGGTTAGAGCTAAACTCTGCAGGAAATTGGATCTCGTGGGCCAGATTTGAAGATCCCTGTCCTATAGATACAAAATGTATGCGTATACATAGATCAAGTACTCAGTGTGGAGGGACCTAAGAAAGAACCATTGCCTTCAACTTCTGTAGCTGCACAGCTCTTACACATTCTCTGACTTCCGTTAGCCTTTGCTATGAAATATTTCTTTTTTTGGAAATTAAATTACTCAAAGCTAATATAATGTCCTGTTATTTATGTACGTAAAAGGTAATAAATTATATATATACAATGGGGTTGGTATAAAATGCTGTCTATGTAATATTAAAAATTACATAAAAGTACCGGTATATGATAAAGACGTGGAATCGGTTCAATGTAACTAGAGATGAAAATATACAAAAAGTTACTTTGTACATAAATATTTCCTATCATTTCACAGGCACTTCTTCTGCTAAAACAATCGTGGTGAATTAGTCTGGTCTGGTTTTGTTCATCACTGATTGGGTGAGAGCAATTCAAACTTACTGGCTGTGGAAATCAGCGGAGAGTGCGCGCACTTAAAACGTGCCTGTCCCATAGACTATAAAAACAAGTCTCTCCTCGCACACAGTGTGCGTGCACTTGCAAAGACAAAATAATAACTTCATTCATCCGTTGATTTAAGTGAATAAAATAGCCAACTGACAGCGTTAGTAATAATAAAAAAGTAATAATAAAAGTAACCTAATAATAATTATAATAGGTCTAATAATAAGAAGAATGTAACAGGCTTAACGTTACATTACATAAAAATGTCAGATACTCTTGATATTGCCAATATTTGATGCGTATATTGATACAATATCTCTGGCTATCGTCGATACAAGAGCATGTATCGCAACACGAAGAGGTTATATGCCCAGCGTGCCTGTCCGCTACGCCACTGGTTAAGAGCTAACGTTAGTCAGATAATAAAATGAGCAGGGTGGGTGAGAGAGAGTGGGTATGTAAAGATGGCTGTATTTCTACCTCAAAAAGTTTCTCTGGCACCAGATCGTGGTCGCGCAGCTGGGTGAGGAGTCTGTGCGGGTCTTCTATGCACGAAATCTCCGTCTTTTTCCGGTGGAAGAAAAACAGCAACTCTTCATTCGTTTTAAAGTCTAACGGGTCCATTTGGCCGCGGACACTACAGAAGAATGGAAGACTTTGTATATACTTGACACGGGGACTACAAAAACAGAAATAATTATTTCCAAAAACACGCCTGGATCTGATAACAAGAATGCGGAAGTTGTGTACCAAAAGCGAAAACCTGCTACAGAATAGGGATGGGTGTATCAATTCTAAGTATCGATATATCGATACTGACGCGAGTATCGAAAGTATCGATACTCAAACTAAAAATATCGATACTAAGGTGTGTTTTATTTACCAGTGATTTCGTTTATTTAAAATAATAATAATAATAATGCGTACAAATGCATTGAATTGGACGAATAACCTTTGTTCGCAAGTAATTGTGTAGGATAGAACTATTTTCCTGCTCATCTGAACACACGCAAATGTTGCAAGACAGAACCAATCCATCAAAGAGAGCGTTCACTCACTTCTGACCGTGCATTCAAACAGGGCTGCGTTTCCCAAAAAGTATCATAAGAAAGCATTAAAGCTTTTGGGAACGACAGCCCTGAACAATGCCTATCAGAGGACAGAAGGACAGAGTTATTTCACAATAAACAAACTGAAATTGTAGCCTACATAGTTTGTACAATTACAGTTATTTAAATTGAACGTTGAAAGATAATATAGATCATGTTCTATTCTGTAATGTTAATAGAAATCATACACTGTCAGAACAAAAAGGTTGCATTTTATGCACGTAACAGCCGGTCACTGGCAGTCCCTTATGAAAGTGACCCCCTAAAGTGACCATAGTTCAACTGTAGCATTTATAGATTTGAATCATGTGTAAAAAAAAAACATATTTGAGCCATGTGTAAACAAAAATATAACCTAAAAATTTACAATTAAGGCGTATTGAATGTTAAAATGTCATTTAAACAAAGTTAAGTGGTTATCATTACCCATTTTACGCTTAGTAATTTAATAATTTAATAAATTTCATCATTTAAAAGTTTAGTTCAGAAGTACTGTATCGGTATCGATATTGACGATACTGCCTTGAAAAATATCGGTATCGTATCGAAAACAAAATAAGTGGTATCGCCCATCCCTACTACAGAATTCGATTTCCGCCAACCGGATCTTTCGATCGGTTTCTTTCAAAACAACTACAAACAGCAGTGCGCGTATATTATAGGCACCCCGATTCGGATGTTAATCGTAATTTCATGCGTTCCAGCTCTGTTAGATATACAGATGCGAATGCTGATATTAAATTTAACTTCTGACTGAAGAGGTTTTATTGAAATGTAGGCTATTAGCCTAAACCATGGTTTGATCAACCTTGTGTTTTTAAAACTGGCATACAAGTTTAAAACAAATTTTCTAGTAGGCTACGTTTTTATTTATAATAACATGCTATATGCCTACGTTTAAGTTTTTTTTTTCCCTGAAGTAGGCCTATATGCTAATTATAATGTTTCCCCGTCAGACAAATGCATTTTTTCCCTTTTTTTTAAAAAGACAAATACATTTGGAAACACTGTTTAACCAATTCATTAGCCTATAGATCCTATTCAAAAGAACGAATCCGACATCACCACAGCTGAACCGAGCAGGCACAGCTTTATGCAGAACATAGAATATACATTGTTATCAATCCCCTAAGTGTTCTACTTCTTAACGTGGTTTTTGTGGCGTTTGTATTCATATTGTTTTCAGAGTTTGTATTCGGTTGTTATTTTGTCCACCAGAGGACGCAAATTATCCAGAATAGTGTTGAAAATAAAATCATGGCTCGACTGTCCAAGTTGGTTCAATTACAGTGTAAAAAAAATATGAATACAAAAAGTCGTTTTTAAACCATTTTTTAAAGGAACACATTTAAAGTAAAATATTGTTAAAATGAAGCTTTGAGGAAAAAAATAAAGTAGGCCTAGTTGTAAACTCCAGGAAAACATCTTGAAGCGCTACTTGCTGAAAGGACTTCCGTTTAATATTATTCAAAATTATATCTATAGAAAATATGGAACCAAGGCACTTCTTCCAGTTCCAAAGTGTTAAAAAGCCTTTATTCAAACATGGCTCACTCTAGAAATATTAAAAAGTGACTAAAACACTGCACACTGATGAGGAAGGCTGGACGGCAGCATTTTAGTCACTTTGTAATGTTTCTAGAGTGAGCCATGTTTGTATAAAGGCTTTTTAACATTTTGGAACTGGAACAAGTGCCTTGGATCCATATTTTCTATAGTAAGCAAATTTACGCGGTTCTATTATTTGTTATCGTTTAGCATAAGTCTATCGGTTTAGTCTCTCTAATATTGATGTTTCTTATATGGATAGTTTAACAATGTACCGTTTAAGCAATGACACGTTATTATCAATGAATTTTATAATAAAAGGTTATATGATTTATTACATGAAATCATATATTATTATAATCATATATTTTAACATGAGCAGTAATATACAGTCACCAAAATGCTGCTTGTGAAATTGTCACTCTTCACAGAACCCAAAATGGCTGTTTTGGAGAATGACAAACTAAAATATTAAAAATGAAGCAGGAACGAGTAGTACAGTCACTTTCAGTCCCCCTGGAACTGTATGTTGAAGAGGTAGTTTACTTCCCCTCATATCGTTCCAAATCTTTGTGACTTTTTTCTTCTAACACAAAAGAAGACATTTTGAGTGAATTCTCTGAAAGAGTGCAATGCTTGAAAAATACTTTCCGTAAGACTGAAATTACCTCAAAATCTAAAATCACAGGAAACAATAACACATATCAACATGAAAATGTCTGTCTCCACATCCTGCCCCTCTTCCTTCTCTTTACCTTGCATTAAATCACTCAAATGACCCAGAATAGTACCATGTTTATTTAAGAAATAGATTTTCTTCAAATAGTTAGTGCTGGGAAAAACACATTTTTGTGTGTAGAATGCAGAAATCACTTGGTTTGATATTTTATATCTAATTCAATGACATTACAACACAGCATATCAATCAGTGAAGACAGACCTGACAGATGTATGTGGGCTCAATAATAAATATCATAAGATGTGTTAACGAACACCTTCTGCAATTATGTATTAGGGCTTTGTAACAAAACCCTGCATTGGTGGCAGGTGCTACATTTTCTCTCTGTTTTGGTATTTATATGTATTTATTACTCATGGTCTTGTGCCTTATGTAAGCATTTCCCATGTGCACTGTATTCCCAGTCTTCTGAAGCCATACTTGGCAACAAGAGTTTCTTCCAAGATATCTTAGACATTAGCACTGTTAGTTTTCATCTCTCATTTGCATATCCTCATAATCAAATGCCACCTGAGAACCAAGCATACATTTGATTATCATTGAATGTTTTTTTTTTTAATAAAACCTAATTTTTTTACGGTAGCCATTGACATCCATAGTATTTTTTTTTCTCCATACTTTGGAAGTCAATGACTACCATTAACCATTTGCTTACCAACATTCCTGTTGTGTTCAACAACTCATACAGGTTTGGAAAAGCTTGAGGGTGAGTAAATGATGACAGACTTTTCATTTTGGGTGAACTATCCTTTTCAGTGAACTGTCCCTTTAAATGCAAATATTAATTCCTTCTGAGTTGGTAACACATCATAAGAATCAAACTGGAGACGGCAGGCACCCTTTTAAGGAAACATGAGCACACACAAGTGCACAGGCTTGACGTCAGAAATCCTGGATTTAACAAAAACATATGCACATGATCAGGCCATACGCAGACCAGCACCAGCCTAAAGCCAGAGCTCTGCTTATCTCCAAAGATCCTTTACATAACATGCAGCGGTTGTAAAAGAAGACACCTATGAAACCAGCTTTTTAAAGCAGTGGCCAACTGGCAGGAGTGGATTTGACATGTCTTTATTATCCCCAAAGTGCGGAACGTAAAATCATGAACGTGTGGCTTTTGCATTTCCACATACACAACTCAACTACAGTTACACAACAGATGCAAATGTACCCTAAAGCGCAAACAAACCAAATTAAAGAGATGTTACTAATTAATCAAGTGCACTCTGAAAGTATGAAAAGAGCAAAGCTATGTTTGAAATCGTAGACTATTCTATGATGTGATTAGTATGCAAACTTGCATGAAATGGCAGGATCAAAATGTGCAGTATCCAATGGCTGTTTGAAATAAAGTACTAAATTACTACTTAGTGTATGCAGCCTACTTTAAAAAAATCTATGATCAGAATAACATTACACTGCTGCAGCTGCAGTACTGTATATTGTATAGCCTGCTGTGTAAAGTATGCAAAGAATACCTGATCAACCTACTATATTTGTCTAAAAGAGCAGTATACAAAGGAGTTTACAGTGTAGACAGAAGTTACAGAGGCATTTTTTACATTCATTTTTCCTATAGAGATTTTTAAAAAGTCTTTGTTAAAGCATTAGGATAAAGGAGGTTTAGCTATAAAGCAAGCCAATCACTGCATGAGGAATGACAATCAAATTAAAATTATGGTGAAATATAAAACTATTCATTTAAAAGTTGCCAATTATATCTATAGAAACAATATATTTTAAGTTTTTTTTGCAAAATATGCATACATTTATACACAAATATTTAATTGTTTTAAAGGCATAGGGAAACAGCTATTTCATCATTTCATAGGAGCGGGACATTTTCTGCAGTGCTCTTTTGGAGCAATTTGCCCTCAGCGACTCTCTGATTGGTGAATAAAAATGGAAAATAAAACTGGAAACAACATCAGTCATAATTTTCCTTCCTGACTAATGTGATCTGATCCATTTCATCTTCCATTGATACATATTTCTGTGTTAAACGTTTATAACTGCATAGTTTCACTTTTTTTTATTTTTATAGCAGGCATGATTCAGTTTATCATTATGCCGTTCCATTGCAAATACCGCCAGAGCATTCAATTATGCATGTATGCAAATAAATAAGGAACAAAATGGCTTGTTAAAATTCACTAAAATATGACACATTTCCATATTTATCTGTTCCGCAAACCCAATTTTTTGTATATTATTTACCTCAATTTGACAAAGCATCACACATTACAATCCTTTGCAGCATCTTCAAGACAACAGCCTGCTGTTTCACTCATAAATACACAAGAGCATCCTGCCATCCTGTTTAATACTGTATGTGTCAAAAGGCTAGACGTCAAGCTCAGGGACAGACTATTAAATATTCATCCCCTTCCCTTTTTCTACTCTTTTTCTTGTACATTACGTTAATAATTATTCTCGTCTGTCAATACTCTCTCCATTTATTCATCTTCCACATGGACTGTTGGGCTGTTATTTGGAATTCAGACGGAACTGCTGAGGTTGAGGAAGCATCTGGAATTTGACAGTTCCCTTTCGATTCGGTCACTCTACATTGCTATGGGAATTACCCTTTCCTCCAAATACTACTGAAGCCTTAATGAATCATGCCAGTGAAACTGGCCAATGGCATTCAAGTGCGCGAAATATGAGGGGCTCCCACTCTATATAAAGCAGCGCTTGTACGTCATCTATTCAGAATATTTTTCTTCAGCCAACCTTCTACGAGAAGCAAGAAGCCTATCATCAAGAGTACTCACCATGATCTACACGCTGCAGCGGACACGCCTTCTCTCCTCTGCTGTGTTCTGGTGAGATTCGGGCAAGGATAGCCTCTCACGATTGCCTCTCCTGCGTGGAGCCAAGCGAACTCTCCGATGGCCACGAATCATGCGTCTTTTGCCTGGGTCACGCTGATGAACTCGCCCAAACAGCTCTGCCGCGCTCTTCCTCTGCAGCCTCTTTTGAGCCAAGGGAGTAAAGTGCCCACGCGCTCCTCACCCCCCTGGTGCAGGTTCCCTTCCAGTGCGCTTCATGACCGCTGATCTCCGTCCCTCCCCCGGCGCGTGAGATATGATGTCTTTCAGTGCCATGGAGGATACTGAGGATGAAGATGATGCCATTTCGGTGGCAGCGTCTGCGAGGGAGGAGTGGTCCAACAGCCCGCTGGATTACACTGTGCCCCACGGCAGCGGGGGACCTTCATCATAGTGATATCGAGCTCCTAAGCATCCTGACCAAGGCGGTTGATGGGCTTGGTTTGGAGTGGGTGCCTCCTGCCGAGCCGGCCAGAAGCCGTCTGGATGAGTGGTACCTCCAGTGGGACCGTGGCCAAAAGGACACCCCCCGGAGGCCCGGCCCCTTTTTCCCGGAGGTGCACAACGAAATAGCTAAGTCGTGGAACGCGCCGCTCACCGGTCGAGTGCACAATCCGAGATCCTCCCTCCTGTCATCTGTGGACGGCGCTGACCGAGTGGGGTACGTTAAACTTCCCCCTGTGGAGGAAGCCGTTGCTGCCCACCTCTGTCCTGCAGCCGCGGCGAACTGGAGAGTGAGAAACAACGCGTCTCTCCCCTCTAAACCTTGCCGCGCCACTGCAAACTTTGCCGGCAAGGCTTTCTCCGCGGCAGGCCAGGCAGCTTCAGCACTGCACGTCATGGCGATACTCCAGGTGTATCAGGCCAAACTTCTCAAGTCTCTGGATGAGGGTGGCCCGGACCCTGAAAAAAGAGCTCCGACGCGCCACGGATCTGGCCCTCAGAGCGACGAAAGTTACCGCTCGCACGATCGGCCACAACATGGGGAATCTTGTAGTGCTGGATCGTCACCTGTGGCTTACCCTGACTGAGTTAAAGGACTCTGAAAAGACGGCCCTTCTGGACGCTCCCGTGAATCCCTCAGGTCTTTTCAGTGCAGCGGTAGATACGTTCACGGAGCGCTTCGTTGAAGCGCAGAAACAGTCTAAGGCCATTAGCCACTTCCTGCCAAAACGCGTCGGCATGAACCCTCCTGCGTGTTCCCGCTCCTCCTCAGCACAGTGTGCGGGAAGACCGCACGCCTCAACATGAGCCGGCAGTGAGGCCAAGACAGCCGTGGCCGAAGCGCCGTCAGGGCTCCAAAAGCCAGAGGCTTCACCCTGACAGAGGCGGTAGGCCACCGGCTCCGGAATCAAAACCGCGCTCCTGACGCTGTCTCTCGGAGGAGGAAAGCTGCACCCAGCGCCGAAGACGAGCCACTGAAGAAGTCTGCTCACTCCGCTGTGTGTGTTCACCACGCCTCCCTGCATGTTGCAGGAAGCAAGAATGATTGTCATGTTTGTGTTTGACTGTTTCACCTACAGTGCAATCAAGTAAAAAAAAAAAAAAAAAAAAGGGGTTTTTTTTACAAAATACAAAACTCACCTCAATATCAGGGCAATTTTCCTCCTCTCAGGGGGCCCCTCTGTGGTCGGGGCCCTCTCCCCCATCACTCACTCTCACACTCGTGTGGTGTTAAATTCCCCGGCCCTACAACGGCGAGTTATCCGTCACGGTGTGCAGCCTGCCTCGCCCGCTGTCACAGTTCACAGAAGCGTGGCAGACGCTGCCAGGGGTATCAGAGTGGGTTATGAAATCAATAAAGAACGGCTACACGCTTCAGTTCTTCTGCAGACTGCCCCATTTCAATGGTGTGTTAATGTCCACTGTACGGGAGCAGAATGCCTCAGTTCTGCGAGAGGACATACACAATCTTCTCGCAAAACGCGCTGTAGAGACAGTGCTCCTTGCAGATCGCGAGAGCGGCTTCTACAGTCGTTATTTTCTGGTGCCAAAGAAAGACGGCGGACTCCGCCCAATCTTGGATTTGAGACCGCTGAATTGTGCGCTTTCGAAGCGCTCGTTCAAAATGATTACACTAAAGCAAATCCTCTCACACATCATACCGGGAGATTGGTTTATCTCCGTGGATTTAAAGGATGCTTATTTCCACATTCAGGTAGCCCCCTGCCATTCAAGGGGATGGCGTATCAATTCACGGTCCCACCCTTCGGTTTATCCCTGGCCCCTTGTATGTTTACGAAGTGCATGGATGCTGCTCTCTCTCCTCTAAAGCAGAGCAGAATGCACATCCTGAACTATCTCGACGATTGGCTAGTCTTAGCCCAATCAGAGAGCGCGCTGCTCAGCGACAAGCTCAGACTTCTCGCTCATGTTCAGAGCTTAGGGCTGACTGTGAATATGCAAAAGAGCATGCTGGTACCAAGCCAGAGCATCTCCTTTTTAGGAGTGGAGCTGAATTCAATCAATACGCGAGCACGTCTGTCAGAGGAGCACACACAAAAACTGATCAGTTCTCTCGCAGTCTTCAAGCTAGGACACTCTCCCCCGATGAAATGCTTTCAGAGGACGCTTGGCCAGATGGCTGCCGCCTCAACAATGTGCAAATTAGGACTCCTACATATGCGACCGCTTCAGCTCTGTCTGAAAAGTCGCGTGCCACAGAGCGCATGACGCGCAGGCACCTTGCACGTACGAGTAACGCCGACTGCTTGAAAGCGCTGACCCCTTGGTGCGATATGACACTGTATCGCCAGGGTGCTCCTGTTGGCCAAGTGATCAGGAGAAAGACTTATGACAGATACATCGAGCACGGGTTGGGGAGCCGTATGCTACGACAGACCAGCCTTCGGAACGTGGTCAGAAACAGAGAAGTTGTGGCACATAAACTGCCTGGAGCTCCATGCTGTACACCTAGCGCTTGAGTGCTTTCTCCCGGACCTTCTCCACCATCAAAACCCCGTGTTTTTGTTTTTTTTTTTCTCATCAGGATGGACAACATGACAGTGGTAGCGTTAATAAATCACCAAGGCGGTGTGAGCTTGCGGCCGCTGCTGCGGCTGGTGAGAGACCTTCTTCTGTGGGCAGATCAACACTTTTTCTGCATCCGGGCAGTACATGTCCCCGGACACCTGAATTACGGCGTAGACTTACTGTCGAGGGGCGGGGTGATCCACAGAGAGTGGAGATTACACCCTTTGACAGTCAATATGATTTGGAGTGTATTTGGCAGGGCGGAGGTGGATCAATTCGCATCAGCGGAGAACACTCACTTCCCGCTGTTTTATTCACTGACATGGTCTCCCCTAGGAGTGGATGCACTAGCTCACAGCTGGCCGAAAGTACGCAAGTATGCCTTTCCTCCAGTGAAGCTTCTGCCTCGCGTGCTTTGCAAAATCAGAGAGGAAAGGAAATCTGTTCTGTTAGTAGCACCGAAATGGCCCAATCAGCCGTGGTTCCCAGAACTAGTGGAGATGCTGGTTAGGGCTGTCGCGATAACCGCAATACCACTATTGACGAGCAAACCGCAGAGGAATGCAAGAACCGCAGCAACCGCAAATTTCCGTGTTTTATTTTTTCGTAAGGTTATGCCCTTCTCGTTTTACATAACATAGCGCGTACCATGCTGATTTGTTCAGAGGCTCCGTAGATTTGCACTTAACAAGCCTAAACAGACAGTGAATGAGAGGGAGATCGACTGAGCGTGTGCGATTACTTGCGTCTGTCTTCCAGGCAGAGTCATATATATTTGTGAAAATAGGTTGTCATGTTCAATGAAAGCGAAATCTCTGTCTTAGCATCGACGCATAGCTGGTCAGCTGAGCCTTCTAAAGTGGCGCTCAAAGTTAAAATGATTTCAACAGTGTGTTTCATTACATCTCTTTGAATGAATGAATCAGTGTTTTTGAACATGTAGTTGAATGACAGTCCCTTTCCACCACCTTGTGGCGCAACACTGTAACTGCACTACCTTACAGCCTGTCTAGAACGCGCGCGCAGGTGGAAATATCAATAGAAAGTCTCTTGTCCAGTCGGATTCGAGGATCAGAACAACTAGGCTAACTGTTATACATATAGGCTAACGATAGCCTAACGATCTTATTGTCAGGTTTATGTTCTGTTAAGTGGACCGTTATATGTGTATATTTATGGCGGTAAATATGTGTATATTTATGGCCGCATACCGCGCTATTGAGCCACTCAAAATTACCGCAAGGGAAATTCCGCCCTAATGCTGGTAGCCCCCCCGTGGACTGTCCCACTGAAGAGAGACCTCCTCTCTCAAGCACAAGGAACGATATGGCACCCAAATCTAGGGTCATGGAGCCTTCATGTCTGGCCACTCAATGGGACTTGACAGTAACAGATGCACTTCCTCAGAGCGTGTTGAACACTATCTCTGAGGCTAGGGCTCCTTCCACGAGGCATCTTTACGCACATAAATGGAGAGTTTTCACAAATTGGTGCGTATCGCGGGGCAAAGACCCATATAACTGCCCAATACCAATAATTCTTGCCTTCCTTCAAGAGCGATTTGATAGTGGTCGTATGCCATCCACATTGAAAATGTGGCCGCTATAACAGCCTTTCACACACGTCGATAATCGCCCAATCGGTAGAAATGACCTGATCATACGATCATACGAAAGGAGCAAGAAGGCTGAACCCTCCTCGCCCCTTCCACCCTACCCACTTGGGATTTGGCGCTTGTACTTGAAGCTCTCAAGGGACCCCCGTTCAAGCCCATACAATCAGCGAGCTTGCAAGCGCTCTCTCTCAAGACAGCGCTCCTGCTCATGCTGGCCTCTGTTAAGCGAGTTGGGGACCTGCAGGCGCTGTAAATTGACGACTCGTGTATTGAATTCGAGCCAGGTGATTGCAGACTCACATTGAAGCCTAGAAAAGGTTATGTGCCTAAAGTGCTTTTGACTCCATTTAAAGCACAGGTCATCTGCTTTCCGCCCCGAAACACCGGCCAGGGCGGAGCCACTTAATACACTCTTGATGTGCCCTGTACGTGCGGTGCGCACTTATATCGAGCGCTCTAGACAGTTCAGACTCTCGGAGCAGCTATCTGTATGCTTTGGAGGATACACAAAAGGCCTGCCTGTGTCCAAGCAAAGGCTGTCACACTGGATCATCGACGCAATTGCTTTGGCTTATAGCTCTAAGGGCGTGGAATGTCCTATCGGGGTTTGTGCCCACTCCACCCATGGGCTCGCATCCTCATGGGCTTCGGCAAATGGCATATCTATTCAGGACATTTGCACGGCGACAGGCTGGCCGCCACCCAACACTTTTTTTATAATCTAGATGTGTCATCGCTTGCCTCACATGTGCTGTCAGGGCGAGCGGCACACCCGCCTTCTCAGCCTCAGTTATGATCTGAGCTGCATGCCTAAGTGGTTTCGACCAGGTTTCGGCGCCATTTCATATTCTGTTTTACCAGCGTTAACTCTGCCCCTGGTGTGATGCGGCATGGTCTAATTGCCGCGCCCCCCCTTGACTTTTACATGGTTGCGACTAGGTCCTGTAGAGCGGAGCTGTGTTTAACAAGAGCGCCAATATCATTGCCGCTCTCATTACGGTGCCGTATGTGAAACTTGACATACATAGTCGAGCCAGGCTCCATCGCTGTGACACGGCGGGATTTTATACGTTCCCATAGCAATGTAGAGTGACCGAATCGAAAGGGAACACTCTCGGTACTCATTTAACCTCGGTTCCTCAGATGAGGAACTAGACATTGCTCTTATTTCCGTGTCCACTAGATCCATGATCTTAGAATGCAAAGTTGCTTTAGTCAAGATTCTGTAGCGAATTTAGCTCACAACAGGAAATATGAATAATTAACCATAACTAGTTATAATTAATTATGAATATTTTAGATTTGCTGTAGATATTTAGCTGACCTCTCACGGTCAACTGTCTTGTCAATTCTAAGAACGTTAATTTCCTTTGTTAAGGGAAATAACTTTCTTACTGTTCAATTCTATAAGTTTGTAACGTAAATTTGCATGATTATTGACTCCGGTTATGAGCAAACAATGAACACATCAAGTGTGATACAAGTAAGTTTTATTAACTACATAAACACTTAACCTAGTCTAACATACTACATAAACACATAAACTGGTCTAACATACACATACACACATAACTGGTCTAAACATACACCCTACACACACACACACACACATATACAGTTGGTACAGCAATGTAAAGTTTACCATCTTTACAGCAAGAGACATAAGGGATGACATTTATGGAACCATTTTGCATATTCAGCAGATCTAAAACCTGAGGGATACGTCAGATTCTTAGTTCGAACACACCTTTGTAAAAAGGTGTAACTGATACTTAATGTATCAATGAATAAGACTAAGTTTGATACTTAGCGAGTCTCGGCGGTCTGTAAGAGATTCCTGATGCACTCTTCAGGAAGGCCCAAGATCTTGCTGAAGTTGGTCGATGAAAAGAACCATTTTTGAGTCAGAGAATCTTTTTGGTGAACGGAAAGTCAAGGCCGAAAGGCCTGGCACCAGCTTTGATATCCTGAAGCGTTTTTTTTTCACATCTTCATCTGCATCTGACCGAACCACCGACTGGGAGGGTCCCTGGAGCAGGGCCTTTTAGGGTCGGAGAAGATCCCCGCCTCTCAATATGGGCTTATCCAATGAGAAAAGCCGGAATCCCAAGTGGGCGTTTTGAGATCCTGGGGAGTTTATGACTCGTTGTGTGGAAACATGGTACTTTAGTATCTGGAACTTGAATCGAAAATACTAAAGGTTCTCAGGGCACTAATATATTGCTTATGTACCAACATATAATATACATTCTTGTTTAGATCATCAGAAGGCGAATTCATAGATACTAGACATGGTAGAGTTACTTATATGAATGAGTGGTTTATCGTAAGCATGAATAAAAATAGTCTATATTACAACAGATTAATACAAAACAGCAATAATATACCCAATGACCTGAAGGATAATGTGTGTTCATTCAAAGAAAGGTTTTCCCATTAATTAATTAGCAAAGTCAATTTGCTACTTGCGGTCGTCCTCCAAATGAAAGAGGGGTTACTCCTACTCACGCTACCTCACATTCTTGGGGGGGACTAAAACCAGTGATTGGGGATGTCGTTGCAGACATCCTGGCACCCAGTATGTTTATTGGGTGATGGGTCTGTGATTATTTGTTAATCTATTGAATAATTGATTTGTTAAATCAAATAAAAATTAGTGTGTCAGATTGGTCGAGACGCTACAATTCTGAATGGATGATGTACAAGCGCTGCTTTATATAGAATGGGAGCCCCTCATATTTCGTGCGTTTGAACACCATTGGCCAGTTTCACTGGCGTGATTCAATAAGGCTTCAGTAGTATTTGGAGGAAAGGGTAATTCCCATAGCAATGTCTCGTTCCCTCATCTCAGGGAACCGAGGTTACGTGAGTAACCGAAAGCGTCTTCTAATTCCTGCCTGAATAAGAAATTTATGGATGAAAACAACGCACACAAATAAAAACACTGTGTGAGTGACATATCTCCACATGTGAAGGAGGGAACATGTTTGAGACACTCTGCTGGTGCATTCGCTTACTCACTGCCAAGCTATGAATATTTCATTTAACCCCGAGTGAGAAAGAAAGAGATTGAGAGAGAGATGAGAAGTTATGAGAGGAGTCACAAGTATTGTAAACAGTTACATAAATAGGCAATAAGACCAATGGCAGATGGGAAACCTGTTAAAATACAGTAATTTTTGCTATTCAATTTGGTGCCACTAATGGAGCAGAAATTACCCACTTAAACCAGAGAAGTTTTCATTTTCTCAATGAAGAAATAGATTTTTAATGATTCTGTATAATATAATAATCCTTTCAAAACAGATTTCTTAGATTATTAATCAACATATGCTTTATTTGAAACCACGAGACAGCGTAATCTCAACTTCATTAAAAAGAAACAAAATCACATTTAGTAGCCAAATCCCAGATGAAGAAGTCCTGAGAGTTGATTTGAATTGAGTTGAATTGACAGTGATGATTATTATAGTCACAAAAGATTTTATTTTAGATAAAAGCTGTTTTTAATTGAATGTTTTATTAATTAAAGACTAAAAAAAGAAAAGAAAATAGAAGCAGCACAAATGTTTTCAACATTGATAAGAAATATTTCTGGAGCTGCAAATAAGCATTTAAGAATAATTTCTAAAAGATCACGAGATACTCGAATAATGGATTCT
Organism: Sinocyclocheilus anophthalmus; assembly: GCA_018155175.1. NCBI lineage: Eukaryota > Metazoa > Chordata > Actinopteri > Cypriniformes > Cyprinidae > Sinocyclocheilus > Sinocyclocheilus anophthalmus. The sequence continues at coordinate 92,976 of JADLZN010008552.1, read as the reverse complement.
AAAAATGCTGATATGTCATGACAGTAATACATTTTTAAAATCGCATTATTAAAATCGTAAACCATTATTTTTAGTTTTATTATTATTATAATATTAATTTATATTATTATACTAAATACGGCCTTGGTGAGTGTACTTTTGAAACTATGACTATGAAACAGTAATTTTATATTGTACTGTAATTTTTTATTTCAATTGAATCATTACAGTGTTTCTTGGGATTATAGTTCACTCCCTCATAAATAACATTAAGTTTATTTGCCTTTTGCACTGATTTTAAAGTACTTTATTAAAAAATTGTTGTAAATTCCTATGAAGAAAAGAAATGGGAATAGAAAGGTGAGCAGTTCCCATTTTATCCTATAATGTCTAAGTTCGGCTATACACTCTTAAAAATAAAGGTGCTTCACGATGCCATAGAAGAACCTTTTTGTCTAAATGGTTCCATAAAGAACTTTTAACATCTGCCTTACAGTTCAGTCATTACTACCGACTAAATCTGGTCTAAAAACAAAAACCTGTGCATGTAAACGTACATTGTATTGAACAATCAGCACCCAGGACTGTAACTATGTATATTACAAAACGTAGTAGAAGGAAAAAAAACAAGTGAGGAGAGAAACCAAAGAAAAAAGGAAAACTGATTTGTATTCATCCCTCAAACCCACTCTCATCCCCTCACTGACGCTCTCCTCACATCCAGTTCACTTCTTCACTGCCATCAAATGCTCTTTCAACACACACACACACACACAGAGTTATGTAATCAGTGTAATCCCTCTTCGGCTTCATCTGAACATTCATGATCTACAAATCATTGTGATGATCTTCCTCAACTGCTGTCTCTCTTTCATCAATCACTCTACATCTCTACCGTTCAATCTATACTCTCTCTTTTCTTGTCCAGGAAGATTCTACTGTGAATGACAAATTCATTTAAACTCTTTTCTCTTCCATCTTTACCCCCGTGTTTTAGTGCACATTTTACCGTAGCATAAAATCTCAGGCGTGATGCATTCCTTCTATCTAATGATCTCGTTTGGAATCTGATCTTTGGCTCGCATTCCTCTTCCCACCGTGTCTCTCTGCGGTATGTTCCTGGTCAGCAAAATGTCAGGCAGATCCTGCAGTCCCCCAGAGAGAGCCAAGCTGTTAATGAGGAGTGCAAGCCAGAGACACACAGCACCAGCCCACCATCTGATCTGGGTTCAGTTCATCTGAAATACAGAGAGGAGAGAAGAACAGAAAGAGAAGAGAAGAGACTGGGAGATACTGTAGTAAGAGAGGAAACAGCATGTCTGGACAAGAAATGATCGAGAAACAAAGAACACAGAAAATAACATGGACATTAGGAGGAGCTTGTAGATAAAGCCAATATAAATGGAAAACAAGATACTTGATTTAGGTCAATAACATCAGTGGCACGAAGGCTAACTGGAATAAAACACATTGGAAATATCATTAAACTGCAACTGTCTGACTCACAAATCAGTACTAATGCACAGTGGTGGACTGAAAAAATTCTTTACACATACAGCAAAATGTGTGACAAAACAACATAGTTCTTCATAGTGATTCAAATTTAGATTCAATATTTATCTTTTTTTCCTTAAAAAGAGTTCACTCAAATGAAAATTTGCTGAAAATGTACTCACCCTCAGGTCATCCAAGATGTAGATGAGTTTGTTTCTTTATCTGAACAGATTTGGAGAAATTATATCACTTGCTCACTTCAGTGAATGGGTGCCGTCAGAATGAGAGTTGAGAGTAACATTACTGCAATAATTAGCAAGGGAAAATACATTTTGTGGGACATTGGAGCAGCAGATGCACCCAAACACATGAATAACTCTGAACCTGTTATAGTAACTGAAAATAATTCCTTTGTATACCCAAATAGAAATTCTTCAGTTTTCAATTTTGTCTCAGTACTCAAGAATCAGTTAATGGATATTCAAACTCAAATTTTGGATTTGCTGATAGCACAGTAGACTCATGTGTTTTTTTATTTTTTTTATTTATCTAAACAGAGCAATTATTGCACAGAGTTGACAAAAATAATTAAAAATTGAATAAAATATCATAATAAAGTCATTAAAGGTTTTTACTGCATTTAAACATTGCAGGAACAAGGATGGAACATTCTGATAAAATCTTGCAGCATTTAATCTCAGCTGAAATCAAAAGCACTGTTTGCACAGGCAATTGTTATTCAGGATGATGACTGTAACATATTTGCATACCTCCTTTGAGATCAAACTTTGAATTTGGCAGCAGGTTAGTTTTATGTATCAAAAGTGTCAAAACAGCGACCTTTTAAATTAGCTGTGGCCAAAAAAAGATTCAAAAATATTTTCTAAATGACATTTGCATCTGCATCTGTTTCAAAGTGTTCACTACAGCACTTGCACCATAGCTGGATTAATTATGGGAGCATTGCAATCAGTGGCCTGACTGGGCTGGACAGAATGACACTGACTCAAACAATGGCTCAAGTTTGGAGGCGAAACTACCAAGTTGGCCAAACAATAGATGAAATTAAGTTTTCATCCACTATTTATGGGATTTCATTCAATAACACTCATGGCACAGAAATTGCTCCCATAATTAAATTACAAACAAGCAGCTGTAATTTCTGTTACACAAGCATGTAAACTGTACCATCCAAATAGGGCTAAAGACTATTAGAACAGGTTTAAGGTTGTAAAGAGTTGCAAATTATGACAGTGAATGACAGATTTCAGCATTTATGAAATAGGGCTGTGAAGTGGTACCCCCCCCCCCCAAAAAAAGAGTACTAACTGTATTATTGCATGACTACAAAAACCTTCAGAAATCAAGTTCTGAAAATGTATATAACATTCAAGTATTCACACTCTACACATGCTGGTTACGTAAAAAGGGGGAAAGGACAGGGCACAAGAAGAAAAAAAAGAGGAACAATGAAAGAGAAAGAGGAATCTGAAACAGGTGGCAGAGCAGCCGACTGAGACACTGCTGGACAGGAAACAGAATAAAAGAGAGAGAGAGAGAGAGGATGCATTTTTAAAATGACACATGAAATGGAGTGCAACGACACACATTCTGTGCTGAACAGCCTCACACAGCAACACTCCTACGACAACCTGCCAGACAAATATAACCGAATATTCAGAGCCTCAAAGAGACTGAAACGCAGACTGACACTTCAGTTGTTACAGAGCACATAACTGTATGTTCACTCACAAATGCATTTCAATACTACACATAACTGTAAATTGCTGCTTACACGACATTTTACCTCTGTAATGTGTAACACACACTACTGGTCAAAGGTTTGAGGTTTCATTCTTTTAAAGAAATTTAGATTTTCATTCTTCAAGGACACATTTAAGACATTTATTATGTTACACAAGATTTAATATGTAAAATAATAACTTCTTTTAAACTTTCTATTCATCAGAATCCTGAACAATACATATTGCCCTTAAAATAGTAGGCAGAAAAACTGTTTTCAACATTGATCAAAAAAAAGAGTTTGTTTTTAGAATGATTTGTTACTGAAGGATCATGAAGAATGTTGTAATGACTGATGAAAATTCAGCTTTGACATCACAGGAATAAATTATATTAAATTAGGAAACAGTTATTTTAAAAGTTTTATATTTCACAATTTTAGCGTTTAATATTTTGCACAATATCTTTAATCAAATGAATGCAACTTTAGTGAACTTATGAAATCTTACCGCCCTCAAACTTTTTAACAGTAGTGTATTTCCAAATGAAACAGGATATTCATCATCAAGAGCAGGACTGAAGTGAGCCATACATACTTGAATGATTAATAAATAAATAAATGAATTTGGCTATTAGCAAACGTTATTCAATACCACATGTGATGTCAATAGAAAAGGAAAGCTGTCTCCAATGAAGAGCAAGTTCATGGATTAAAACGTTTTTTTGTTTGTTTTTTTTGGAATAATGCAAACCATGTAAACTTTACTGTGAAACAAAAATACGATTCATTTCTGAATTAAAAATAACATTTAGTTTAAAAAAAGGGGGTAGGACTGCACTTGTATCCACTTGGAACTGATTGGCCATCAAAGTGGGTGTAGCATACCAGAATTCATTCATCCATTGTATATTTTTAAAGAATGGCGACGGATGATTAATAGGGAGGAATTTGAAAATAAGATGGATTCAAAATTAAATAAGTTAGTAGATAGGGACAAATTAATACATTTTGTTGAAAGATTACAAAGGCAAAAGTTTTCTTTGGAATAACGTGCTGGATTGCACACAATAAGACCATCATGTTAAAAGAAAGTAAATAGCACAGGAAGAGGAAAAAAATTAAATATTTTCTTAATTAGATCCTACAGTCAGTTGCAATAAACTCCATAGGTTCAATAAAAATGTTTTAAAAAGTTAATCAAACTCCTTAAATTCTGTGTTTATGGCTTAAAATTGAAGCCTTTAAAAAATAAGACAGGAAAAGAGTGATCTGGAGAAGTGCACAAGAATCGGTCTCCTTTTTCCCCCTCCAATTTCACACACACACACACACACACGTCTCAAGTCAAATAGGGCTGCATAGTTAGGACAGATCCGTGAGTATAAATGTCTCACAGTGGCTATTGTGTGGGCAGGAAGCGGCATCAGGAGCATTTCCAAACGCACACGGCCAGACTTCCCCCAAAGAACATGTAGAGCAGGTTCCTGACTTCATGGCTCACCTCGAACCCAAACCCCTCACCGATCACCACATGCCACGAACTGCCAAACTTCTTATCCATGGACTCCTTGATCATCTTGGCAGCACTCTGAAAATAGAGTGAACCAGCGAGAAAGAGAGTGAGATGAAAGCATGTAGGCTACTGGAGCAGTCCAGATGGCCAGACTGTGAGCGTGTGAAGCGTCCTGACTCGGTACTAGACGGAAACACGGAGCCCAACCCCACCTGTGTGTCCTGGGGAGCACATTTATCTGAAAGCCTGCACTTCATGACAAACGCACACACTCACACACACACACACACACACTAAAACCTGACTGACCTCATTGTTGGCGGCAAATTTCTCACAGGCTGTGACGCACAGCTCCATAGTCTCCACGCGCATCTCCTCTGGCATATCTGTGTGCTGCAGATGAAACCAACACCACATATTCTAGTCAAGCTCTTACAGGTGTAATGGGATCATTTTTATAAAGAAAGAAATTATAAAGAAAAACTGCCACTGAAATATCTGGAGTCAGTAAGACTTCTACTTTTTTATTCATCATAGATGCGATCATTTGAACAACAGTAAAAAAGACTTCTACATTGTTACAAAAAAATGTATTATCAAATAAAAATATCAGATCAATACTGATTTACTAAAATGAGGGAACTAGGTTGTGGGAAGTAATTCTTAATGCGTGGCCACAATTGAACTAAAATTAGGGAATTAATTAATAAAGCAACTGAACAAATTAAACAAATGATGGATGAATATATAGTTTTGTTCGCAATTTATGTGCAAGCTTCAGATTGCTTTTTTAACTTTTAAGATTATGAATCTTAAATAAAAAAGATCACAGGTTCCACAAATATATATCTTTTTTAACAAAGATAATAATAAGAATTGTTTCTTGAGCAGCAATTCAGCATATCAGAATGATTTCTGAAGGATCATGTGACACTGAAGACTGGAGTAATGATGCTGAAAATTCAGCTTGATCATCACAGGAATAAATTACATTTTTAAAAACATTAATTCATCAAACATCAATTATTTTAAACTGTGAAAATATTTTTGATCAAACAAATGCAGCCTTGGTTAGCATAAGAGACCCGAACTTTTGAAGGGTTATGTAGCCTATAGAAAAGTTACTATAAATTATTATTAATTACAATAATGTAAAGAAAGATATATTAAACACTTTAAAATAAATGCACAAACTATGTTCCGTTGACCAAGGCAGTGCAATATTAAAGGGTGGTTGATTGCGATTTCACTTTTTTAATGTTAGTTAGTGTGTAATGTTGCTGTTTGAGCATAAACAATATCTGCAAAGGTACGAAGCTGAAAGTTCAATGCAAACAAAGATATAATCTTTTAAAATTCTGGCAGTTTAATGCCAAAAAGGCTGGTAGGGACTACAACGAGTTACTTCCCGGGTCCGTTACGTGAAGAACCCAGAATTTTACATAAACCCCACCTCCGGGAACACGCAGCAAAGGGGGCGAGGCCATGCTGTGCTGCTTTAAGAGAAGAAGAAGAGAAAACTAGAGGTGCACGTAAAAATCTATTCACATATGAATCGCGATTCTGTCTTCTATCGATTCTAACGGATTCACAAGTTTCAAAATCAATGTATTAAAGCAGCGGTTCTCAATACTGTTCCACGCGTCCCCCTGCTCTGCAAACGCTCTGCATCTCTCTCTCTCTCTCTATCAGAGCATCAGCTCAGTGAATACACTTATTTTCACATACTATTAGAAGCGTTATACATGGACGTGCGTGCGGGTGCCGAACTGTATTAAAGCGTTAATTAGGATAATACCGTATATTAAAAGCTAACATAAGCAGTAACACTTCCAAATAACAGCATATCTAAAGTATGAGACAAAAAACATAGGCCATTAAAAGCCGTGCTTGCACAGGTTCTGCGCGATCCTCTTCAATAATATCCTCTGTGTCTCAATCAGGCTCAAACTGATAAGCAATATAGACGACGTCATTGTTTACAATACAACCAGAGCACATGCCGCTATGGTGAGGGGCGGGACCTTTAGACGCGCGCTAGAGGCGGTTTAGCCAATCACAACACACTGGGCTAGCTAATCAATCAGAGCCCATCGTGTATTTCTAGGGGAGGCCATGTTGGGTGAGGCTTCATAAAAGCAGGAAATGATCAGTGCGTTCAGAGGAGAAGGGACAGAGCAGTGTGGAATAAAGGTAAATTATGTGAAAAAATAATGCGTTTTTTAACAAACGAAGCATTAACACATTTAGCACCCCATAAACACAAATCAAGCCTAGAAAAAAAACAGTCAACCACCCCTTTAAGACAATCCATGCCAAATAAAGAAGCAGTGCAAATAGTATGCTTGAGAAAAAAAGGGGGGTAAACAGATGTTTAAAATCTCATGTTTTGAAAAGGATGGAAAAGGGAGCAGTTGGAGTGATCGAACACAAAAAAACACAGACACATCCATAACTGGTTATTTCTATCTAGGTCACAGCAGCAGTCGAGCTGCACCCACCCTGATGAGCGGAAAGCTTTGCAGTCTTTTGTAATCGGCATCCTCTTTTTTACCATCACCGGTTTCTGCCATCCTTTTCTTTACTAAAGAGAGACAGAAGGATTAGTCCTGTCTGATGAAAAGGAAAATCAGAACATTAGGTCAAAATTCTGACCCATTTTTAGCATTGGCAAGGAGAATGAAAAACACATTTGTTTGTCCATGAACAAAATTAAATGTGGGTTACTGTCCTCATCAAATATGTAAATGTCTCAAAATGAACATACAGGAAACGACTAGACTTGTCATAAATTTACAGATAATACATCAGGGTGATTCTTGAAAATCGGGACCCCAATAAGGAGTAAATAAGAAATTGTAAAGCTTTAAAGCCGTAGTGGAAAGGGGAAGAGTTTAATAACTATATAAAATGATTTCTGAAGGATCACGTGACACTGAAGACTCGAGTAATGACTGCTAAAATTTCGTCTTTGCCATCACAGGAATAAATGATGCTTTTAAATATACTGAAACCCAAAAGAGTTATCTTAAATTGTAATAATATTTAACAATATCACTGTATTTTTGATTAAATAAATGCAGACTCGGGGAGCATAAGAGACTTCTTTCCAAAAACATTTTATTAAACTTTTATTTAACTTAACTTAATCAGAACGAAAAGACAATTTTCTAACTGTAAACATCTTAGCATTGCATTTACAATATTTGTATAAGATGTATATTTGTGTAAAATGTGTAAGTCTTAATGTTAAGAGCCCATGTCATGTACATGGTCAATTACTGTAAAAGCATTTCACAACATTCAACTAATATTCTATTAAAAGCATTCAGATTTATACAAAATAAACACTGTTGTTAAAAATTAATTGTGCAAAGGGCAACAGAACCAGAATTCTACACACTTAAAAAGATTACCTACCAAAACAAATAAAAAATTGTGGGGAAATACATATGATTTCACATGGCTTCAGCGCGTCATTATATAAAATAAGTTGATAAACTGATAAATAAGTATGAAGATAAACAAGTGTATCGAGTACGCGTTTGTTTTTAGCATCTCTGGGCTAATGTTAGCTTGCTAGCTCGACTCCATCCCCCTTCGACTTAAAACGCTACGACTGATAAACAGCTGAAAGAAATGTTGAAATGTAAACATGTAAATCATTTAAAGCTCGGTAATATTTCATTTTTAACAGCACAGCTCAAGTACATACCCCTCTGTAGCACTATACACAGACACGTTCCTCTACTAGTGTTGTCATGGAGACACACCGGCCTTGGCAACCTCCGACCCACGTGACCCCCCCCCCCCAAACCCCTGTTCAGTTCCGCCTCCGTCCACATCTTTCTTTCTTTCTTTCTTTCTTTCTTCTTTCTTTCTTTCTTTCTTTCTTTCTTTCTTTCTTTCTTTCTTTCGTTCTCCTTTGATACAATGACACGATTCTGGACATATTGTTATTGTATAAACTATAATACAATAATTATATGTATTTTCATGATAATTCTGGGCATTTCCAAGAATAGCCTACTTTACTTTTTTGTAAGTGATCATGCGTGTATATCAGTAACAGTATGAACAAGCCTGGGAAAGTGTTTTTTGTGTTAAAGGGGTCATATGATGCGATTTCAAGTTTTCCTTTCTCTTTGGAGTGTTACAAGCTGATTGTGCATAGATAAGATCCCTGAAGTTGCAAAGACTAAAGTCTCAAAACCAAAGAGATATTCTTATCAAAGTTAAGACTCTGCCAGCCCCCCTAAAACGGCTCGTTCGAACACACCCCACATATCTACCTCACTATGTGGAAAAATTAGCATAATGCCGCACAAATGTGCACGCAAAGAAAGAAAGGCCCGCCCTCCCCCCCCACCTCACCCGCCAGCCCCCCCCGCCCCTAACGCACTCCCTCCCCCCTACCCCCCCCGCGCACCCCCACCATCCCCGATCCCACCCCCCTCCAGCCCTGCCGTGGTTTCAGTAACGCAGTTAGTGTTGAAGCAGCATGTCAAGGAGACGCTGTGTGTTTCTAGGCGAAAGCAAAAGCACTTTATTTGGCCTTCCGGAAGTAGATGCATTTAGAAATCTTTAAGATCACTTACAACAGAACAGCAATGCATTTTATGGACGACCGTTTCGTGAAACCCAGATAATTCTGACTTTGCTATGACAATCTGGCGCTTCTGAATCAGCTACTGTTTTGTTATTAGTTTAAGTATTTCCTATTGACTGTTCAAATGCGGAGTTTTGCGCATCATGTGTGTGTGTGTGTGTGTGCGACTGTGTGTGTGTGTGAGAGAGAGAGAGGAGAGAGACAGACAGACAGAGTCACATCACAGTAGAGTCAGCTGTCTTAACCGCGGCTTGTGTACTGCATCATTACTGTGTCTGTTCCCCTTTCAGCCTTGAACTGATGGTAAAACTAATGACATTATTTACTGTTTATTTATTTTGAAAGATGAAGCTCGCGATTATGGTAAGGGGCGTTACATTTCCGACGAGTGCTTGCGGTGTTCGGCCAATCACAATGCACTGGGTCAGCTGGCCAATCAGAGCAGACTGCGCTTGTCGGAAGGAGGGACTTTGTAGAAAACGAAGCGTTTGAGAGAGGCGGGGCATAGAGGACCTACAATGACGTACAGTATTTGAAAAAATAATGTGTTTTTTGAACATTAAAGCATGTCAACATATTCTGTTACACCAACTATACAAAATAATGATCTTTAAAAAAGCATCATATGACCCCTTTAAAATAAGGTCAGTTGGTGCACCACACAAATCTGCCAGTAAACCTTTGTTTTTAGATTATAATGGCATTAAAGCCTTTCATTTCACTCCTGAATGGTCGGAGAAAGAGGGCAGAAAGGTAATCCCAGTGGGAATTATGACATTTTGGAGATTAAGGAAACTACTAGGCAATGTGGGCCACCCACCTCAGTGTGCGAGTGTGTGTCTCATCCTGGGACAAAGCATCTAAAAAGCTCATTGCATATTTAATGTGATCTAGAACAAAATTAATTAAACCAAAGTTCTGATCGTGATTGTTTAAAATGGCTCACGCGTCTTTGATTTTTTATTTTTTATTTTTTTTGGTCCACGTGAAGATTTTATTGAGCGGGCTGCCATCAGCGCCCACACCGCCAACACAGATAACAGTATTTCATAATAGAGACTAGAGGTTAAAAGACCTCCTACACATCTTTCCCAAGCATCATTCACTTATCCACAGGGGATGTTGGTTTGTCTGTGTTTGTGAGTTTTTGGTGCTTTTTTCTGCACCTTCAAAGACTTTGTTGGCACTTTTAAAGCTGTATAAACCTCAAAGTAGCAAACAGAGTTGGAGTTTCTCCGCTAACATATTAGGATGATACTCAACTGCATGAACATGCCTTACTTTGCTTTCTTATTTTAATTTTCAGATAAGGAAAAGGCATTTTAACTGATCTCTAAATACGTTAAAGGGATAGTTTGACCAAAAATTTAAATTCCATCATTATTTACTCACCCTGTCCTTCTTCTGTTCAACATAAAAAGATACTTTGAAGAATATGGGTAACCAAACAGTTGATAGACTCCACTGACTTCCATAGAATGGAAGAATAATTACTATGGAAGTCAATGGAGACCTTCAACTCTGTGGTTACACACATTATTCAAAATGTATTATGCAAAAGAACGAAATGTAAACTGGTTTGGAACAACTTGGGGGGGGGGGGTGATAGTTCACATTTTTTGGTGAACTATCTCATTGCCTAATGACAGTTTCTTTACCTAATTTTGATTTAGCTTATCCTGCATTAAAAGAACGAAGGTGGAACAATTCAGAGAGAAGAGGAAAAAGGACAAGAAAAAAAATAGCTTGGGTTCTACATTAGCAGAACCTTTGGGGAACCTCTAGATCTCCTTTAAAAAAAAATATAAAATACACATCCAGACTTATTGGTCCATGCATCTCGGGTACAGAGATGGATTTAGTTAAAGCATGCTGAGATTTTTTAGACAGCAAAAATAAAAAGCAGACAGAAGCACACATACTCAGAGAGCTGGGTCAGGTGAAATTGTTGGCTGGGGCACAGATGATGAAAGATCTACTCTCGGTCTAATCCACTCGTATAATGGATAGAACAAACCGAAAAAGACAAAGAGAATTAGAAATGGCTAAATATCACAAACAGTGATACTAAATTAGGACATACTCATAGAAAAACATTATTTTTGGTCCAAGAGCAACTGTGCTGTTTTTCAGCAACTAAATATTTACATGCTCGTTTTAGCACAAGCAAGCTGTTATAATCATACAAAAAAAAATTCTCCAGAATGAAATCCCATCTGAAATAGCTATTTGAACAAATACATGCACAAAATCTGGTTCTTGCCTGAAATCTGTTACCTACCTAAAATACACACACAATTACATTCAGATGATGTGTACAAGGATGAATGGAGCTAATAAACAGAAATAGTGCACAGCTTCTTGAGAAACATTTTACATTCTCTCACATCTTGGATTTTTACATCTCCTGCTTCAGTAAAACACAAATGAAACAAAAACAACACCTAGAGAGAGAGAGAGAAATGAATGAGAGCTCTGGTGTTCGATGTGCTATATATTTTAATTCTCATTTTCTCATCTTAGATTCGAACACATTTGATCTCCATCTCAACACAGACAAAAACAGAATGCAAGAAATGAACATTAGAAGATAGAAGAAGATATTTAAAAAAAAATGTAAATGAGTAAATCCTCAGTGTAGAAAAATGTTCAAGCAAAATGAGAGAACTTTATATCCAACTTCCAAGTTATTTCTTCATTCAAAAACAAATATATTCCAGAAAAGGTAACAATCATTTGTAAATGATCTTTCTGAATACAATTTAAAGCTTGTTCATGTACATTAAGAGAATTGAACATCACAAAATGACCACTGAATGCAAACAAACAGGCATTGCACTAACAACAGCAAATACACTATATACATCTGAAAGAAGATATATTTAGTGCTGAAACACTTTCAAAAACACAATTCCAAGCCATTAAGATGATCTTGTGCCGTTCAATGTGGCAATGGAATCTCAAACCACATGCTTATAAAACAACAATTTACACCAACATAAAACCACATCCATAATAATCTCAGTTCTGTCCATCAGTGTGTGTGTGTTGTGATATATATATATATAGAAATATACAGTATATATATTATGATTGCGCATTTGGAACAGCATTCTTGTGTATGACAAGGCCACAAAGTAGGCATTTTCCAGCCTGCTGCATTTTACACATAAATAATAAATTGAGTATAATCCACATAAAGCATTTCATATGTGCGGCGTAATTTACATAAGCTCCAAGATGCCTATTCAGTCATGACTAGAGATAGATCGACTGTGGAATGTACATTATAATGGTGAGTATTATACATTCATCATACGGAATGTTTGCTGCTTTTTTTGTTTTACAAATATTATTTTGTTGAGTAGATTTTTGTATAAATCTATATAGGCTATACATGCTAATTTCTCAGCATGAGAAGATATTTGTTTGTATGTAGAGATTTGCAGATTACGTTTAACACTGAAAACAGTTCTCAGAAAGCATGTTATTGTAGATGCCACATTGTAAAGGGTTTCAAAACCATGGCTTTAAAGGTTAATAGTTATTCTATGAAATATTGCTGAAGTATTCATCTGGCCAAATGCCTTCTTCAACGGCTCCCTTTTCGGTCTGTTCGTTCTAATTCGATGTGATTCTGATGGTGTTAAAGGGATTTTAATGGAGAAGAATTCAACCAGGACTGGTCGGAACAATAGGATTCAATCTGCTGGAGCAGATTCAATCACCATAGAAACAGTGTGATCCAAAAACATCTAAAAAAAAACCTTGAACAGATCAAACATACAAAAAAAATAAAAACTAGTATAAAAAAAAAAACGTCAGACTAAAAGCAAACAACTTCCCAGCTGTGTGAGTGTGTTTTTTCTAAACTCATTTCAATCAAATACACAACAAATCTGAATGAGTATGCAAATATTTGCTTTGAACTGTGGGAAAAAATAATTAATCCTTTTATCAAGCACTGAGCCTGAATATCCCACATCAAATGTTTACACTGATGTTTGCCACTCAGATGTTCAACAAGGTATAACTAGTAAATAAGATGTAAATAACGTAAACAGAGAGATACATTCCCACGCAAAACTCACCCCTATGATGCAAAAGTGTCGTGGTTTGTTCTCAGAGCATTGCTATGAGATTGCTAAGCTGTTCTGAATGTCTTTAGTATATTGCTAAGGTGGTTTGGACATTGCTAGTTGGAAAGGAGCCTGTGATACTGGATATGATATTCTGATCCCTAGATGTGGCTTGTTTAAGTAAAGGTGTGGTCACATTAATGTCAGTCAAATTTTGGCAAACTTTCACTGGCAAAACAGATCCATTGTAAATAGCATGAAGACCACCTCACACAGAAGTCACTTTCAAACCAATCAGCATTCTTTTGGTTAACACAGAGAATCCACAAGACCAATTTGAGCCCGTTGCGAAATCTGCAAATCTTGCGGGGGAAAAAAATGGTCAAACAACGGTAAATGTAACCGCAACTTAAAGGAACAGTTCCCCAAAAAATGTTAATTCCGTCATCATTTACTCACCCACAAGTTGTTCCCAACCTTTATGAGTTTCTTTCTTCCGTTGAGCACCAAAGAAGATATTTTAAAGAATGTCGGTAACCAAACAGTTGCTGGTAGCCACTGACTTCCATAGTACGGAAAAAAAAAAAAATACTATGGAAGTCAATGGCTACTGTCAACTGTTTGGTTACACACATTTTTCGAAATATCTTCTATTGTGTTCAACAGAAAAAAGAAATTCATACAGGTTTGGAACAACACGAGGTTGAGTAAATCAGGGGTGTCCAAACTTGGTCCTGGAGGGTCGGTGTCCTGGAGAGTTTAGCTCCAACCCCAATTAAACACACCTTAACCAGCTAATCAAGCTCTTACTAGGCATACTAGCAACTTAAAGGCAGGTGTGTTGAGGCAAGTTGGAGCTAAACTCTGCAGGACACCGGCCCTTCAGGACCGAGTTTGGGCAGCCCTGGAGTAAATGATGACAGAACTTTCATTTTTAGCTGACTTGTCCCATTAACATCTGCCAAGTGAAAACCACAGGCTTGATTACTTAGAAAAATAAAAGCACAGTTCTCCTCAACAAGCCACATGATTTGAGGTACCATTCTTGTTCATAGCACAAATGGTATGGGACGAGTTATGCGCTATTTATTTAATACTTAGGGTTAGTGGTTTGTTCAAATCACTAACCCTGAACAGTAATGATAGTTAGGCATGTTTCAGCAAATACCACTAACAAAAAACTCTGCCTTAAAGAAATCAACATGACCATGGTGTGGTGTTTTGCTCTCTGATGAATCTTTGCTATCTCTAAACACCCTGTCTTTGACTCTCTGACCCTTAAACGAGCCCATCACTGTCTGACGCTGGTGCGATGCTCGCAATGATCGGCTGGTTGTTTGGTGACGCCTCCGAAAACCTCCACCTCACGGCTGGTCCATGGGACTACATTACCCAGCATCCCTGTGCTGCAGTGGGCAAGAGCAGAGAGCTCCATGTGTGAAAGCAGCCGGTCCCACATGTTAAACTCAGACAGCTCTCCCACCATAGCCCGCGACGCCTCGAAACGAAGACCGCCCACTGAGCTCTGCAGGAAACAGGAAATACATTGGAAAAAATTATTTTTCGAAATATTAAATAAAACAAAGATTGATGGTATTTTACAGGAAAATATTATTTCCATTTTTCTCGTTACTTGCTATTTCTTTGGAATTGTTTGAGAAATTTACTTCACAAATAATTATAATACCAGTGTAGTATTCAGATTGTGCAGGAAATTATATCGTTTTTTAAATGTTTAATAAAATCACATTAAAAATTCTCATTATTCATTAAAAACAATGGGGGGATTCGATCAGATTTTTTAGTACAACTCCACATGTTTTTTCCTATTATTTATTTATTTACTGTATTACCAGCCTTTATGATGATTATCCCAATTAAATAATTATGTGCTGCAACTCTGCTCTATACTTCAGAAACAATAAATACATAAACGTCTGGTATATAGTGTAGCTTATTATGCATGAAAGCTATTTAAACACTATTTTAAAGACAACACATAAGTAACAAGCAAAAACTGATGACTTTGTAGTTGGAATTTAATTACATCCATATATTGACTTTCTAGAAGAATACTTTAAAAACTTTATATATATATATATATATATAATAGTATATATCTATATATATATATATATAATATTTATATCCGGTTTGTGTAAAATGAATTTAGTGCACAAAAATGATTGCCAAAACGGCATTTAAATTCAAACAATGATAAAAACAACAAAACTTAATTTGACCATTTCTGAAATAGTGGAAACTTTTCATTTTAGCTCCAGTGATACAAAAACATTTGCTTCTTAAAAATGTGATGCAGCATTTGTCCTGAAATGTCTTTCGATTCTGATATAAAAAAAAAAAAAAAAAAACAGTGGTCCCAGAAAAAGCCAGGATTTACAAAATGATACATCTCTGGAAACTTATAGATAATTTTACTTAGATTATTTTGTTTATCATAGTCAGTCCACAGCTTAAAACATAACCTCAGACTACATTAAAAAAACATGGACCAGAGGATAACTTTAAGCTCTACTGGGTCTAATGAAAGGACCAGCTGGAGTTTCACGAGAGAGGGATGAAGAGGGCAGGGAAAGGCAAAGGAAAGGATAAACAATAGGGTGTGTTTCGGATTTGGTTTGTGTTGATGGTGACTTTTACATGCTGTGTGAATACCAAATGCTGCTCATCTTGACCTACCACCGTCTGTTACAACGGCCAAAATCTGACGTACCTGTTCTTGGCCAAGTATGAGAGTTCCTCCCGGTCGGATGCTGTGACGGGTTGCCAGGTCACTTCCTTCAAGCTTTAGTTTGCCCCCTAAGTAGGCATGCCACGTTCCAGCTCTCCGGTTCCAGCTCACACACATATGCTGCCATCTGCCCACTGTTAAGTTCAGAGGTAACGGCGCCACCTACAGGATGGGGGATCAAAAAATATTCAAATTACAATCCAAAGACTGATCCTGAGATCCATGTGCTTGGATAAGAGCAGCCTGCACTTTAGAAAGAAAGCCTGGCAGATTATCTTACTGTCCACTATTACAACTAGAACACGAGCAGAACAATTCAATCACTTTAGCAGACAGAAACAGCAGTCAGAGGTCAAACTAAGCATCTGTTCATCTTTTGCTAAAAACATCCCTTAAAAATCCAAATAGAATGTATCCTAAAAAATCACTTTTCCTTTTAAAGACTGATCACACCATGGACTATAACTATAATATATATAGAGGTTTATTAATTCACACCACAGAGGACGATTTTGGAATGAGGAATGATAAAAACATTGACAGCCATTCAGAATACACCCAATTTTACAGTGCTCAAATTTTAAGCAACATACAACTTACTGGCAGCATTAAAAAGTTAACAGTTGCTAACATTACCGTCCGCTGGTGTGGATGCTTATTGTTCTTGGGCCTTTAAGCTCAATATTATGGGTCTAATTCCAATGTGCTGCTTTACCATTTTTTTTTCTATGTACGAATCAAGCTTGTTAATGGTTCACGCACATGAATTCCTTTGCCAAATACAGACAATACACCATAATCAAATAAAGAGTTTCCAGTATAGAGATTCAACAGTGCCACAACACTGCATCTATAACTCGACCAGTTCAGTATGACTGCAAAACCAAGGACTCCTATAAGCTATTCATGTCATTGAATCAACAACAAACAGTGCAACCAATGTAGTCCGTATCTTGAGTGAATGGCTCTTATGAGCCCATTCGTTTTAGTGCAAATAAAACAAAAAGGAACAGCACAACCAGTGCAGTCCAGCACTCAAACAAATAGTCTCTTATGAGCCGGTTCTTTTTAATCTATCTAACACAAACAGCACAACCAGTATTGTCCAATTCCTGAAGAAATCATGAGTCAGTTCTTTTTAGTGTATAAGAAACATTCACAATCAGTGACAGAGACCGATTCCTGAACGAATGACACTTATGAGCCGATTCTTTTTAGAGAATCAGACACATGCAGCACATCACTGAAGCGCAATTCTTGAACGAATAGTTCCAATTAATCAGTTCTTTTAGTATCAGACACTTAAAACTTAAGACTTAAGAATTAAGAAACACATGACAGCAGTATTTTGTAGTGATAAAACGAAACATTAAAATTATTGAATGTTATTATGTGAACTGTAACATTACTTTAATCAAAATATTTATTCATTACAAGTATTAAGTGAATTGTTAAGATGAATCAGAATCATTCATGTCTTCACAATTCCTGTCCCTGTCCCTGTCCAACACATTTGATTTTGTGATGCTCTACCTCATTATTAATGATGAGCTCAATGGGTCCATGAACCAACTGCTGAAGCACAAATTCGTGGCTCTGGGCAGAAACAGCATAAGAAGCTACTGTTCCCAAGATGCTCTTTGCAGGTTTGATCCACATGCAGGCAGTCAGAGTGGGGAGGGCTGGGATTTCCTGCTTTACAGTGGCATACATGGAAGTGCTGCGTACAGGGAACGAGAGCCTGTAACCCTCTGGAAACTTGTTCTCAGAGAGACCTGAGAGAATAATGTGAGAAACAGAAGGAAAGAGAAGCAGAGAGAGAATGAATGACAAAAAAATTGATTAATTAAACCTAAGCACAGAGAAGGCAACACTGGATAAGACTCAAAAAGCATGTTCCAGGTTCAATAAAAGTTAAGCTCTAAGGACAGCATCTCTGACCTGCTGTCGATTACCACAGAAATCATTTTGACTTATTGTAAAACCAAACAAAAATGTGATAAAAGTATTCCACAGGATTTACAGTGAAAATGCATAACTAAATTGATCTTCTAGTACCACTTCTAAAAGAATGATTTGACAACAGCTCAAATAGTGAACATTTACAGAACAACAAAAATATAAGCTCCTTGTAAAGCATAGAGCTTAACTTGTTTTGAACTCTGAATTATTATAATTCATTTATATTACGCATTCCTTTGTCCATCCACAGAATGAAAATTCTCTCATCATTTACTTAGTCTCGTGTTGTTTCAAAACTGTAAAGAAGGTATTTTGGAGAATGCTATGATCGAAACCACAATGGAGCCCACTGACTTCCATTGTACAGACCAAAGATAAATCAATAAAACGCTGCAGCATACACTCGACACTCAAAATATCTTCTTTTATATTTTACAGGAGAAGAAAAAGAAAGTCATACAGTTTTGTAACAGAACAAAATGACTAATGTAAATGTAAAACATGTGCATGAGTAAACACTGACACAATTGTCGTTTTTGGTTGAACTATATCCCTTTAAGAAGCTTTTGGTAAAACAGGTGTTTTTAATCAATATTTCTTCCAGCCGTAAACCCGACCTCTACCTCACCTTTCTCCAGGCTGCTTATCCGCTGGTGTACAGTGTCCAGTCCGTAGTCAATATGCTCTTGATGTTTCTGTGTCTCTTTCTGCAGCGCTTTCCTCTCTTCCTCCAGCAGTTTTATCTTTCTCTTCAGTTCTCCTTCCAGATCCTCCATTCGTCTCTGCGCAGCTGCCATTGGCATACGAGCAGCACCTGCTGCTTTCTTTGAGCTTGTGTCTGTGTGATTGAACGCTGGTGGTGCCATTTCAGACTGTAAACAAGACAGTGATCATACGACATTTAACTTTAATGTAAAGTAGCCTAAATATTTTGACTATTTGATGTTCTTGTCCTGTGCATAGTGACATAACAACCACACAAATGAATGGTTTATAGGCTATAGATAAACATAAGGCTGAATGTCATCATTTACTCACCCTCAAGTTGTTCCCTGTATAATTTTTTTCCTCTGCTAAACACAAAAGAAGAAGCCTTGAAAAATATAGAGTTTCCGGTCTCAATTGACTTCCATTGTATTTTTTTTTCCGTACTACGGAAGTCAATTGGAACCAGCAATGTTTGGTTTCAAAATAATTATCTTCTTTTGTGTTTAGACAAAGAAAGAAATTCATGCAGATTTGGAACAACTTGAGGGTGAGTAACAATGAGAGAATTAGCCATTTTGGGTAACCTATCCCTTTAAGGAGACCCATTACAAAGCATCACAACACAGTAGCCCACTTCCCCAGTTGCATGCAATAACAAATTCTATTCTATTCTATTCTATTCTGGGAAAACCTCACAGTCATCTGTACCAGCTAGCTTGCAGACCTGTCATTCACAGCTGCAGGAGTCCATAATATGCTTTCAGTGGAGTGTTATATTTCTCATCACTCTCCTGCTGTCACACATGCTGTAGGCTAGTCACTGATCGGAGAATCGTGGGTTACACCCTGAAATATAACTACTGTTTACCATTTCATTTTCTTTTTATATAAAATATAGGTTCTCGTTATGCTCTATTTACCTTCAAGTACTACGTCTAGATTTACATTAGACTGCTAGATTTGGGTTAGATGGAGGTTAATCAGATGCTCTAGAGGTGGTCCTGATGATGGAGATGTAATTTGTTCCTTCTATCGCCTCATAAACCATAAAAACTGCGCACGTAGCCTATATTTCCATGGAAACCCAATCAGGGAGGCGCATCTAGAGCACAGTGATAAATCACGGCAGAGGCGCGCGATCGTACGTGAGCTGAAACACAAGCGATCTGCTCACAGGAGAGATGAAGTTTACGAGCACACTGCAGCACATTTACCGACGTGCTCCTATCAACACACTGATCGTGTGTATCAACAGGTCAGACAGCATCTAACATTTAGCACCAGCTTTATTTTATAAACAGGTATTTATTTTATAATCATGTAAAAAAAAAAAATATTCAAAGTGCTTTTTTAAACACTTTTTTTTTACATTTCTGAATTTAAATTAATTTTGATATTTTTTTTAAATATAATTTTTAAAACAACTGTACAGCGATGGAGAAAACAGACAAAAACGTCTCCACTAAATGGTTTGGAATTTTTGGAAACGAGGAATTTTTGTATCTATATATAACGTAACAAAGTTCAGGGAGCCATTTGTTTTCATGTGATTTCAGATTCATGTTTTGACAAGAAATTTTTACAAATTTACATATTTAGACGTTTTTATAAAAAGGCAAGAATAAGAACAAAGAGCAACCGTAGGAAATCTTATTCATAATTTTAGAAAATACATTTATTAGTTCACAATCTTTTAAAAAATTTATTTATTTGTATGTTATATATATAGCCTATATATATATATATATATATTATATATATTATAATATATATATGTTGTGTTTTGTGTGTTGTGGGTGGTTTTTGTGGTGTGTGTGAACCAACATATTGCAAAACATTTTTGATAGATTTCCCAATATTATCATTATGTACATTTTATCTAGGTCCTGCGCCTTCCTTACCTCCAGTTTCTCAATGCGGTCTTTCATTTGAGTTATGGCATGCACCAGCTCCTCCATCGCATGAGTGCTCCGCATCGAGGACCCCGCATCGTCCCGCATCATGATTTGCTCCTTATTCTCTTTCCGCGCATCCCCAAGCCCCGCGCTCCGTTCCGGAACCCTGCGTCCCTTCAAGCCGCTCTCGCATTCCGAGAGCTTTCCCGTTAGCTCCCGTATGGTTCTCTGATCCGTGAGGATCTCATCCTTCTGCTGCAGGACGGTCTGCCGGAGCTCCTCGGCGGTGGTGCGCAGGTACCCCCAGTCCTCTCCCGCGTATAACGACGGGTCGTCCGCTTGTTGCTGAAAGTTTTTGGGGTTGCACTCACCGGCGGGGACAGGGGTGCAGATGAGTCTGCTGTAGGTGACCTGCTGCTCGCTGCCTCCGGTCCCTAGTCCCGTTAAACCGTAGAAGGTTGGCGCCTCCGGTCCTCCTCGTTCCCTGCTGGTCGCATCGGTACCGTGAAGAGCGTGCAGCGGTCCTGCTCGGGCCACGGACCCGGTGGAAAACGCCTTCCCGGTTGCGTCCGGTGAGAGTGAATGGTTGTCAGCCAGGGGCTGCGCTGCGACCGCGGATGCCGGTGGAGATCCGCTGTGAACCGCGGCGATGATGCATATAACCGCTCCGATAAACGCCACCATCCCGGCGGCCAAAATGACAACGATGAACTTCAGGGTGGCGGTTAAAAAAATCAGTGATGATAAGAAACAAAAGATAAAGGGGAGATATGGACCTTAAGAGTGAATTAAGTTCATCAGTAAATTTTTCAGCGCTCGAAATCAACAGCTTTTCCTCTGTAATGTGCCTGTCCACGCGCAGGACGCGTCTCTCTATGTCTCCATCTCATTACCGTGGGGACAACAAGAGGTGGGGGCTTAGCTTGCACATCAGGGGTGGGCTGCACTTGCGAGGGAGGTGGAGGCAGCACCCGCCTCATGTCAGACCAATGTGAGACTTCATATAGCATAGTGTGAAAAAAACCCTGGAGTGCTTAGGAAAGCAAGTATGCAGGATACAAGATAGGGGTCTGCGTCGGTCTAACCATCTCATCCATACTAACTCTTATCCATACTATAGGGAGACTGGGAAAATTTGATTACATGATCTAAAACTGTTTTTCTTTTTAGGTTTTAGACTAAAATTCTGTCATCATTTACTCAACCTTGTTCCAAATCAGTATGTTTCTTTCTTCTGTTCACCACAAAAGAAGATATTTTGAAGAATGTTGGTAATCAAACAGTTGACGGTAGCCACTGACTTCCATAATATTTTTATCATTTCCATAGTATTGGTTTCCCACGAATAGCTAAGTTGGAGCCACCATCCAGCAGGCAGTTGAACTGCTCAGAACCAACGCAGGACTCATGAACAACTATCACAAAACAGAAAAACAGCCATGGATCATCCAGGAAACGACACAGATTCAAGGGTATGTAAACTTTTGAACGGGGTCAGTTTTTATAAATTCAGTTATTATTTTTTCTTGTGGAGTACTTATAAACATATGTTATGTGAAATAGCTTATTCAGGACAGTACTAAATAAAAAATAACATGCAAGTTTCATGAGCTCTCTTATTTTGTTAAAATTATTAACATATTTGCATATTCTGCAAGGGGTATGTAAACTTATGAGCACACACAACTGTATATGTGTCTGTGTGTGTGTTTTTAAATTAAGAATACAAATGCAAAAAGTATAAATTTAGTATGCAAAACCTATGGTGCCGTCAGTGCTGTTAGATTTTGAATAGCGAACATTCTCACAATATCAGATTTTCAAAATTCATTGCAACATTTCTGAAAATATATAGTTTACAAAAGTTTATAAAAACCAAAAAGAGATGGCACACATAAGACTTTATTCTCAACAAAACAAACTTTCAATGAAATCTTTCAATGAAAACTGGTTTATGGAAGCAAACAAAAAGATAAAAAATAACTAGACAATTGCAACTTACACTCTAAAAAATGCTGGGTTAAATATAACCCAGCACTGGGTTAAAACGTGACAAACCCAGCTGGGTCAAAACAGCCCAATAGCTGGGTTTGTCCTTTTTTAACCCAGCGCTGGGTTATATTTAACCCAGCATTTTTTAGAGTGTAATTTCTCACAAGTCATATTTGCAAGATATAAACTCAGAATTGTGAGATACAAACTTGCAATTGTGAAAAAGTAGAATTGAATAACTCACAATTATAATACCATTTTTATTTTTTATTTTGTGGTAGAAACACAAAAAAACTGATGTGAGATGTAAACTCAGAATTCAGAAGAAAAAATTCAGAGAACAGCGAGAACAGAGAACATCTCGCAATTCTAAGTTTAAATATCGCAATTCCAAAAAAAAACTGAATTGTGAGATGTTTAAATTACTTGAAACTGAGTTTCTAACAATAATAATAAATAACAAAAAATTTTAATTTTTTTTGTAATAAAAACAAGTTGCGCCAACATATTTGTACACCCTCCTGTCCTCATTAATGAGCATCCCAGCAGGTAAGTGTCGAAACCTTGGAATTCCCCTTGATCCCACACTGTCCCTGGTGAAGCGTGAAATCACCCGAGCACAGGGAGAGATTAGTGTCCTGGATAAGCATGACCTCATCATTTCACATGCTGCAAGTCACCCTTTTATGTGTAATCCACCTCCACCTCCACACACACACACACACACACACACACACACACACCCACACCACGCGTGAGTAGGCTGAGAAAAAATCGTGCATAAAGACCTGGGCCAACGGCAAGCAATTACACAGATTTATATCATATATCCTAACGATCATGTTTTATTTGGGGATTTCTGTCTTTCCTGGAGGCTTTATGTTAATTTTGACACTTTAAAGGGGTCATATGATGCGATTTCAAGTTTTCCTTTCTCTTTGGAGTGTTACAAGCTCATTGTGCATAGATAAGATCCCTAAAGTTGCAAAGACTAAAGTCTCAAAACCAAAGAGGTATTCTTTATCAAAGGTAAGACTCTGCCACGCCCCCCTACACACGGCTTGTTCTAACATGCTCCCACATATCTACCTCACTATGTGGAATATTTGCATAATTCGCCCAAATGTGCACGCAAAGAAAGAAGGCGTTGTTTCAGTAACGCAGTTAGTGTTGAAGCAGTCATGTCAGGGAGACACTGTGTGATTCAGTGTGAAAGCAAAAGCTCTTTATTTGGCCTTCCGGAAGTAGATGCATTAGGAATCTTTAAGATTACTTACAACAGAGCAGCAATGCATTTTATGGACAACCGTTTCATTAACCTAGGAGAGGAGGTACAGTGTGAAAAAAAGGATTTAGTCAGCCACCAATTGTGCAAGTTCTCCCACTTAAAAAGATGAGAGAGGCCTTTAATTTTCATCATAGGTATACCTCAACTATTAGAGACAAAATGAGAAAAAAAAATCCCAGAAACACATGTAGTATTTTTTTAAAGAATTTAGTTGCAAATTATGGTGGAAAATAAGTATTTGGTCCATAACAAAATTTCATCTCAATACTTTGTTATATACCCTTGGTTGGCAATGACAGAGGTCAAACGTTTTCTGTAAGTCTTCACAAGTTTTCACACACTGTTGCTGGTATTTTGGCCCATTCCTCCATGCAGATCTCCTCTAGAGCATAATGTTTTGGGGCTGTCGCTGGGCAACATGTATTTTCAACTCCCTCCAAAGATTTTCTATGGGGTTGAGATCTGGAGACTGGCTAGGCCACTCCAGGACCTTGAAATGCTTCTTACGAAGCCACTCCTTCGTTGCCCGAGCGGTGTGTTTGGGATCATTGTCATGCTGAAAGACTCAGCCACGTTTCATCTTCATTGCCCTTGCTGATGGAAGGAGGTTTTTACTCAAAATCTCATGATACATGGCCCTATTCATTCTTTCGTTTACACAGATCAGTCCCTGGTCCCTTTGCAGAAAAACAGCCCCAAAGCATGATGTTTCCACCCCCATGCGTTACAGTAGGTATGGTGTTCTTTGGATGTAACTCAGCATTCTTTCTCCTCCAAATACGAGTTGAGTTTTTACCCAAAAGTTCTATTTTGGTTTCATCTGACCATATGACATTCTCCCAATCCTCTTCTGGAACATCCAAATTCTCTCTAGCAAACTTCAGACGGGCCTAGACATGTACTGGCTTAAGCAGGGGACACATCTGGCACTGCAGGATTTCAGTCCCTGGCAGCGCAGTGTGTTACTGATAGTAGCCTTTTTTACTTTGGTCCCAGCTCTCTGCAGGTCATTCACTAGGTCCCCCCGTGTGGTTCTGGATTTTTGCTCACAGTTCTTGTGATCATTTTGACCCCACGGGGTGATATCTTGCGTGGAGCCCCAGATCGAGGGAGATTATCAGTGGTCTTGTATGTCTTCCATTTTCTAATAATTGCTCCCACAGTTGATTTCTTCACACCAAGCTGCTACCTATTGCAGATTCAGTCTTCCCAACCCGGTGCAGGTCTAAAATTTTGTTTCTGGTGTCCTTTGACAACTCTTTGGTCTTGGCCATAGTGGAGTTTGAAGTGTGACTGTTTGAGGTTGTGGACAAGTATCTTTTGTGAGGCAGTAGGTTGTGAGATGGAATTTGGGGGGATTTTGAATAGGTGGGAGATGAAGGGAGTTGGGGGAGGAAGGTTTTATTGAGGTTGTGGACAGGTGTCTTTTTATACTGATAACGAGTTCAAACAGATTCCATTATTACAGGTAACGAGTGGAGGACAGAGGGGCCTCTTAAAGAAGAAGTTACAGGTCTTTGAGGGCCATAAATCTTGCTTGTTTGTAGGTGATCAAATACTTATTTTACAGAGGAATTTTCCAATTAATTCTTTAAAAATCCTACATGTGATTTTCTGGATTTTTTTTTTCCTCATTTTTTCTCTCATAGTTGAGGTATACCTATGATGAAAATACAGGCCTCTCTCATCTTTTTAAGTGGGAGAACTTGCACAATTTGGTGGCTGACTAAATACTTTTTTTGCCCCACTGTAAATTCTGACTTTGCTGTGCCAATCTGGCGCTTCTGAATCATCTACTGTTTTGTTATTAGTTTACGTATTTTCTATTGACTGTTCAAATGCTGAGTTTGGTGCATCGGTGTGTGTGTGTGACAGAAGTGAGAGAGCGAGTAACATCACAGTGGAGTCGATGTCTTCACCGTGTCTTTGTACTGCAAACACATACCAGCTTCATCACGGTGTGATGTCACGCGACTCTGTTCCCCTTCCGGGCTCTGTCTTTACATTTACTATAAAAGATAAAGCTCGCGATTATAGTTAGGGGCGTTACATTTCCGACAAGTGCGTGCGGTGTTCGGCCAATCACGATTCTCGGGGTCAGCTGGCAACTCAGCGCAGACTGTGCTTGTCGGAAGGAGGGACTTTGTAGAAACTAAGCGTTTGAGAGAGGCGGGGCATATAGGACCTACAATAATGTACAGTATTTTTTTTAAATAATGTGTTTTTTGAACATTAAATAATGTCAACATATTCTGTTACACCAATACACAAAATAATGATCTTTAAAAAAAGCATCATATGACCCCTGTAAACTACAAATTGTGGATGGTGGCTCCAATTTAGCTGTTTTTTGCCTATACACTCTAAAAAAATGCTGGATTTTTTTTTTTTGGTTTTTTTAAATTTTTTTTTTTTTTTTTTGTTTTTTGTGTTTTTTTTTTTTTTTTTTTTTTTTTTATTTTTTAATTTTTTTTTTGTTTTTTTTTTTTTTGTAAAATTATTTTTTTTTTTTTTTTTTTTTTTTTTTTGGGTTTTTTAATTTTTTTTTTTTTTTTTTTTTTTTAATTTTTTTTTTTTTTTTTTTTTTTTGTGGGGGGTTTTTTTTTTTTTTTTTCAATCACCCGTGCTGGGTTAAAAAGGGACAACCGGCCAGACTATTTTGGGTTGTTTTGACCCAGCGGTTGGGATGTTTTGAACCCAACTGCTGGGTCAAAACAACCCAATAGCTGGGTTTGTCCCTTTTTAACCCAGCATTTTTTAGAGTGTAGTTCCCAAACACTCTGGATTAGAGATAGTTTGGATTCAGTGATGGAAGACAGGCTGTCAGATTTAAGGATTCTTTTATCCATCTGGGAAGAGTAGCTTTAAAAAAATGGCTCTTCTAATTTCAAAACCTCCTTGATTAAAATAGCATTGTGTTGGTGTTATTGCATAATGAAATCAAATTCAATGAGTTCAGAGATGTTTGATTGGATCAAAGTGAATAGGAATTTTTTTTTAATGTGTATGAATTCATCCTGTTATTGCCGTTACATAATCAGAAAAGACGATCTAGTCACCATCTTCTCTCACTGCCACCATCATTCTCATCTAGAAAATGAACATCCTCCAACACCCTGTTCTGTCACTTAAAACGTCAGCCATGATCATCCATAAACTTTCTTTGTGAATTCCTAGTAAGTCGAGTGATTAAACTTCTATTATTGAGATCTATTATTGAGATTTATTGGCCACAAGTACAGCCTTATGGGCCTGGATTTGATTCATTGTGTTCAGTGGAGCTTGTGGTTGCCAGCTGCTGTTTTGGAAAAATGTGCAGCAGAGGTAAGAGAGGGAGAGGAGAGGGAATACTATTCCTGATTTCATTAAAAGCTAAAGTGGGACAGAAGTCTAAGAATGGAGTGTATCACTCTAAAACAGATAGACTGACTGTGGGGTGTAAGAAAGACTAAGAAGGCCACTGCCTGGCTATATAAAACATACCTGAGCTGAGGACAACTGGATTTCACAGTATTACAACAACATTCAGTAGCATAGCAGGTTAAACAATATAACCTTGAAAATGGCCTTCTAAAATGGCCTAACATCAATACAATGTATTCTCTATACTCACTCTTCTTAATCCTCAATGTACAAATTAAGTTTCTTCACGGCCAATGGCAAGATGATAAAACCTTTTCCTCTTCAGGGAGCAGATTATTGTTGTTGCTTTTAAAGTGTTTTAGTGCTGCCCTCTAGTGGGCAGTAACCAGAGGTGTAAAGAGTACCAAAAAACCATATGTGAGTAAAAGTACAGAGACCTTACAGTGAAAATTACTCCACTACACGTTACAAGTCCCCAATTCCAAAACAACTTGAGTAAAGGCCTTAGGGTGGGTTGTACCAATAAGGATTAATCTTAAATCTAGATTAAATCAAGGTTTATCTAGTAATTCTGTTGCACCAAACTTTAAACCTTGTTTAAAAATAACAGGTTTACCTTTAAACCATCACCTTGATCCTGGATTTAATTATATTTACGATAGATTAACTTTATCCTGTTGCTCCCATAACTTTAAACTCAGATTTAAATCTCAATTAGGGATTAATTTTAAATTTACAGGTGAGTAAATTGAGTAGTATCACGTCTTTTATAGCAGAAATAAACTGCTGCAGGAAAAGCTAGGTGCCATGCAATATGTAATGTGTAATTGCAACACTCATTTCAAATGTAGTGGATTAAAGAGTACAGATACTCATTCAAAATGTAGTGAAGAGAGTAAAAGTTGCTAATATATTTGATACTCAGTACAACTACAAAGTATCCAAAAAGATACTCAAGTACAGTAGCTAACTACATTTACTCCAATACTTTACACCTCTGGCGAACATAAGCCCCTGAAATCACAGCAGCTGGCACACTTAAAGGGTTAGTTCACCCAAAAATGAAAATTCTGTCATCAATTACTCAACCTCATGTCGTTCCAAACCTGTAAGACCTTCATTCATCTTCGGAACACAAGGAGGAGGTGGTTGATGCAGCTAGAGCTCTCTGACCCTCCCATAGACAGCAATGTAATTACCACGATCAAGGTCCAGAACCGTAGCAAGGAGATCGGTAAAATAGTCCATGTGACATCAGTGGTTCAACTTTAATTTTATGAAGCTACGAGAATTTTTTTTTTTGTGCAAAGAAAACAAAAATAACGACTGTATTCAACAATTCGTCTCCTCCGCGCCACCCTGGCGCCATTTTTGAGAATATCCACTGAACGCAAACAGAGTATGCTATTCTGTGTCAGCTGCGCCACACAGATACGCGGTTTTTATGTATTTACGCTTTGATTTGAATGAAAACAACATATCCGCGTGATGCAGCTAACACAGAACAGCATACGCTGTTTTACGTCCAGCGGATATTCTCCAAAATGGCGTGTTTTCTTACAAGAGGTTGGATTATTCATGTGCTATCAGTCAACTTCAGCTACGGACAGTGTTTGGACATTGATGTACTACAGATAAGACTTTCACACACATCAACTTTCACATGACAAAATCCTACAGTCTTACAGTGCTTTTTTTTTTTTTTTTTTTTTACTTTTGTGTATTTACATTTTTGGTTATATGTAACTGTATTAACCTGAACTGAATGTTTTCTATTTTTTATTGAATAAATTGATTTGAAATCCCTTTGACTACTGTACATTTTTGACAATACAGACATTAGTTACAGTGGGGCAAAAAAGTATTTAGTCAGCCACCAATTGTGCAAGTTCTCCCACTTAAAAAGATGAGAGAGGCCTGTAATTTTCATCATAGTTATACCTCAACTATGAGAGACAAAATGAGAAAAATAAATCTAGAAAATCACATTGTAGGATTTTTTAATAATTAATTGGTAAATTCCTCGGTAAATAAGTATTTGGTCACCTACAAACAAGCACGATTTCTGGCTCTCACAGACCTGTAACTTTCTTCTTTAAGAGGCTCCTCTGTCCTCCACTCGTTACCTGTATTAATGGCATCTGTTTGAACTCGTTATCAGTATAAAAGACACCTGTCCACAACCTCAAACAGTCACACTCCAAACTCCACCATGGCCAAGACCAAAGAGCTGTCAAAGGACACCAGAAACAAAATTGTAGACCTGCACCAGGCTGGGAAGACTGAATCTGCAATAGGTAAGCAGCTTGGTGTGTAGAAATCAACTGTGGGAGCAATTATTTGAAAATGGAAGACATACAAGACCACTTATAATCTCCCTCGATCTGGGGCTCCACGCAGAGATCTCACCCCGTGGGGTCAAAATGAAAACAAGAACTGTGAGCAAAAATCCCAGAACCACACGGGGGTACCTAGTGAATGACCTGCAGAGAGCTAACAGAGAAAGTAACAAAGGCTACCATCAGTAAAACACTGCGCCGCCAGGGACTCAAATCCCGCAGTGCCAGACGTGTCCCCCTGCTTAAGCCAGTACATGTCCAGGCCCGTCTGAAGTTAGCTAGAGAGCATTTGGATGATCCAGAAGAGGATTGGGAGAATGTCATATGGTCAGATGAAACCAAATAGAACTTTTTGGTAAAAACTCACTTGTCGTGTTTGGAGGAGAAAGAAAGCTGAGTTTCATCCAAAGAACACCATACCTACTGTGGAGCATGGGGGTGGAAACATCATGCTTTGGGGCTGTATTTCTGCAAAGGGACCTGGACGACTGATCCGTGTAAATGAAAGAATGAATGGGGCCATGTATCGTGAGATTTTGAGTGAAAACCTCCTTCCATCAGCAAGGGCATTGAATATGAAACGTGGCTGGGTCTTTCAGCATGACATGATCCCAAACACACCGCCCGGGCAACGAAGGTGTGGCTTCGTAAGAAGCATTTCAAGGTCCTGAGTGGCCTAGCCAGTCTCCAGATCTCAACCCCATAGAAATCTTTGGAGGGAGTTGAAAATCCGTGTTTCCCAGCGACAG
The DNA here is from genome assembly GCA_018155175.1 of Sinocyclocheilus anophthalmus. NCBI lineage: Eukaryota > Metazoa > Chordata > Actinopteri > Cypriniformes > Cyprinidae > Sinocyclocheilus > Sinocyclocheilus anophthalmus. The sequence goes on along the minus strand of JADLZN010008552.1, from coordinate 62,510 downwards.
CCCCAAAACATTACTGCTCTAGAGGAGATCTGCATGGAGGAATGGGCCAAAATACCAGCAACAGTGTGTGAAAACCTTGTGAAGACTTACAGAAAACGTTTGACCTCTGTCATTGCCAACAAAGGGTATATAACAAAGTATTGAGATGAAATTTTGTTATTGACCAAATACTTATTTTACAGAGGAATTTTCCAATTAATTCTTTAAAAATCCTACATGTGATTTTCTGGATTTTTTTTTCTAATTTAGTCTCTCATAGTTGAGGTATACATATAATGAAAATCACAGGCCTCTCTCATCTTTTTAAGTGAGATAACTTGCACAATTGGTGGCTGACTAAATACTTTTTTTCCCCACTGTATGTGGTGACTGCATCCATTTCAGATGTATAATAACTGTTATCCCAAAGACCTAAGTTATAGTAGCTGGAAAGTATTTAAAGTGAAACCGATGTATTGTTGTAGATTAATAGTGTGGGCCCTGTGTGGGCATAGTGAGGGCTGCCCATGCAGCCTGCTGGGGGCCCTAAGGCTAGCCCTAAGTGGGCTCGTAAAGGGCCAGTGCAGGCTTATTTGCAGGGTACTCTCACGAGAACCAAGTTTTGTTTACAGCAAAGGAAAACCAGTCTCCTCTTGGCTTATATCAAAATCTTCTAACATTCTTCTTTACAAATCCTCGTTTTGTACTTCTAATTAGTTTTGTTTTGCTCTCTCCTCTGTGCTTCCACGTTCGTCTCTTCTCACTGGAGCTTACGTTATCCTACGTCCTACTTTATCCGCTGGAACGCCGCTCTCTCATGAACACGTGTAAGACAGTTAGCAGAAGATTGAGATTACGGTTTATAAAGTTTTAAATATGAACATTTGTCTTACAAAACTGCATTGATTCACTTCAGGAGCCAAGTGGAGCAATTTTTTATGAAGGATGGATGCACTTTTTTGAGTGTGGAGAAGAAGGCATGAGCTACAACAAATATTAAAACATTTTAACAAAAGGTGGAAAATCTGTAAGTGATTAAATGTGCAATTATCTATGTTTATAGACTCGAGTGATGAAGATACAAACAGATGTGCAGCAGATGATTCAGGACAGAATGAAAAAGATTCAAGACATCAAACACTCAGCAGAACTCAGAAAAGTGAGCCTAGATTATTGACATTTTAATAATCTGAATGGTTTCATTTGCTTTGTAAATTAATGTGCTGAATTACAAATAAAAAATTAAATGTGTTGATTGACCGTTATTAGCAAAACACAGAGAAAGAGAAAGCTGAAAGCAATGAGTTCTTCACTGCTCTGATGCGCTCCATTGAGAGATGTCAGGCTGAGCTGCTGGAGAAGCAGAAAGTAGCAGAGAAACAGGAAGAAGGGCTCATTGAAGAGCTGCAGCAGGAGATCACTGATCTTAAGAGGAGAGCCACTGAGCTGGAGCAGCTCACACACTGAAGATCACCTCTACCTCATACAGGTCAGTGTCCACTGTCTCTGTGCTCAGTGGGAATGCAGAATGTTAAGAGATTTCTCCTCTTTCCTCTTGTAGAGTTACCCATCCCTGTGCTGTCCTTTAATCACCAAGCAGTGGCCTGAGATCCATGCTAACACTCCTGTAAATATGAACACCAGAGCAGCTCTGACTCAGCTGCAGCAGACTCTAGATGAGAAACTCAGTGAAACCGATAATTGAAAAACAATTTATATTGATACATTGCATTCAAGTGAATCCATGACTTTGAAGTTGTTTGCACAAACCATGCTCATTATCACCATACTGTCTGAGCAACTGGAGAGTAAATATATAACATATAATATATAACAGTGTATGTTTTTTTTTCTTTTGACAATAATTTTCTAAAGGAAATAAAGGGAGAAACTTAACAAGCCTAATTCCCAGTTGGAAAAAGATAAAGTGTATAACTATAATAAAATCTGAGAGTATCTTTTTTTTTTTTTACAAAACAGTTTTTAAAATACGACAAACAAGATGCACAAAGTACAAAATGACATCATGAAGATAAAATGAGATGAAATGGGAGAACCACATCTGTAGTAAGAAAAAAGAGAGAGAAAAATCAAAGCAGAGACATAAGCGGGGTTTCCATCTCTCGATTCTGATGCGATACTTCAAAATGCGCGTAAAAGCACGGTGATGGAAACCCAGACATAGGCTACATTACTGAGAATATACTGTATATTTGTAAACAACAAAGAATATGTATTAATCTTTCATAAATACAGTTTCTTAACCAAATTTGTGTAACCCAAAACCTCATTTTTTTTTAAATCTTTTTTTTTTATCCACAGAGCTTAAGAGGATGATCTTACATGCAGGTACAATGTGTGATATGCACAGATCTCTCACTTTCACAAACAATAAACTCATAAACTCTTAAAATACATCAAAATCTGAAGATGTCATTCATATTTTCTGATCTCTCTCAGTGGATGTGACTCTGGATTCTGAGACAGCTCATCCAAATCTCATCCTGTCTGATGATGGAAAACAAGTGAGCTTTGGAGACATTAAGCGTGAAGTCCCGGACAACCCAGAGAGATTTGATCAATGTGTCATTGTACTGGGAAAAGAGGGATTCTCTGCAGGAAGTTTTTATTTTGAGTAGCCAATGAAGAGGAAGACTGAATGGGATTTAGGAGTGGCCAGAGAATCTGTCATAAGGAAAGGAGACATTACACTAAGTCCTCAAAATGGATACTGGGCTATATGGCCGAGGAATGGGAATGAATTTGAAGCACTTGAAAACTCCTCTCTGAGAGTGAAGCCTCAGAAGGTGGGGGTGTTTGTGGATTATGAGGAAGGTCTGGTTTCCTTTTATGACGTGGAGGCAAGGTCTCATAGCTACTCTTTCACTGACCAGACATTTACTGGGAAACTTTATCCATATTTTAGCCCACTGACAAATGAAGATGGTACAAACTCAAGCCCACTGATAATCCTACCTGTCAATTACATTGAATGAATGTTAACCCATATATGAAAACAAAAAATATTACAGGAACAACCTGCTCTGCTTCGGTTTACAAGATTAAACACCGATGCATTGGCATTCAAAAAACCCAGTCTGCTTCTGCATCTGGATTGATGTGTACACGGACAAGTGGATTAATACAAACACTGACACATCCCTGAGCTGTTACTAACATGAATGTTTTTTTTTTTACCCATCTCCACCTGTGAAAGTAAAATTACATGTAAAATGTTGTTACTATGTGGATTAGATGAGGTTAAATGTCTGGTCTGTAGAACTGCAGAATACGTTGACAATATTTAATCTTCCATACTGTAAATCTATTCCCTAAATTACACTTGTTAACTGTATTGGTTTGTATTGACATGATCGGTACACTGTAAAAAAAATTCCATAAAATTTACGGTAAAAAACCGGCAGCTGTGGTGGCCGGAATTTTGCCGTTAAAAATATGGTAGCAACATTTTAGGTTTTACGGTTTTAACTTAAATTTACAGTTAAATACCGTAATTTCATTAACTGATATAATGTTAATATACCAACCTACTGAAGTACTGAAATCTGTTTTGCACGATAAAGTCACATGATGAACCAAAGCCCATCACAAGCAGCTTTTAAATAATAACATATAGAAGGTGCAGTGTCATTCACACAAACACTAAACACCATCATGATAACACACATGAAACTGAAATAATGCAATAAACATTAATTTAACAACATTAGGTGTAACATACAACCCTAATATACAAAACTGATAAGAAAAAACTAAGAAGAAACATAGTTATTTCAACAAAAAAACATCAAATTTGAAATGTAACAGGGAATTCTGGGAATGTCAATTTACGATTATTCACTGTAAATTATACGGTCTTTTTCACTTCCAAAAACGGTATACTACCATAAAATTACATGTAATGTCCAATACAGTTTTTCACCGTATATAGTAGGGGAATGTACCGTTAACCATTTAACAGGTTTTTACTATAGCATTTTTACAGTATTTTACCGTTAAATTCATGGTCCTTTTTTACAGTGTATGTATACAAATGAACACTGGATAATTAGCAAACTCACAAATGCAATTCCTTTATTAAAACAGGGTCAGTGAGCTTAGCTACACTTCTACTTCAAAGACGGTACAAAAATTGGCATGATTTTCAACACTTTGTCAATTACAAATCTGTACACAATACATAATCAAAGCATAATTATCATTTTGCTATGGCCAGTACAGAAAAAAATCAAGCATGAAGTTATTATATTTACAACTAAAACGACCAAATCAAAAGGACATCGAATGCATAAATCATTGACACAATCATCACTGGCTAACAAGCGGTTTCAGACAGAAGGTGAAAAAAGAAAGAAAAAGGTTCACACAGGGTTCAAAAATTATTTACATTTAAAACAATCGGCATGAGATGAAGTTTATAACTCAGAACATATAATAATGGAGATGAAGAATATATTCCCTATTTCTCTCAAACACACAATCACTATTGAAGCCCGATCAATGTCAAACTGCACAGAACAGATCAGAAGTTACACAGTGAACTAAGGGCTCATTCACAAACATTTGGGGCATTAATGATCTGAGCATATTCTGTGTGCTTTATAAGTCTCAGCTGACACTACAGATCAGGTTGCATGTTGGCCTGATAGTTGTGCCTGAAAGTTTGAAGGTTCACTAGAAGTTGAAGTCTTATGTAGCTAGTCCAGTATATTAGCCAATTATAAGGTGTTTGGTTGACGTAGAATGAAAACTCAGGAAATACAGTTAGAAACTTTCCATTAAAATCTATAGGATATTTAATTGTCTTAGGAAATCAAGTAAGTCGAGTTAGAAAGGAAGTGAGAACAGTCTGAAGGACTGTGATGGGTCTGCTGGATGTTATTTGAACGCTCTAGGATGAGTTAACCTAGGTGTGTACAGTATAATAGTACATTACATTGGCTTTGTCAAGGCAACATAATAAAAGGATTAACACAATGCTTTGTATATAAAAGTAATGGGAAAGTCATGTCCATTCTGACGTACATGAAACCGGAGCTGCACGCACTTTCTTAGAAATTAATACCACATATTCAAACTTCACTCAAATGAATCACACCAAAATAAGAACTATGTATGATCAGTTTGAAAATATTTACATATTCAACAACTCTTCCTTTGCACAAAGGCACGAGTGCATTAACATTTAATCTTTTTAAATAACACAAACATGAAAACATGCATTCTAAGTGCTGAGAAATGTTCAATTCCTCAAATTTGCCATTTAAAAAAAAAAAACAGAATTTGGCTAAACAAACAATATGGCTGAACAAACAACTCCATTACAATAAAGATCCATTTTATGCAGGTCAACGGGAGAGTGTGTCCTTAAAACATCCTCATCATGGAGGTTTGAGCTAAACTGTCGGCAGATGTGGAGGAATAATAAGAGTCAGGATTCAACGGGATAAACAGAATGATGCCCTGAACTCAGAGCCAATCTCCTGACAGGGATTTTGAGAGGAAATCTTGATTCTCAATCCCTCTCCATGCACAAGTCTTGGAGTGCTGGTTAAGTGGGATTACAGGGGAGGCCATAGGGATCAGAAGATTCAGAGTTTGCTGAAAATAGCAGGGATTTGGGACCAACAATGTTGGCGCAAGCTGCAGAGAGCAGGACTGAGAGCTTGATCTCGATGACATAAATAGATATTCATAAGCAACTAAATAAAAACAATACAAGACAAAACCATAACATTTTAAGAGAAGCTTCAAGCACAAAGTACACAAGTTGTTATAACCTACTCTGAAACAGACCAAAAATGCGATCCAAAAATTAACACGGTAATGAGGTTACACATTGAATAGCTTCCATTTTAAATAGCAACATCACATAAATTAAGGTTAATTAATGTAATCTATAGTGGCGCTTCTGGTGATTCATTTTTGAGTCGGTCAATTCCTGACTTTAAAATAAGGTTTAAATAATGTACATAACAGGCTTGTAGGACATTGAGAACAAGGCACACCAAGAACATAAGGGAAACTGAGCTCAGTTTATGACCCTAAGCAAAGCCCTAAATATTATGTTTGGCCACAGCAAAAGTTTCCATATCAATGACATCACCGTCCACTTCATCAGGCTAGTGTTTCGCTTGTGTCTCTTATTATTTAAACTCTGACACTGGCTTGCATCAAACCCCATGGGGTTTAAACTTCAGTTCTCATTAAAGCCTAGCTGGAGGGTAGAGACCATTCCAACCACATCAGGACTAGATCAAAAGCTCGCTTTTCCCAGAAGGCTCTTCGGCAAAGTCTTAGCAAATACTCATTCTCTGGATTCAAAGTCGCAGACTCCACAGTCTCTCTGCTGAGATTTATCTATCCCTGTCGATAAAGAGAGAGCAGGATGATACTAAAGTGATTCCTGTGATGGCTAGGCGACAGAGATAGAGCGCTTAGATGATCTTATTGACTTCATTTGAGCTCAAAGCTTTTTGCAGCGCAATAATTTAGTCTCTTCTACAAAAGGGCACTTCAGTTAGAGACAAAAGAGCTTAATCTGAACAAATTTGTGTTTAAAAAGGTAGAAAACAACATTAACATAAATACACTAGTCAATCAGTTAACAGAGATTTCCAGCTAAATTAAAGGGGGGAATCTAGAAAAAGCACAGAAGGAACTCATTGCCTACTGGCTTAGGTTCCTGGAGTTTAACATTGAGCATTAAATCTGCATTTCAGCTTAGCAACAAAAAAACTCCTTCGCTCACCTGAGTATTTCTTACTGTATAACTATTAACAGAAACCTTGGCGAAAGGGACAGTGGGCAGGACAGCACTATAAACACTTGGCAGATAGGTATGACTGAGCGAAAATATACACGTTTGACACAGACGGTTGAGTTGTTGACCACAGATGTTGTTATTCTGCTTCATTATAAAAGGTACTGGCTGTGGGGAATGGGGATACTTAAAGGTGGAGGTGTTTGTGTCAGGAGTCCTGCCATATGCCATAGCCTAACTAAAAATAAAAATAACCAGGGTCCAGATTAACTGACGGGTGAATTGAGAATGTTTTATGGCTATAAATATTTCTTACAAGCAAAGAAACTGCATTCTGCTGTTCTAATGACAATATAGTTGTTTTCCTTTTGAATATTCAACAATTACTGCAGGTAATTTCACAAAAAAATGGCCCCGTTGAAGGTCAATAAATTACCAGCCAAATGTGCTATTAATTGTATTAATTTGGACCCTAAAATATACTTTTAATATAATACATATCTAAAAAGGTCTTAAATCGAGCCCCCAGTTGTGGTTTACAGCACAATTCAATGTTATTGATGCTCTACATCATACATTCACTCACAGAAATAATTGAAAATGCTACAGTAAATAAAATCCAATATGGGATTGAGTATGATGATGCAGATAATACTTGGTTTATATTATATACTGCTGTTCAAAAGCTTAGGATCAGTAAAATATATATATATTTTTTTTTTTTTAAAGAAATTTGTACTTTGAGCAAAGATGCACTAAATTGATGAAAGACTTGTACATTGTAACAAAACAAATTTTTTTTTACTTTATATTCATCAAATAATCCTGAAAAAAATGTATCAAAGTTTCCACAAAAATATTATGTAACAACTGTTTTTAACATTGCAAGAAATGTTTCTTGAGCACCAAATTAGGATAATTTCTGAAGGATCGTGTGACATTAATGATTGCAGTAATGGCTGCTGAAAAGTCAGCTTTGCCATCATAGAAATAAAAAAAAATGTAAATGTTAAAATAGAAGACAGTTCTAAACTCTAATAACATTTAACAATACTGTTTGTATGTTTGTAAAATCTTACCAACGCCAACATTTTGAACAGTAGTGTATACATACAAACCAACCAACCAACCAACCAACCAGTAATGATATAATATATATGGAATAAATACCATACAGGAAGTTGCTTGGCACATCTTTAAAGAAGCCATTGGTGAGCAAATTCATCCTCAGAAAAGTCCATGTGTTCTGATTAACACGGAGCCCCCCCCCCCCCCCAAAAAAAGCCTTATTCAGAGACATTCTTTCATGGTTATAAAAGTCATGGCACAGTGTTGTAGAGTGGACAGCTTGGCCACATCTCTTAACAAAGACTCGCATGAGCACCAGGCAGCTGAAACTGTAAACAAACTACTAATAACCCTCCTAAAATCCCTTCTGAAGGCTGGAGGAGGCCGTATCTGTGGTGTCCGCACTCATGTTTTGTTGGGGTGTTGCTTTGGCTGTTTTGTGTCGTGTTGAGCTGATATATTTTTGGGGTAGCAAGGAGGAGGAGTAGCGGACGGCGGATGACAGAACTCCTTGATCGTTACGGTGAGGAGGTTAGCTGTGATGTCCGTGACGACCACATTGGCACATTGGGAGGTCATGTCAGGATGCCAGTCAAAATCTTCCTCTTCCTCCGACGGTTCCTCCGACACGGGCACCTCTGGGACCTTGAGCGGATGACGGCCAGAGAAGGGATGGCGTCGCCGCAATCGCCTGTCCATTTCATGAGGTACGGAAAGGTCCAGGATGTGTTCGTTGTCTTCTGAGGATGACGAGGCAGAGGACGATGAGGAAAACATAGGAGAAGATGGAACAGCAGAAGGACCCGAGCTGTTTTTGGATGCTACAGGTTGAGCGCTGAGTTTGTGAAGGGCAGGATCTTGGGCCTTGGTTGCGGAGGCCTTGGGCGGCAATGAAGAATGCTGGGATTGGGTTTGTGGCGGGGAGGGTGGCTCGCCATCTGAAACTTCAGAGCTTGAGTTTGATGGGTGCAGTTCATCAAGAGTCTGAACTTTGGACACGTCAACCTTTGAACTTTGGGAGGAAGAGAGATTGTTTGTTGTGTTATTACGACTCTCTCCACTTTGAGTCTGGTTCTCGGCATTGCTCAGGGAGTGAGAATCGAAGAGTTTTCCGAAAACAGGAAACCCAGAGCTTCTAATGGTGGGCTGGATTCCTCGGTAGGACACCTCTCCAAACCGCCTGTTTTTCCCAATCACCCTGTTCCGGGACGGAATCTTCTGCCGCCCAAAATGGGACTGCTGGGTGGAGGGCACGTGTGTCCTTCTACTATTAGCAACTCCATTCCCATTCCCAGCCTTGTCAACCACTTTGAGGTTCAGAATGACCCGTCCTTTCTTTACTTCCCTGGGTTTGACTTTACGATTGAGAATGCGGACCGTTTCTGAGAAAGGACTGACTGTCGGACGGGACGAAAAAGGACTGGAGGGACCGACTGTCTGGTCTGGGCGGGGTAAGGGCCGACGTGCCATGCGATGGCAGCGGTGGATGTCTTTCTTCAGTTTGGGCTGAGCGGTGCCCGATTGCAGTTTAGCGTTGGAAGGGGCGGTTGGGGTGTAGGACGGTGCAGCCGAGGGCGGAGGAAGCTTGGAATGCTGCTGAGGACGAGTGTGCTTGAACTCCGGGACTCTTGATGAAGTCTCTGCAACCTGCGCTCTTGACTAAATAATTGGGAAAAGCCAAAGATTATTCACTTATTAAAGGTTTAGTTTACCAAAAAAATGAAAATTCTGTCATTATTCACTCACCCTCATGTCGTTCAAAACAAATAAGACTTTTGTTTATCTTCGAAACACAAATGAAGATATTTTTGTCCTTCTATTTAAAGTCCATTCACCCAAAAACGTACATACTTGACACGCAAGAACCAATGAGGTTTGTTTTTGAGAATCACGTAAGAATGTTTGAGCTTTTGCAAGAACCATTGGGGTTTGTTTTTGAGAGTCACGTAAGAATGTTTGAGCTTTTGCAAGAACCAATGAGGTTTGTTTTTGAGAGTCACGCAAGAATATTTGAGCTTTCACAAGAACCAATGAGGATGCGTGCAAAGCAAGAATGTTCAAGCTTCCGTTTGCTATATTTGATGTGCTCGGTGTATGTGCGTTGATCAGTGTGTATATGTAAATTAAAGCCTAAATTAAATCTGTTCAAAGCAAACTTCGTAAGATTTGGATTAAACTGCTTGATTCCTATGAATATCTTTGCAATCTCTTTATGAACATCAAACTTGTGCTTGCATTGACTAGAGGTCTGCATTCCCATCTGACCTGATACAAGTGTGGGCAGAACATGTTTTGAATTTCTTATACTGAGGTGTGTGTGGGAAGCGGGAGAAATAAATGACTCATGGGACAATCGCAAAATATAAATATCTAAATAAAAAATGCTCACTGATTTCCATGGAAGAATATTCAGGACTTTTTTCAAAAGCAATTGCAAATTGTATTTTCAATTGCGTTAATATGCGCATAAATTGTGACATAATCCAAATGCAATTGCAAATCTTTCATTAACGTTTGCATTTTCGCTTTCGTGAACTGCCACATTTAAAATGAAAAAGCAAAGTCCATTTGCAACAGTATTTCCCATGTCTTACGAGTTATGAGCCTGTCATATTTAAATAGCAATATTAATTACCACATTTGCTTTTTCACTCTCTCTGCGTCGTGCATGTAACCTGTCAAAACTCAAATGGAATTGCAATTCCTTTTGCATTTGAATTTCCGATGTCTACACGGAGAGCTGTCAATCAGTGTCAGGGGCGGGACTATACTATGGGGCGTGTTTATATTGGGAGGTGACATCACTCACAGATGACAGTGCTGAATCTTTGATCAATGGAGGTAATCGGTAAAGGCTCCGCTAAAGGCAGCTGCTAATCAGTTAGTACCTGTGTCAACGAACAGACAATTTCTTGGCACAATACATAATTCTGTCTTTTTTACCCCAAATGCAGCGATTATCCCCTGCTAATAGCGGGATTAACAACGGTACGCACGATAGGTTAATATTCACTATTACCCAAACACTTTTCACCTGTCTCAACATTTAGTAGGTTGACGATATCGCTGATTAGAATTTGCAAAAAATAACTTTATTGCACATATAGGCTAATTAGAAAGTTATTAAACGCGGAAATGTGTGAATGTTGTGAATGTGCAAATATAAAACCAACTTTACCCAAGTCATTTCTCCCTGTTTCTCTCACTCCGATTGATGCAAGTAAACAGACAGTATTATTACAGTACATTTTATTCCTTTCTTTTAATCTGTAAAAGAGCGCATCACACCTGCCTCAATATTTTTTACTGTTTGAAAAAAAAAAACAGTGCCAATCTATATTTATTTATTCATTTTCCACCTTACATACTTTATATTATTTCATATTTTAACAGTTTTAATCCATTATGGAGCACGCGTCCCGTGGACCGTGGCACCAAAGTGGCGCGCAAGTCTCAGATCTCTCACTGTGTACACTGCGATTAAGGCACATGATTTTTAATATTAATTCACTTTGGCTGCGGCATGTTCTGTGACAGCTGCGCTTAGATCGTTGGTGTAAAGTGAAGACTCATCTAGGGCAGGAGTAGCAACATTGTCTGTTTTGTCACGTGCATCAATTGGAGTGTAAACAGACTGAGAGATCTTGCCAGGTGCTCTATTATAAGATAGGAATAAGATATAGGTGGCAAATAGGTAAATACGTGCAGATTTGCACTGTCTGTTTGTTTATGTGCCTCAATCGGAGTGCAAACAGTAAAAGATCTTGAGGCAGGTGACACGCTCTCTATTACTACGGAAGTTCTAAGCAGCTGTAGACTTTTGATGACAGACACACATACCAGCTTGGTTAGTTTATTCAACCACTGCACGCTCTCCCTTCAACCTGGGACTCGCTGACGTCACTTCCTTGGAAGTCCGTGACTTAAAGAAACATTCCACATAACTCTACATCCCCCCTCTTTTAGTGGAAAACAAAGTAACAGTGCAAAAGACAAAATAAAATCAGACCAACAACATAACATATGATGGAAGGGCAGTTTCGGTCGGAATCTTAGAATGAGAACGATCTCGCGCGAGGTTGAGCGTTAGCGAACGCAGCCAGCAGAAAAAGTGGGGTTTGTTTAATGGATCGAAAGCGATGGAGAGGCCTGCGCGAGTGTTTTTCCACGGGATGAGGAAAAATGACCTGCTAACCTGAAACCGCCTTTGTGCACATCTACGCTTTCTACGCCCTTTTTAGCTTTATTATTTTCACGCATTGCTCTTCGAGAGCAGAGGGATGTGATTGAAAAAGGGAATTCGGCTTTCCCCCTCTCCCTCATCCCACTTCTGACACCATGTAGACTTTTGATGACAGACACACATACCAGCTTTGTTAGTTTATTCAACCACTGCGCGCTCTCCCTTCAACCTGGGACTCGCTGACGTCACTTCCTTGGAAGTCCGTGACTTAAAGAAACATTCCACATAACTCTACAGCAGCCATGCATTTTTATTCCTTCTTGTTTTCTCGTGATCTCGACATAACGACAGTTGTTTTTTCGTGATCACGACTTAATTTTCTCACAAACTCAACATAACAAAAGTTGTTCTCTAAGTTACACACTGCTATTTTTTTCCGCAGAAGGTGGCAGTGTACAACTACTGATGGGGAGTTATATACTGTATATCCACTATAGCTGTACGCGTTTGGGACAGAGGACCTTCTTCCTGATCGCTATAATTTATGCAGTTCATTACTGGCATTTAATTAAACTTATAAATGTTTAATACTTGAATAAATATGATCATTTTGCTTGAAATTGTATATGTTTTTGTTACGTTATTACTGCTGCACGACTCATCACAGTTACTCATTTACAACGACGTATAATGTGCATCTTTCTTATTTTTAATCTTTATAGTTAATAAATGTATATTAATAAGAAATGTGATTTGCATATGTGTATAATTTAGTTCAGTGAAGTTATACAGTGTTGTAGCCTAATCTTTTGTATTTTCTACATTTGTAGGAAACCATAAGTGTATAAATTGCCCGCGGTCTGCTTATGTGCATCAATCGGAGTGTAAACAGTGAGAGATGTTGAGACAGGTGAAAAGCGTTTGGTTAATAGTGAATATTGACCTATTGTGCGTACCGTTGTGGCTCACGCTGTTAGCAGGGGATAATCGCTACAATTGGGGTAAAAAAGACAGAATTATGTAATGTGCCAAGAAGGTTGCACTGTCTATTAGTTCACACAGGTAAGAAACTGATTGGTAGCTGCCTTTAGCAGAGCCTTTACCGATTACCTCCACTGATCAAAGATTCGGCACGGTTGTCTGTGAGTGACGTCACCTCCCAATATAAACACGCCCCCTAGTATAGTCCCGCCCCTCACATTGATTGACAGCTCTCCGTGTAGACATCGGAAATTCAAATGCAAAAGGAATTGCAATTCCATTTGAGTTTTGGCAGGTTGCATGCGCAACGCAGAGAGAGTGAAAAAGCAAATGTGGTAATTAATATTGCTATATAAATATGACAGGCTTATAACTCGTAAGACATGGGAAATACAGTTGCAAAAGGACTTTGCTTTTCCATTTGAAATTTGGCAGTCACTGTGCGTTCGCGAAAGCTAAAATGCAAACGGTAATGCAAGATTTGCAATTGCATTTGCATTATGTCACAATTTATGCGCCCACATGTGGAAAACGCAATTGAAAATACAATTTGCAATTGCTTTTGAAAAAAGTCCTGAATATTCTTCCATAGATTTCGGGTTGTATATGACAGCAACGGAAAGAGCCTTGCTTTTGCCTGCAGCAACAAGGTCAGAATCACGTGTGTGCGAACTGGGTAAAAAAAAACCTATGACACCTGAGGGAGAGAGAATCATACTGAAACAGGACTGAAATATCCACGTATATCTCTGCATGTGGGATAAGTGGGAAGAAACTTATTTTTAGCAGAAAATGAATAATTAATCCTGCACAGACCTCTATACTGCCCTACAAAGGCAAAAGACCTTAACTCGCTAGAGTGTGAAACTGAGAAAAATGACTTTAAAGTTTTTTACCTGTCCAGCCAAATTAATTATAGGTAGGACACTGGAAATTTAACAATTAGATGTATTAGTAATGAAAATGATCCCCATTAAAAAATTGTGAACTCGTACTTGATTTTTACCCCTATTTTGAAGTTAATATACTCTGCCTTTGCATTGTCTGCAACACGTGAGAAGTCACACCAAGGCAAAAGGCAGCAACTTCCACATTATCAATATTTGGTTGCTGATCACCATTTATCATCATCATGATCATCATCATCATCATAGTCATTTACAAAATCGTTATAGTAACACCTGTATACAATCTAGTGATCATGGGCTGTCTCATATAGGCTATTGCATATAGTAATGTGACTGTATTAATTTTTTTTTTAACTGTAACAAGCAGACTAAAAGTTAAACATATGAGTGGATGTCGTTTTGCAACCAATTTATTGGCAAAGCTCAGTTACGTAAAATTATGCTAGACATAGCGTAATTGCTTTTATATTGACTTGAATGAAAATAGCCTAACCTAAAAGAACGACTTGTGGATTGATGTGAACGCCAGCAAGCAGGAATAATGCTCAGAATGCTTGTGGATTAAACATCTCCGATGACGTTCATCGCCATGGATTGATTTTATCGGGTTATAAGAAAAGGTAGGATATGGATTTAATTGCGAACTGTTAGTAGGCTGCTGATTTTAGGATTTATCATGCTAGCTACGGCATTCGAGTCCACACGCGTCCAGCTAGAAGTGACATCAACTAGAAGTGACAGCCTGGTGAATAATCTGCATTACAAAAAGAAAAACTTTTTTTTAAAGGTTATTCACGATTACATATTACTGCCAAGGTATCTAGTCTTTACAGTGCTTTGTTATATGGAGCTGTTTGGTAGATCGCGATCTATCTAATTCGTTTGTCTACAATCCGTAATTAAAATGTGGCAGACTTTAATGGACAGTAAAACAAAGGCAGAACACCCTATAACTCCAAGCCGGCACCGTAACTTCATTTTGACGAATGGCTAAACAAAGGCAGAATGCCGTAATTCAGTTGGAGCGTTCCAAACAAAGTGAAAGAGCCGTAACTGGTGTTATACGGTGCTCTGCCTTGGTTTCTCCGGGGCTTTTCGAAGTTACGGTTGAGACGACCCATTATTTTCTCGGAAAAACAACAAAATTAACTCAAGATACTTATACACATGATAAATGATGTCTTGAATGTCCCAAAAATATCAATAACTAATTTTCAACAAAAATCAAAGTTACAGTCTTTTGCCTTTGCACGGCAGTATAGTCGACTTTCACTGGAGGGACAGAAATTTGACAGGTTTAATTAAAAATACCTCAATTTGTGTTTAGAAGATAAACAAAAGTCTTATGGATTGGGAATGACAGAATGGGAATGATGACTTTTTGATTAATTTTGGGATAATTTCTAATATTTTAAAAGCATATTTCCAAAACAAGTTAACTAGATGACTTTGCACACCATAAAATACATTTATTTTCAGTCAGTTGGTATTGCTGACGTACCTTCAGAAGCAACGTTTTAGGTTTTGGGCCTCTCTTTTTAGGTCCATACATCTCCTGCTCCCGCTCTCTGTGTAAAAATACGAGTTTTTAAAAGGGTTTGTGATTATGTCAGTGTTTGCACTGTTTGTGCCAGTTTCAAACATCCTCTTGAGCAAAAGCATGACTACAAAGTTTTACTTCAGACTGTGACTTGAGTATTCATGTGATGTGGGTGCAGATGTCTGTGTGAATGCTTCCTGTGGGTATGCAGGAAAGAGTTCTTCAGAGATCTAGCTCTGAATCAGGGAGACCACTTCAAACAGAAGCGCCAACTGTCACAAACGAATTTAACGCTCATGATCGCATGAGTTGATATTCTGTAGAAGTCAATTTCCTTTAAATATGTTAATCAGGAGCAAAAATCATCAACACACAACTCACTTTTGCTCAAATGCTGCAACGAGTCGTTCATCTAGGATGTTCTCCTCAGGTTCCCATGTGCTGTACCTGCAAAATATACAGAACATTTAACATCCATGACTTATTAGATATACAAAACTTAACTAATGAATCAAATTTCTGTTCACTTACTTTATTGCCCATCCTTTCCATTTCACTAGGTACTCCATCCGTCCCTATAGAAAAGACAAAAGACAGATCAGATTCAGTTCCCAACATTTCTGGACGATATCTTTTATTGACGGAATATTTCATCAAGATCAATCTGTCATCATTTACTCTCTTTCCTGCGGTTCTTAAACCATAGGCTGCTATTTTTTTATGAAACACGTGAATAGATATTCTTTAAGAATCTTTACTCAGCTTGTTCTATACAGATGATGCTTTGGAGTTTAAAAACGCAGTGTAAATATATCATAAAACTAAAAGTAGTCCATATCCATTCATCCTTCAAACCGCTTGTCCTATTTAGGGTTGAGAATTAGTCAATATGACCAAACTAATTTAAGACTCTAGAGGACTTGAGATATACTCATGTGGACCACTTTTAAGATGCCTTTTACATTGTATGGGAAAATTATTCTTCAGTTCCACTGAAGAAAGTAAGTCATGTAATCTTGGAAGAGAGTAAATGTTGACAAAAACGCCCCAAATTAGGGTAGACTACTCCTTTATATAATCCTGACCCCATAATGCAATATTAAAATATGTCCATTCAGTAACGAACTCAATCAAATGTACGCGCACGCGTAGTGTAACACAATGCACAAAAAGTTCTTTCATGTATTTAGTATCAGCTGGTCATTTGACAACCAACATTTTGTTCCGTACCGTCCCTGAAAAAAATCGCCGGTCGCACTGAAAACAAAAACAAACAGCAAGTCGAACGCAATAACGAGTGGTTGCTACGCGACGCGACGCACAGATAGGCTATAGAACGTAAACATTCCATTATACATTTGCGAAACTATCATCCTGCAAACGCGCGAAATGTGCTGTTTGATTAATTATAACGCAGTGTAAAGAGCTCCTCAGCTTAAGCTATAGTGCTAGGGTTCTAGTTGGGTAGCGTCGCGTCGCGTCGCACGCCTGCAGTGTCGATGGGGTGTCAGACGGACCGGCCTTTGTCAAAAATTTGCACTCCGGGCAGACACAAAAAAGCTAACGCGCTAACAGCACCAGCTCCAGCTGGCGCCGCTCCAAGCTAAACGACCTTACACAATACACGGAGCTAAAAAAAATGAGCAACTGTCAAATTTGTGCCCTAAAAAAATGAATGCATACACAACTGCGCGTAATACGAGCGGTTTTATGGTTGCATAGGAAAGCATGGAGCTCTGTTCAGTTCAGTGCACTGCGCTCGGTCTGCAGGGCTGAAGTTTAGTGCGTCTGTAGGCCGCGGTGAAAGGAAATAAAACGAGTTTTCATAATAAACACACTGACCTTACGGATGCGGCGCTTCAGGATGGCCTCAGCGGCAAACACTCGGTCCCCTGCCGCATACAGCTCCATCTTTAGTGGGACAGCAGAGACGGGTTCTTCCGCGGAAGCAATGGAGAGATCCTGCGCCGTGGAGGAGTGAACCAAACACACGCGCGCGCGCCTCGAACACAGCGGCCCCTGCAAGAATGCACTGGTCTACAGATAATAGACATTAGAGGAAAAAGAGGAAGAAGAACAATGTTCTTCAAAGAACATATCTATCTATCTAGCTACATAAATATTAGTGTACTTAATGTATAATTTGTTTTTATATTACATTTTATTAAAAATCATTATATATCATTTTTAATATTTCATTTCTATGTACTACATAAATATGAGTATCCTTTGTATTAACAATATATGTAATTTTATTAAGTTTATTATTAGTAGTATATGAATAATTATATATCTATAGCTATAATTATCTATCTATCTATCTATTTATCTAGCTATCTATCTATCTATCTATCTATCCATACGTTATAATATATAATCAGTCGTCCAATACTGAATATTTTTATTTATATATTTATTTATTTTACACATTTCAAAATCATAGGGGTAATGACAGAAATGAGAGTTGTTGTTAAAGAATATAATTGTTTTCCAAGCCCACGCAAGTGTATATAAAACACTTGTTTGGATCTGAATGAAAAAGAGCCAAATGCATACATGTAAAGGTAAAGGCTTTATCAAAGGTTTCTGATCATTCACTGCACTGAGAAAAATGCAAAAATATTGGCAATTCAAAACCAGCCCTGTCTCCTATCGCAGGTGTGCAGTGTTTACGGAAGGTGTCTAACCTCAGTCACACTTTTATTACTCTGCACTGTTCAATAATTCACAGGCCACACGGGTGACAATAGCTCACTGTTTCCCTCTCTCTCCTCTCTCTCTCTCTCTCTCTCACACACACACACACACACACAAACACACTCACAAACGCAAAGAGACAGGAGAGACACAGGAGACAAGGGGAGACAGCAGTGGGTCATCAGTCAGGTTGTTTGTTGTTTAGTCAGTGGATGTTGTTTATTTGTTTGTTGTACCACGGTGTCAGATCAGGATGTCAGGACAAAACAGTGATCAACTGCACCGCACCACTCTGGCCATTTATACGGTAAGCCTGAAGCCTCTCTCTACTAAGTGTGAATGATACACAATCACATGTACCTGTATTAACCGAGTAGAACAAGATTAATAAAGTACATGGACATTCATTTACATTTATAAGAAATGTGTTGCCTGTATGTTTATTAGAATGTAATTCAGAAATAATAATTAAAAATAATTCTCATACCGTTCGTTACGAATGAAGCATAATTGTGTGGCTCGTGTGTGTGTGTGTATAGATATATAATATATATTCTATGGGTTGTGTGTGTGTCTTGTGTGGTTTGTGGTGGGTCTTAATAAAAAACATACCACTATTATTTAGAAAAATTCTAGAAATCGATAAACACTATAAAAATTATAAAAAATCTGGATAGAGTTTAATACCTATAATTGTAAAATATCTACAAAGTTATTGTAATTTCTATATAGGAGAAAGATACTATTATACTATATATACATAAATCAGTATTTTCAAAAAGTGATTTTAGATATAGACCATTTTGTTGTGACAAAAAAAAAGGTAACAGATTGATGTGGAGTGACAATATGTGTTGACATTTGATCTGTTATCGGACTCTCATTCTTACACTGTTTGTCCATCCACTCAGAGCATAATGGAGCAGTTCAACCCAGGTCTGCAGAGACTGGCGGCACTGGGAAGCAACTACATTCAGGCTTTCCAAGGCAAGTCAACTTGAGAAAGAATGAATGCAGTAGATGCTAAGACTGAAAAAGCTGAAAGGAGGAAGAAGGAAAGCAAAGTGGTTGAACTTTGGCCTGCTGGATGTCATTTATGATAATAAGTCGGCATTGCTGCAGCGTCATTGGCTAATTCAACATCATTGTTTAATGACTGTCTATTTTATGAGTCTTGAGTTTCAAGAACTCACTAACTCGCTGTACTTGTGAAAGACTTTAATCTTTTGAAAGATGACAATCAAACAGTGTTCTATAAGTTTGATAATGATCTTTCAACAGATTAAAAAAACAATAAAAATAACTTTTTTTTTATATTGTTTTTGGTGATCGGAGAATGAATATTTGACTTGATATCAGCCCTTAAAGAATGGTGTTGCAAACAAAACTAAACATTTCGCTTCAGCCCAAAGAAAAAAAAGAGACAAAAATGGCCATTAAGAACAGGAAATAAAATGTGATTAAAACAAGACAACAAATCAGCAGATTAAACAAGACAAAATGCAAATATATAAATAATAAATTGTCTGTCTAACACGTCTTAAATGGTTGGTTCAACAACAAAATTACAATTTTGTCATCATATACTTCCATATGTCATTCCAGACCAGTGTCACTTTCTTTTTCCACAGAACACAAAAGAAACCAGATAGTTATGTGAAGACAAAACAGGCTTTTTAAAAACTTCTTCATAGCAGCTCTCAAAACTCATTTGCCGTTGCAAATATTAAAACATTTTCTAAATATATTTAAAATACATTTCAATATTACTATATATATAATGCAGGTTTGTTGTATCAGGTTTGTTGTCATTGAATCCAATGTCACCGGTACAGTGGCAAGTTAAGAGTTAAGAGTAAACGATGGCAGAATTTGAATTTTTGTGTGAACTAGTCCTTTAATACGTAATGAATTTAATAAAATGTTAACCTATTAATTAACTTTAAATGTTAATAATTAATCTTGTTTTCAGGATGTTTAAATAGTATTACTTGTAAAACAAGATGTTAGAATTAGACTTACACTGTAAATGAATCAAAATATTATTACTTAATATCTATTTAATATTGTTTTACTTAATTTATTTTTATTTTATTTTATACATTTCAAAACCATTATATCATTATATGTCATAGTTCTAGGTAATAGATATAATATACATAGCATATTTTGTTAAATTGTAAATATGTTGTAAGGGTGTGCTTAGTGGATAATGAAGGAAATATAAGAGAATATAAGAATATAATTGTTTTTCAGAGTAGCTTTATATAAAACATTTTTGTGTCTGTCTCAATGAAAATGAAAATGACTGAATAAAATAAAGCATCCACCAAATCCATAAATGTGACCTTGGGCCACCAAACCAGTCATAAGTAGCACGAGTATATTTGTAGCAATAGCCAACAATACATTTTATGGGTCAAAATGATCGATTTTTCTTTTATGCCAAAAATCATTAGGATATTAAATAAAGATCATGTTCCATGAAGATATTTTTTACATTTCCTACCATATATATAAAAACTATATTTTTTGATTAGTAATATGCATTGCTGCTAAGAACTTCATTTGGACAACTTTAAAGGCAATTTTGTCAATATTTAGATTTTTTTTGTACCCTAAGATTCCAGATTTTAAAATAGTTGTATACCAAATATTGTCCTATCCTAACAAACCATACATCAATGGAAAGCTTATGTATAAATCTCAATTTTAAAAAATTTGACCCTTATGACTGGTTTTGTGGTCCATGGTGTATATGTAAATAATGTCAAGCACTAGCAAAGCACTGCACTGAGAAAAATACAAAAATATAGGTGATCCAACACCAGTCCTGTCTCCTGTCTCATATTTAAATCACACAAGTTAGATTTGAGCACTACGATGGAAGGCAAAGAAGGGATAACTTTAACTTTTTGTGTGAATTAGTCTTTAATATCTAAATGAAGCTTAGATCTTGATCTTGTTTTAAGGATGCTAAGATATTATTACTGTTAAAAAATCATACAGTGGTAAATTAATTAAATCTGTGTGTATATCTATAGCCCTGGCCCTTACCAGTGAGGCCTATTTCAATGCTCTGTCTAAGATGGGTGAACAGGCCATGCAGAGCATGTCATCGCGTTTGCTGGGTAAGCTTTTATTTCCTCTCATCATTTCCTTTCCTTTCACACTTTTAAATTACAGCAGGACACGTTTCTGTCTTTTCATATTTTTCTGATGAATATGCACTTTCCATCACAGGGACAGAGCGGGAAAGAAAGAGAGTTATGTGTGTTTATTGAGGGTGATAAATTGGGAGGGAGCCAGTGCCCTTCACACACTCATATTGTACTTTGCTCTTGTAAATTCACCATGTTCCTCCTCGGATCTCTCTTACACACATGAGTGTGTTTGTGTGTGTGTGTTTAATTATAGCTGACATCTATCACCTTGTTGTGGTTTAATGGAAACATTTCATTAAATTTCAATGGTGCTTTTGTTGCTATGAATCATATTTTATGACCACAGAGAGATGGTATGAAGTATGATGTGGTATGATGTGTGTGTGTGTGTGTGTGTGTGTGTGTGTGTGTGCGTGCGCTCGTGAGTTTTGTAGTCAATACCAGATAACTGCACCTCCTCTGTGATGTTAAATAATAAATGATGACACAACGTCAGCTTGGCAGTGCAACCTTTCGAGGCTAATACTTGCACTTTGACACATGGACACTCAAGCAGAGACTGTAATGTTTGATTTGCAGGTGATGTTTTGGTCCAGATCTCAGACAGTCAGAGGAGAATCACCAATGAGCTGGAGGGAGTGGTGCGTTACCGATCCTCCTCTATTGACCCATCATTCGATATCTTCTGCTCCTATGACGTTGTTGACATAATGCATGTTTGATTGTCTGTACGGCCAATCCCATGTTTAACGAGTCTGTGTGATTGATTCAGTTCCGCTGGTTCCACTCCGAGGTCCTTCGAGAGATGGACGACAATGTCAGACTAGATAAAGAATACATATTGGTGAGTTGTTTGGTATATTTTGCAAACGCAAACAAACAATGTACATTTTAAGAACAGAAAACATGCATAAACACCCGTTTTTCTTAAAAAATACAACTAAAATTAGGAGCAGAATTAATATTTACCTAATTAAAGATGCTTTATCCTTCAGCCAACTCAGAACAAGGAACATTATCTGATTACAATGATTCTAAATATTGAAACTAAAATGATTGATGTTGATGTGGTTGGGTCACTTTCTCCTCCAGAACAGCAGGAGGCGCTATGAGATTGAAGTGAGAAACCAGGCATCGACACTGGAGAGACAGATGAGGCGAGGGGTCCCACAGGTGAGAGCAGTGTGTGACCCTTGCTAAATGGCGCACTAGATTTGGACATGTCTGTACGTTTGTGGCATCCAGAGGACTGTAGATTGTCTCATTTGTCATGTTTAGATTCAGAAGGCAGATAAGAAATA
The DNA here is from genome assembly GCA_018155175.1 of Sinocyclocheilus anophthalmus. Classification (NCBI taxonomy): domain Eukaryota; kingdom Metazoa; phylum Chordata; class Actinopteri; order Cypriniformes; family Cyprinidae; genus Sinocyclocheilus; species Sinocyclocheilus anophthalmus. The sequence continues at coordinate 39,905 of JADLZN010008552.1, read as the reverse complement.
AATAGATATAGATAAAGAAATACAAAAATACAGAAATTTTATGAAATAAAAAAACACAAACATTTGAACAGAGTAGAGTCTCCAACAAAACAGCTATTTTTAAGAGTGTTGAAGCCAAACTAATGCTGTAAAGCATAATTATCATTCATGATGGTAAGAAATATGAAAAATATAATGATAATGATGTTTATGGTAATAATGTTGATGGATCTGTGTAGGACGGCAGCGAATATGTGCACTTTCTCAGAGAGTGTCAGAGAGAGGCGTTAAAGGAGGAAGAAAGAAGATATCGATTCCTTGCAGAGAAACACAGCGGCTTCACCCAGTCCATTGCATATCTCATGAACAAGGTTAATATCATTACTTTTTATTAGTATCCATAATTAACTAGCTGCTTAATGGGGTGTAACCAAAGTGATGTGGAGATATTATTAAGGAGAATCTGTGTCAAGTGTTGTCATAAAAGCTTGCCAGCTCAATTTTTTTGTCTAATTATTTTATTTTTGAAAGGGGAAAAAAATCTTTGGACAAGACAAAATATTTGGGTAGCCTTAAGGCCCGTTCACACCAAGAACGATAAAGATAACGATAAAGATATAGCTCTAAAAATCATTCTCAGTATTAAAGAATAGCATAGTTCAGACCACAACTATAACGATAACGATACAGAGGAACGATATCGTTGTGATCACTTTCAAAACGTTTTTTTTCCTAGCTGATGAACGATAAAACACTGACAGCTAATCAGAATCCATCCTGCTGTAACGAGCTCAAGAGTTTAAAGCGGCAGACGCATGTACGCTTAGAATAAACAGACGATATCGTTCACTGGTATAGACGCTAATATCGTTATCTTTATAGTTATCGTTCTTGGTGTGAACGGGGCTTTATACTACATAAAATATTTTTTTTAGAATATGTTTTCTTTTCTGCCAATTAAAAGTTGTTTGGAAGTGCTCAGTTTGATTAATGTGTGTTTAAATGTTTTATTCTTCCCACAGACAGGGGGCGGCCTGCAAAACAGAGCAGAGGGGTGGAAAGATCTGGTGAATCACACGAGAGAATCCCGTCCACGCACTCCTTCACGACTGGAGGACAACATTGTGAGATATAATGAAATTATGTTTAATAACACTTAGTGGCCCTAAATAAGAGGTACCCAAACTTTTCAATACCAAGGGCCAAATGAAAAAAATGTTGCATTATATCCAACTTATATATATCTTACAAGTATTAATTTACATTAATTAAAAAAAAACTATATATATATATTATATATTATATATATATATTTTTTTTTTAAAATAGGAAATATTTTAATAAAATTACACTTACATTGTTTTTTACATTTCAATGTTTCTGTGTAATTCTCTCAGCTTGATGTAAACCGCTGGGCAGAGCAACCACTGGGCACGGTTCCCTCTAGAGGTGTGGAGAGCTTATTTTGAAATTAGAAAAGACTTCTGTAAATATTACGCACTGTTTTTTTGTGTTTAATAGGCACATTTTTCTCCCCTTCATCTTAGGCCCCTCCCCTCAGCCCAGTCGTTCCAACTCCATCTCAGGATTGGCCGGAGGCAAAGTGATGCGAGCACTGGTGCCCCACCCTCCCTCTGCAAACTCCACCCTCCTGCCGTTCTCCCAAGGAGAAACCATCACCCTACTCGTTAAAGAGCCGAGGAACGGCTGGCTGTTCGGCCGCTCTGACAGCTCTGGACGGTGAGAGAACGTTCACACTTAGTCTATATTGATCCAGATACATATGAATACAGCGTTTTCATTTCAAAATGTTCTGTCAACATTCATTTTTTCAAGCTTTCCAAAAGTTGTCACTGAAATGTCATAAAATGCTAAAATTATCTGTGCATGTGTAAAACAAAGTAATAAAAACTCACTGAGATGATACTGAGAGACCAGACATACTGTAATAAAGTTATCATGCTATTCTTATGGCATGATTATTTTATTAGCAAAATATCTCACCAAGTGATGGTGAGTCCAGGTCACAATCGCCATTGCATGTATTACCTAAAACACAATTGCCCTCATATTTTGCCACAGGACAGCGATTGCAAATAAATATTGTGTTATCTAATCTTATATATTATGAAGATTGAACACAGTAACATTTATCTTTAGCCACACCATGAATGTGAATAACACATAGCAGGCATATACTGGTAATATCTATCAGTACAATATGCGTCACATGCGTTATCATTTTAAAATACTTCCATTTTTACAGCTCACGCTACAACGTGATAAGTGATCAGTTTTATCCACTCGACAGGGCATCTTTTAAAAGTTACATTTTCACTTACAAAAATGTTGTCTCTGTGTGGATGGAAGGTCAAAACATGGAGAAAAAGCATGCATTTTCAATATCAGTATTCAGTATCTGGATTGGTGTAGGAGTAGCCTTAGACTGGACTGGTAATCATAAAGTCCTCAATTCAAACTCCAGTGTCCATTCATGAAAGGGAGAGTTTCTGTATTCTCTTCAGTGATGCACTGAAACACACATACAGTGCTCAGATGGACCACCTGATATAGTTTCCTGTTCATTTGATCTGCATTGTTCAGGCAAGGCTGGTTCCCTGCTGCTTACGTAGGCCCCGTTGATGAACCACCTGGACCTCCTCTCTCCAGGTAAGCCGATACGGCACATTTCCCAACACCTGCACATCTGCGCTTCAGTCTCATGACATTTGGCCTCTTTTTCTGTTCAGTAGCAGCTCTTTCAGAAGCAGCAGCAGTATGAGTAACCTCCTCAACCAACCCGTGAGCAGCAGGCAACAAACAGCTCCACCTGCACCTGCACCTCCGCCACCACCACCTCCGTCAACCAGATCCAGCAATTCCCGGCCGGTCACTCCCACCCCTTCAGAAAACAGAGTGAGGCCTGTTCAAACCTACATAAACAATGTTACAGAGAAAAGTCACCCACAAATTCTGTCATCATTTACTCACTCTCAACCTGTATGAGTTTCTTTCTTCTGTTTAACACTAAAGAAGATATTTTGAAGAATGTGAGTAACCAAGTAGTTGACGGTAGCCATTGACTCCCAAGTATTTGTTTCTATGCTATGGAGGACGATGGCTACTGTCAACTGTTTGGCAACCGACATTTTTCAAAATATCATTTTTTGTGCTCAACACAAGAAAGAAACTCATACAGGGGCGAAACGACATGAGTAAATTATGGCAGAATTTACATTTTTGGGTAAACTATCCATTTAATAACACATTTTAGAACAGTAATGTGATACATATCTGAATAGATATTAGAACAGAAAAATTCATTTAAATTCAGAATATTAAATTATTTAAAGATACTTTTAACTTAATTATTTTTCAAAATAAAATTATTACATCTTTATTAAAAAATGCTGATGGATAAAATTAGATAAACCATTTATCCATCAGCAAGACTGTGAAAAGTGAACTATATGACAGGTTGTAAAAAGTATTGTCAATTTCAGCTAAAAAGGAAAAGTTATTACATTTTGATGAAAGATTATAATATTTGATGAACATTGGTTGGGTAATGTTCAAAGTTAGAGAAAGAAACGTCTGAAGAAAGTAAGAAGGGTACAGTAGATATGTGACTTATCATTGAGACAACAGGTTTCTCCCACTAAAAAACACATGAAGATTGCACGCAAAGTAAAACATGTACATGCAGAAACTGTGAATGTAGAATCCTTTGAGTGTATTTACTTCTGATGTGGTTCTGGGTTGTTTTTTTTTTTTTTTAAAAATCTGCTGAATGTCAGAAATGTAAATCCCTGGGAGATTCCTGACTGTAAACTAATGTAAATGTGGGGATGAGATGAGAACAGGCTGACGTTGAATTTTAAGTGTCAGTTCTTACTGTGGCCAGCAGGGGCACTGTGGTGAAGTGCTGTTCTCCACTACACCTCATCCTTCATTCTGGTGGCTGCAAGGGGGCAGCTCTTTCTGCTGACGGTCTGTGTGTGTGTGTGTGTGCGTGCGTGCGTGCATGCATGTTTCAATGGACCTCTGTATACCTCAAAAGGGTACAATTATATATGAGGCCGATGCTTCCTTTGATTTGTTGTGGTGTGTGTGTGGACTATATACTTGTATGTGATTTGTCGACTAAGGAAGTATTTCTTAAAAGAGTTATTCCAGAATGTGCTCGGGTACGTAAACTTATGACAAGGAAGAACAGGCTCCAAATTACAGTGATGCCATAGAAGAACCATATTTGGTTCACCAATGAACCTTTCAGTGAACAGTTCTAAAAAGAACCATTTCCCGCTAATTGTGAAGAACATTTTAATAATCTAAATAACCTTTTCCACTATAAAGAACCTTTTATGCAATGGAAAGGTTCCATGGATTTGAAAGGTTCTTCAATGCCAGTAAAGAACCTTTATTTTTAAGAGTATGGGAGTAGTTTCAGTACACTTCTCTAGATTCAGCATCACATTTGTCTGGTTTTGCTGTGACTTAAGTAGTTTAAAACAGTTCTAAAACAATTATCAGTGCTAAATAACTTCTCTTATTTTATTTTTACAGAGACAAGATGACTATGAGTCTCGACCACAACTTTTCCCAAGGTTGGTAGAAACACATTGTTTCATATGCATTGACCCCCTTGTTGTGTTGCTTTTTGTTTTCTACGATCTATATGGCAGATCTATGATTTTAACATGTTCATTTTTTCTCTCTGTTTACAGAGGCACAAATCCATTTGCCACTGTGAAGCTGAAACCCACCAAAACCAATGACAGATCAGCTCCACACGTATGAATAATATTTCAGCCAATGGCACGTCAGCTCCTAAACAATCAGTGCTGCACATTTTACTGTACATTGTTCAGCCATTTTCAAAAACATTAATTTTCCAGAGTAGTCAGTACAAAGCATCACATTTAGAACAAAACGACTCAAGAATGATCAATGACAAGTCTATTGTCCATTAAAGCAGGTCATTAAGATAATTTACCTTTATCTTCAGGCTGTTGGAGGGTCTGCGGCAGCAAACACAATTAATAACACTCTTATATGTTTATATGTTGGACTTGTTCTTACTAAACAGGTCAGCTGAAGTGCTTTTAAGTGCTGAGATAAGTGTGTCTTTTCCATCTTTACATTTTTAAATAATTGTATATAATATGCATTATGTAAGCAAAACACCTCTTAAAGCATCACGTGTCTTCTGAATGCACTCTATAAATGTATACTGTCATGTTTGATGCTGTTGGGGCTGGTCTGACCTCTGGGACCCCAGCGTCTCTGATAAGCGACTATCAGTCTCTCTCTCCCGCTCTGTGCTTGAACTTTGTCTCTCGGCTCAGTTAATTCATCTGATGCGTCCAATTATAAGCCGGCTCTAAATTGGCTGTTCTGTCTGCTTAAGTGCCTATAAAGTGAATGTTCATTTTAACCTTGACAGTAATTGGTGTGACCTTCTCCTGAGGTGTCAAGCCCATTAGTACAAACCCATTTGTAGGGATGTCTTGTATGTTTTTTTTTAGAATATTTTCCTGTTTAATTGATGCTGAATATTCAAAACAGAAATATGTGCCTATATCACAGCAGTAATTTGCGTCTGTTATGATTTGACCAGCGACTATAGAAAAGATACAATTGTAGACTTTCTTGTAGATATCTTGAACTAATTCTTTACATCTTGATCTGTTTAATAAATAAAATAATGTGAAGTTGATTTAGTGCCTCTGAAGGGGTCCTGTGTTGTTAAGAACTAAATAACTAAAAGTATAGCAATGCCACTAACTTTTTCACATTCCATTTTACTTCCAGTATATGACCATTTCCTTAAGAATAGGTCCAGAAATTCTTTTTTTAAACTTGATAGATAGATTTAATTGAATTACATTAAATTCCTAAATTAAATTCCCGCCTTTCAAATTCCAGTTTCCTGTGGGGTGCAGTCAATTCCATTTAAATACACACCCATGAATTAAAAGAGAAAGTTAATCCTTGAATTCAAAATTTTGCAACCCTGTCAAACATACCATACTTCCAACTAATTATAAAAATTAAAAAAAACACACAAACAAACAAATAGATTCATTACACACTGAAATTTCTCTTTATTTTATTTTCTTTCACAACTTGACCTCTTTCTTCTTTTGGTGTGTTTCACAACGGCTTGTTAACGGAGGGATGGAGAGATTCAAGGAAGATAAAGACAGAGACAATGGGAGAGATTCAAGGAAGATAAAGACAGACGAAGAGTAGTGGATGATGAACAGTGCGGTGTTTTCTTTTCTATTAGATCTACATATTGCCGGCATGAGGTTTTGCCCTGTTAAAGGTCGCTTGGTCTATACACTAGAAACATCACTGTTTTATAAAAGGAGGAAATAAATGCATGAAGGTCAGTTTGTGTGTTGATGTTGTGTCGGGAGGGGTTCCGAAAGGGAGTGCAAGCGTGTGTGTAAGTGGCAGCTGTGTGTGTGTGTGTGTCTGTGCTTCAGGGGGGTTAGGCTGAGGTGTCGAGGTCAAAGGGTCATAAGGTATGAACAGGCCAAGAGTCGGAGTCACTTATTCACGAACCAGAGCAGCAAACTCTGAAACAGAAAGAGATAGAGAGATTATTAGCATTTTTGATAAAGTGCATAATATGGGTTAGTAGAAGTGTCATATTCATAAGGACTCCAGGCAATAATTTAAAATGTAATTAGTTCTGAAAACTTTGTGTATGTCTGATTCAATTGACTCTTATGAACCAGTTCTTTTTAATGAGTCAATCTAAAAGATTCACACTTGTTTGTGAGTTAGCAGTTTGAATTAGACTCACTAGTCACTCAGTGAATCATTCAATGAAGTGGGATTTGAATCGTGATCTTTTTTATTCTGTAGCAAGAACAGACTTCCATATGAATCAACTATGAATCCTTACTTGAAAATTAAAGATTTAAATAGTCTTTTTGTTTTTTGTCTGGAGCCCTGCCCATTCAAACTGAGGAAGCGTGTTGAGATTTGAAACCAGGTATATTTACTCACTAATCAAAAACTAGACTAACACAGCTTACACTTTTATAAAGAACTAGTATGTTTTTTATATTTGAAAATAAATTGTTTTCTTATCACTTATCAAGTAAGTCAGGGCTCCCACTGGTGCCCCCTCAAAAAAAATAAAAAATAAATTAAAAAAAAAAAGAGATGCTGTTGCTGTTCGGTATATTCTTTTATTTTAAATTCGCTCAAATCTTTCCATCTCCATCTTTGTCCGCAGCCTGCAGGAATGCTTTGGTCTCCTTATCGCTCAGGTCTCTCCCGTCTGCAGCGAAATGCTTGAAAACAAACCTGCACAGAGGAAACAGGGCGAGTCTTAACACCTTTCAAACGTATTGTGTGCTCACCTTTACTCTGAGAGTTTCAATTACAAATCTTACGGGTTACAAGTTATCTGTTTGTAGTGTAGAAATGATGTAGTCTTACTTAAGTTCCTCCTCCTCTATAAAGCCACTATTGTCTGCATCCAGAACGTGGAAAGCCTTATTCACATCTTCAGCCGACTTCGCCTTCAGTCCGACCATCTCAAAAAACCTCTTGGGGTCAAATGAGTCGACGGCTACAAGAAGGAAAAAGCAGAGAGAATCACTGACATTTTGTCTGGAAACTTGGAGGAGTTTACATGAAAATGCATATTTTGTCATCTTTTCCTCACCCTTATGTCATTCCAAACCTATTTGGCTTTGTTTTGTTGAACACAAAAGGTGAATTTTCTCGATATAATGAAAGTAAATAGAGTTTGGGACTGTCAAGCTTTAAATAGAACAAAAAAAGCACCATAAATGTATCATAAAAGTGGTTTGTGCTAATTGTGCACTATATTCCAAGTGTTCTGAAGTCACATAATAGTTATGTGTGACAAACAGACGGAAAAAAACAGACTTATGGTTTGGATCCCTTAAAACCTGCCCTCTGCTTTGGCTCTCTAATCAAATATGGTGGCATTAGACAGGTTTGATATAGTGGAGTGGAAGATTTTCAGTAAAATTGTTTGAAATATAGTGCATGAGTCATGTGAACTACTTTTATGGTGCTTCTTTGCCATTTTCTAGTTTAATAGTCCCAGTCCCTGTCAACTTTCATTATAATAAAAAGAAAAGAACCAGGATATTAAATTACAATTTTGGCTTCTAACAATTATAAAAACAAGATAATAAACATAAAACAATTATTGCGCTGCTTTCCATTTTGCAATGATGTTCTCGTTTGTCATTTGCATTATACATTTTTTTTTGTGTTTTCAAAGTCAAAGAGTCATGATCTTTCTGTAATTATGTAATAATAGTTTTTTTTTCTGTAATTATGGTGGAAGTTATGATTTCTCTATTACTAGCAAATGACAGAATAAAGGGCCATTCAAACAGAATGCATTTTGAGTTTAACAAGAGATGCATGGCAATGGAATGTAAAAACGCAAACTCTCACACACACTTTTCAAGAGTTGAACTTTTACAATTTTGCTGCAATGCTCATTTCCGTGTCATGCTTGAAACGCTGCAAAATATGTAAAATGTGATCGCAATGGTCTGACATCTAGCACACAGAAAAAGGGGGAAAACAGCACAGCTGAATGAAAAAAGTGAACAGCCCCTAAAAAAAGGTTTTTACAAAATGTACACTTATATTTACAATACTTATAAAAATTGTGATTAATCTTTCTGCAGACTATTTGTTTTCAGATTTTTAAACCATATTTTAGAGTAAGAGTACATATGTGAAGGAAAAATGAAAGCATGGAACTCAGGATGGCACGAAAAAAATCACCTTGAAAGGCATCCAGGGCTTTCTTAATGTCATCAGGGTTGAGGATGCTGTTCATCGCCATTTCTACAACTGCAAAAGGAGACACAGGCAGAGAAAAAGAAAGAAAAATCAGCATTGATGTACTGTATAATAAAAAAAAGCAATGCACCATGAAACTATGCAGCTGACCAGCGCAAGATCATGAAGAGAAGGAATTGATAAAAGGCCTTCAAGAAGTCATAAATTATGAACTAGTTTCGAGGGGTGAGAGAACGTCAATAACTTGTTGTGTGTGTGTTGTAGTGATTCTTTAAACAACACAGCTCAGGTCCACTGACAGATCAGAGGGAAAACATCTGAAGTTTTATGTCTGCCATACATCTGCAACAAAACAGAGGGCGCCAGTGGCCACAAGCCTTCAGGTTTCAACAGGTGAAATCTGACTGCCCAGGAATTACAACTATCAGGTATGCTGATTGCAAATGGTCCATCCAGAGATCGGCTGCTCAGAGTATGGCTCAGGTCCAAAACAGCAGAAGATGAGAGACATCTCAGAGAGCCCAGATCAGAGAGCCCGAGTCGGGATTCGAGATCAAAGTGACTTTAGAGGAAATTGGTTTAATTCAGACCAACACAGTCAGTGAAAGCTTCCTCGCAAATGACTCACAGGTTTAGATGATAGTAAGCAATAGATGTACTTCAGGGGTGCATTGAGGCGTTTTCAATTTTTCCTTTCTCTCTGGAGTGTTACAAGGATTGGTGCATAAGAAGATTTGTAAAGTTGCAAGATAAAGTCTCAAATACAAAAAGAGATATTCTTTATAAGAGTTGAGTCAGCCACGCCTACCTAAAATGGATCGTTCTAACACGCCCCCACATACCTATTTCACTATGTGGAAATATTTGCATAATGCCGCCAAATGTTCACGCAAAGAAAGAAGGCGTACTTTTATTCTCGCTGTAGTATTGTATCCATGTTGTGAAGACGCTGTGTGTTTAGTTGTGAAAGAGAAACTACTTTGTTTGGTCTTCCAAAAGAGGACGATATCTGCTTCGTCATGCCTGGAGCTGATCCGTGCTGGTCGATGAGGAAAGACTACCACTTGCGCTTGTCGAGCGTGGATCAGCTTTTCACCAGGACGAAGCGGGGAGTCCAGAGGAGTTCGTACATGTCCTTTTGCGGACGCTCTCGTCGAATCGCGCGCTGCGTTCTCAAGCCACCGCCTTGTTCACTCTAACCCTCAGCCGTTCCTCACTCTAGCCGCCTGGCCTCTTCATAAACACATTTCATTACACCAAATACACAAAATACTGTTCTTTTTAGCAGCATCATATGACCCCTTTAAGGTTCTTAAGACAGATGATCATTTCCACACAAGTCACTGTCAGACTTTACTTTAAAAAGTTTCTTAAAAGGTTTTTTATTAGTCTTCTCTGCTTCTTTCTTCTGTTTTACTGATACTCCTTCACCCGCTCACAGTTACAAACTCCTCATTGTCCTTTTTCCCACACCAGGCAGTATGGGTAATGTGCAGGTGCACAGTGAAAGTACAGACTGTATTTCTTCCTTTCATCTGGCTTCTCGTTTCATTGATCTGGATCAGGTGGGGGTCAGCATGGGCAAAAATGAGCTTCAGCTCTGCTGACTGGAACACAGCGCGACTGCTGACTTCCCTCAATGACGTTTGGTACAGCGAGATCTGCTCAACGAATTTGAAGGTTTAATGTTGGAGTCAGCTGAGCTGGCAAAGCCAAACATGCAGCACAACTGTTTTCAACACTGATAATAAAAAGAAATGTTTCTTGAGCAGCAAATTTAGCATATTAGAATGATTTCTGAAGTCACACTGAAGACTGCAGTAATGATGCTTAAAATTCAGCTTTACATCACAGGAATAATTTTTTAAAACGTAAAAAGGAAAGTTATTTTAATTGTATAATATTTCACAATAGTACTATTGTTACGTATTTGACTTCTTCAAAAATGATCCCAAACTTTTGATGATGCCTGTGCTCACTGTGTGTGAGTGGGTTTGATTACGTAACACTGGTGGGCTTTGTGTGGTGCTCATCAACTTACTCTAGCTCTGTTTGGACCAAATCTAGAACCTGAGATCCAGATGGAAAGCAAGATTACATGTGTCATTTAGATGACGCTTTTATCCAAAGCCACTTATCCTCCACATATTACCAGGACAGTCTCTCTGGTGCAACCTGGGACATAAAAGAACTTGTTCCCTACAATGCTGCTACTTTATTGATCACTTTTCTCAGTGTTTGAACCTCAACCTTTCAGTTATCCCCCTAGATCTTTAGTCAATAGGCTTCACTGCTCCTAAATGCTCCTTCAGTGATACCATACCAGACAGCATGTCTACTGAAATGAGAATCTAATTATAAGACACACTATTCTGGGAATACTAAAGGAAGAACTGAAAGACACAAGCAGATTGACAACTCACTAACGGTCTTCTAGGGCTGGACAACATTCACAATTGGTATTTGAAAGTATTTGAAAAATAGATAAGAAGATGAAGTAACAAGACGGATCTATCTATCTATATATTATCTATATATTATCTAGCTATCTATCTATCTATCTATCCATCTCCTTACATTCAAATATTAATTGCAAGTCAGTATCCTGTTTGCTATCTTAATTCAAAATCAGGAATTAAAATGGAATTTAAAAAGCATTTTCTATTCAATTCCAAATGCACAATCCACACACAGACATAAGCACAGCTAGAAAAGAAGCAGGTGAATGGCATCTCAATCATATGAGGGGCTATACAGAGTTTCAGAAACGGCACAGACCATGAAGCTTGAAAATTTTTCATACTTTGCTGCAAGAACGGTCTGATTTTGCTCCATCTGCATAAAAACCAGGAGATTAGTTTCTGCAAACTGAGCAGAATGTTAAATCTGTTTCTTTCTCCTACAAAATAATGTTTTGCACACTATTATAAGCCTGACAGAGACTCTCAGTGAGAACTGCCATTAAAGGCAGTCATTAAGACGGAGTACTCAGAGATACATTGAAATAAATATTCAAACACTTATATCAAATGTAAAATTGAGAAAGAAAAAAAAAAACTAACAACGTAAGGTGACCAGATTTCTGAAAATGAAAACAGTTGTCAAAATATCACAGACATCCCACTTGTGATTATCTATGAATTAAAAAACAGGGACAATATATATTTGAATATTTTTGTTTTTAAATGGGTGTGGGTTCCATATATTAATAGCATAATTAATAATGACAGTGAGGTTTGAGGATCAAACTTACGCTAGCTTTTTTTAAAATACAATTTATGAAAAAACACACACAAGTAAATAGTCACTCTTGCAAATAGTAAACATCGAAATAGGATTATAACAAAAGGAAGGCTTTACGAAAACACAAATACAATACATATGAGAACATATGATAAATAAAACCGTATTTAACAAATATGTTCAATATATTCTAACTGTATTTAACATTTTCACGAGGTGTGAGTACAGTGATTACAACTTTTCAAATTGTATGTTTATGCTTTTGGAAATTGATCTTTTCTATCCCTAATCAGGCTTATTATTTTGCATTTTAGGATCATTTTGACCACAAAGTATGTGTTTTCTGCCAATGTAATTGTGCAAGTGTACTTGATTAGTTTATTATTTTTTAAATTAACGTTATTCATATCGGAGTTGTAACGGCGGAAGTTTCAGGAATGTTAAATATTGTGTGCAAAACAATCCCGCAGCCTAACCATGCCTCGTTATACAATGTACACAAACAGTATTACTTTGTTTTAACATGTATAGTTAGTATGTGACTACATTGAAACCAGTAACGGCGTCTCTTTTGATAATTGATGATAACTGCTCTGCTCTCGTCCAAGGAGACTAAGTTAACAGGGCTGTGTTCAGCCCCGACAAAAACGGTGCAAAACGTTTTTTAAACGGAAACGGTGGTGCGTTGAACACCCTGTTCTGATGACGCAAGAGTTGCAACTATAGCAGCTGAGAAGGCCAATCTTTGTGTTCTTTTTGAAGAATTTTCGGAGCCTGATGAAATCGGTATAAATACATGTTAATAGATTACTGCAAAATACGCTCGATGTTACAATCACTGCCCTTGCCCTCCAGAATAAAATAGAACATCCCAATCAAATGAAGGGATTTTTGGAAACTGTGGTTCCTAATTATTGTGATCCAACATTGCCTCGCATTTCAGGTGAAGGATAATCCACTTCTTACCTCCGAGACTGTGTTATGATCTATATGACCTTATTATTTTTATTGTGAGTATTAGGCTTATCATTATTGCTGATCACTGTTGTTGTGCTATGATATTGTAATATTTACCATTATATAATCAGAGGGGTTTAGAAAAGTTTATGAAAGTGTCACTCCATAATACAATAGCAAAATATATAAATATGTATCGTATTTTTATGTTACATTAATCAGTGTCTAGCACACCTTCCCAAGGAAAGGATATGGACCAGAAGACATTGCAATTACTAAATGATATTTAGACAGACTTAAAGAAGTTCCAGATCTATACTTGTGACCTTATTATTTCAGTTATTTTGCCTTTAATGTAAATAAACATGTGCAAACAATATACTTGCTCTTGTGAATTTATTTTGATGTTAATTACATTGTGCTAGCTGTCTCTTTAATACCGCGTGGTTTATATACATGCTGCTGCTGATTGGGCTGACATTTTGACACACCCACCAAACAAGAGAAAAACGCATCTCAAACCCCGTATGCACACCGTTTCCAGGAAACATGTCGTTCAAACCGGAAACCGTAGCAAAACGGTGCGCACCGGTTTGAGCTTGAACTTGCCCCAGTTATTGATCACTATGTTATAACTCACAGCGTCCTCTGCTGGTCAAAATAATCACAATCATACGGTAATTGGTCGGGCATTTACAGTGTATTTGGGGGTTGTGCTGTAAAACGGGGACATTTCCGGAGACGGCTCCATTCCTAGGCCCGTCCAAGAACCGGGTCTGTCCCCGGGAAACGGGGACGTATGGTCACCCTCACACAAACGCTTGTTCTTTTACGCAACTTTTCACACAGCAGATTTATCTCAGATAACGTTAAGTAACTGAAGTAAACAACTCAAGTACGCAACTCGGATAAACAATTCAGGTAAATGATAACACTAACAGACGTCTATATGACATAACAATTATGCTAAAGTTACACAACAGTTGGACATTAAAGCATATGAGTTACAGTCCTTCTCCTCTGAAATCTGAAATCATTTTTACTAACCTTTAGGAGCAAAAGAGACAGAAGAGTTGGTTTTTACTCAGAAAGTCCGGTGTGTTGTGTGAGGATGCGCTGCAGTCGCCATGGCAACTCTCAAACTGTCAACTGCCATTCTGAATTTAAAAAATGCAGCTCTATTCCCTTCAGTGTACACTCATTACAACACAATAACGTGACATTTTAATGTACATTTTAATACACACACATGTAAATAATAAATGATATGCAGTGCAGTGCAGACAAATAATATAATATTCTTGAGACCAAAATTCAATGTGGGGCCTGACAGAGTTTTGAACAGGTTTTGGTAACAGACATACCCGTTTTTAATGCTTACTTAAGGTTAAAGGTGTGAGACGTGGGTATAAGAGAAAGAGGAGGGAGAGAGAAAAATGTCCCAGTTCCTCTTTTTTTGATCTTACAGGGCTTCACACATCTGTTTTAATAAATAAAATAGTGTCTTGCTCCAGGCCTGGATTAAAGTACGTCTTTGCACCTAATTAAACCACACTGTTTATATATCGTTAGTCTCAGTTTCTCTTTACAAAGCCCTTCCTCTCTTCTATCTGATTTTATTTCCTAATTTTCACACCCCTCTTGGAGATGTCATCGACCCTCTTTGATATCTCTCCTCACTCTCAGGTATCAGTCTCTTGATAAGCATCTCTCTAATGATCCCATTCTCTCTGTTTCCATCCCCATCCACTCCTCTTCTTAATAAATTAAGTCGCTCAGTTAACAAAAATACCTTAGTGGGTGCTTTTTGCCCTGTATGGGTCTAAATGTTAAGTTTTAATTCTACATGTTAAGAAAGTGACTAGTAACGCTAACATGCATGTCCAAAGTATATTTTGATACCAGCCCACAAAGGGGTCAGTGAAATCAAAATTAAATACTGTGGCATGCTATGGGTCCCAATACTGTGCACTGCAGAGGATAGATTTACCCTATCAACGAAGTACATACTTTTAGATACAGTACTATATACTACTGTATGCATTAGAATGTAGCCTATGTCTCATAATGGTTGAAAAAATAAGTTAAATGAAATACAGTAAAATACACATATCAAATAAATATTAAGCTAGTTTTTGTTAACTGAATTATGTGTATGTATGTGTATGTGTGTGTGCGTGTGCGTGTGCGTGTGTGTGTGTGTATATATACTTTTCTTTAAAAAAAAGAAATTAGAAATGTTGCTTTGGCGACTAACTAACTTGAAACAAACTAGAAATAAATAAAAACTAAAAGCTGAAACTGAACTAAACTAAAACTGGAATAAAATACATTTAAATTAGCTACAAATTGAAAACTAAAATGAAAACGAATGAAAATATGAAACTATTATTAAATATGAAGATTATATTAAATATTAAAATATGAAATACTAAAATGAAAATATTAAAATAAAATCTTTTTCAAAATATTATTAAACCATATAATAGTACACAAATACTAAAATATCGCTGATACAAAATAACTTATGATGCTGCGAATGACACAATGCAGTGTCCTGCAATGTTTGTCACAAATATACAAGGAAAAAACTGTTAATTATTCCAATTATCATAGGGTAATAAAGGGTCTAAATTAAAAAATGCAAAAATACAGTTTAATTAAATTTCTAAAGTAAAAGGCAAAAAATACAGTTTAATGGCCAATACTACTACTACTTTTACTAATAATAATAACTTCATTATATACACGATTTTAACTACATTTTCTTAATAATAACAGTAACAAAAAAAACAAAAAACTGTTCACTGTTCACTGAATTTATTTTTTTTTCCCCCGGGAAAAATAAAAAATTAGGACCTTTTAATGTCCATTCAACCAGAAATATGAATCTACACTATAGAGATACTGCAATTACTAGCTCTATCTACGAGGGATGGTGCAACAAGCCCCAGAAGACTTGTTCTTCTTTGTGTCTTTCACGTCTCATGCTGGTTGTTTCCCAGAAGGCACCATTCTTCTTGTAAGGCTTTCCCCTTTCCTCCCACCTCAAATTCCTCTTCCTGAGGGCTAATTTGATCTCTCTGCAGCTCAGCGAAACCCCGAGGCCCTGGAGAACCATCTCTAATCCTGCAGCATCGCTGGGCGTAACTGTCAACCCTCATGAGCCCCGCTGGCAGCAGGGCCAGGGAATGTCGAGATTGCCGGAGATGAAAGAGAGCTGAGAGAGAGAGGCATCGGCAATGACAGCCGCGGCTACAGCTGCCATGTGGAGAGCTGCCCTTAATGCCCTGATCTCAAATCCATTTGACCTCTAGGCTCAGTCAAAACCTGCAAACGGTTGCTTTTAACACACTAGTACTTACAAACATACAGTACTTCTGCAGGACAAGGGTATTTAGTGAAGTGTCACGTATTATAAGAGCGTGTGTTGGGGAAGTTCCTTTGAAACAGCAGCTCCTCATACAGGCCACTCATAATTTAAAGCAGATCAACTAAAGTCAATATCCATTTGATCAAGTAGGTAATTAGCTATGCTACAAGCTACTAAGCACAATATATTCTTTTTATGCGTTGCATCACGCCGCGTTAACATAAAACCATGTTTGCATTTGTGATTGGAGAAATGACAAAAAACAAGCGCTACTCTACACTGCTCAAAAAACTCGCGTTTGAATCGTCAGTGGCAAATCCTTTAAATATGAAAACGTACTTACAGTCTGTGAGTCAGAACAGCCGGCATTGTAGTCTACTCTCCCAGGATCAGGAAACAGTCCTCCATAAAATGCGCTGCACACATCTGAATATTTGGGTTGAACTGTTCTGGAACCAGTGTTGTAAATAACTACCACTGATTTCTAGTCGTGTCCTCTTTTGGAAGGCCAAACAAGTAGTTCCCTTTCACAACTAAACACACAGCGTCACACACCGCGGCCTTGAGTGAGCAGAGGCGGCGGGCTTGAGAACGGCGAGGATGGCGGATTCGACGAAGGAGCGTCCGAAGAGCTTGCGGCAACCACATGTGACGACCCCGGGCTGGACTCCGCTTCGTCCACGGTGAAAGCCGATCCGGCGATCCACAGCGCGAAGTTGATGTATTTCCTCAGCGACCAGCACGGATCAGCTCCAGGCATGACGAAGCAGATATCGTCCTCTTTTGGAAGGCCAAACAAAGTAGTTTCGCTTTCACAACGAAACACACAGCGTCTCCACAACATGGCGGCTGCAACAATACTACAGCGAGAATAAAAGTTACGCATTTTTTCTTTGCGTGAACAATTGGGCGGCGTTATGCAAATCTCCCACAGGAAATAGATAGGTGGGCGGGTTTTAGGCCGTTTAGGTAGGCGTGGGTTGACTCTTAACTTTTATAAAGAATATCTCTTTGGATTTGAGACTTTAGTCTTTGCAACTTTACAGATCTTCTTTATGCACCAAGAGCTTGTAACACTCCAAAGAGAAAGGAAAAATTGAAATCGCATCATATGACCCCTTTAAAAATTTCTTTGAACATTAAATTTCAATAGCAAAATATATCTGAATACTTTCAATTTTATAATAATACACATGTGACCCTGGACCACAAAACCAGTCATAAGGGTCACTTTTTTAAAATTGAGATTTATACATCATCTGAAAGCTGAATAATAAGTTTGTTAGGATTGGACAATATTTGGCAGAGATATACTATTTGAAAATCTGGAATCTGAGGGTGCAAAAAAATCAAAATCAAGAAAATCGCCTTTAACGTTTTCCAAATTAGGTTCTTAGCCATGCATATTACTAACCAAAAATTAAGTTTTGATATATTTGTGGTAGGCAATTTACAAAATATCTTCATGGAACATGTCCTTTACTTAATCCTAATGATTTTTGGCATAAAAGAAAAAAAAATAATTTTGACCCATACAATATATTGTTAGCTATTGCTACAAATATACCCGTGCTACTTATAACTGGTTTAGTGGTCCAGGGTCACAAATATTATCTACAAGATGTATGATAATTTCCAATCTGGGTAAATTTATTTAGCACAAAACAACACAGATCTCAATTAGGGCTCAGCTGGTGCTAGCAACACTAGTGATTCTCATGTAACATACAGTACACTATAATAAAATGTATTTTGAAAGCATTGTATGCTTTGAATGAAGACAAATGAATACATGTGAAATAAACAATTATTGTCCAGCTCACTCTGCTGCAGTGTGACAGAAAATAAAAAGCAATGTAGCGTTTTGTTCTGCTTCAGTGCTACTTGTTGGAAAAATGAGCTTGTTAAAAGGAAAGCTACACTCAAAACAACTGAGCTACTGTCATGCTACTGAAATATGTAGTTCTGTTGATTAAAAATGCAATAAATAAATAAATGCCATCTTCAAGTGTAAATCTAACAATTGAGTTACACTGAGGAACTCATTCACTTTTCTACTTGCTGTCAGTGTTATTTTTATCAAATAATTGTATGTATAAATATTGTATTTAGTACTATTTATAATTTCTAAGAAGTGTAAAAATAATATTCTATAAACTGAAATAAAATTAAATATAAATATTAGATGAAAAATTAAAATTAGAAATGTTGCCTTGGCATCTAATTGAAAGTTTAAGTTAAAGTACTAAAACATAAAATGAGCAAAAAGGAATATTAATACAACGTGGCGTAACAAAATAAATCACATCAGAAAAATGTAGATGTTCGTTTTTTATTGTAGGAGACAGAGTATTCAATCATTTCATTTTACAAAGCCACTTCACGAGCTTCAGAAATGGGTAAATGTCAAAATAAACATAAAAGATGTTTCAAAATAATAATAAATACCATAATAGTATAAATAACACTGTTTCCTGATCCTAATGCAAAGTCTTATTCCACCCTCTAGTTCCATATGTTATGAATCAGTATATATTGTTAAAGGGGTCCTATTATGCTCTTTTACAAAGTCTTTGTAAAAGAGCATAATATTTCAACCCCGATGATTGTAAGCACTCTGAGTTCGTCTGCGTTGGGAAAGCTAGTGCGTCTGCGACATAGTGATAACACTCGTTGCCTTCTCTACTGCAGCTCAACCAGGTCTCGTCCCATTCATCCATATTTGTGATATCCCAAATCCCGGAAAATATGCTTTGTAGTCCAAATGAGTCGTTCGTTGTAGTTTTTGAAAAGTGATTCTGTTAAATAAAATATCTCCTTTTTAAGTGGAATTTGAGCTTTGTAACTTTGCAGATCTTTTTTATGCTCAAAAAGCAACATTACAGACTAACTAAAGTTGAAAAAGTGAAAAAGCAGAATAGGACCCCTTTAAGACAAATTTGGCCTTAATCTACTAAATATCAGGGCAGCAATGACTTTATTACCTGCGACACAATTACGAGGGTGTACATTAAACTGTTGCTTGCCTTGCATTCTATATTACTTATTTTAATCTGTTTTGCATTACGATATTGTCAGACTCTGTTCCATGTCTGTGTGTGTTTCCTTCCCATGTGTTTCCATGCCCTTATTTGGTTTTCCTGTTCCTGTTCCCATTATGAGTTCATTAGTCTCCACCTGTGTATATTTGATTCAGGTGTGTTTGATTTACTCCCTCGTTATATCTTGTATTTAATGCGCTGCTTCATTGTCGAGTCTGAATGTCATTTCCCGTTTACGTGTGTGTTCCTTGTGAAGAAAATAAAGTATTATCATCGAGAGTTCCCTTCCGTCTCCTTGTTCCTCACAGTAGGAAGCGTGACAGATATACACATAAAATGGAATTCAGAAAAGGTGAAGGCATTGATATAAATATAACGAATACATAAATATAAATAAATTAATAAATAATACAATTGCAACATATACGTAAATGTAATGAAATAAAAAACAAAGTGTATTTTTTAATCTTCTCCAAATACTTTAGCTCTATTTTTCATAGTGCGTTGGGGTAATCTCTAAAATGTATTTGTTTTAGTGCACAAATCGAGTTTTACAGGGATAGAGGCCGTGAAATGGGAAATGGTGACTCCCTGGGGAGTGTGCTGACTACTGAACTGGGGAGCAGATTGAAACACACCCATAAGCCTCACTGAAGACACAACCAAGAACTGAAGAAGAACTGCATGTCTTGAACAGGAGGAGGGAGGGATGGAGAGACTTCAAAGGCACTGAGTGTGAGAGAAAGAGAGGAAGACAGTCCAGCTACGGAGAGGAACAGAGTGTGTAGAGGAGTGAGATGCTTTTCAAACAGTTGAGCTGCTGCTTTACAGAGCCCTGATCTCGCTCTGACAGCCTCTGATGAGCTGCACACTGAGACGCCAACAGACCAGACCAAACCAGATCAGATCAGACAAGACCGGCCCAGCTCAGCACAAACCGGACTACTGATTAGCTAAGACTAGAGATGTCCAAAATACTGGTATATTGACACTAAGCAGCTACAAAAATGTAACAATACTAGTCTTCCTACAGTATTTGTTCAAATGCACTTTCTTTGTCTTAAAAAATGATATAAACAGGCAGTATACACTTTGTTTTAATATACTGGATTTGATGTGGTAGTTTTACGCAGCCTGCTGCAGTCTATAATTTCATTAATATAATTCAATCAACAATACCGACAAGAAAATGAGAAAACCACTGACTGTGCTTCATTTATTTCTTTGTTTATTACTGATGACCGTTTACTTCAATAATTACTTGCAAACACTTGGAGCTATGTTTATTTAATAGAAAAATAATCGAAGGCTACACGCCATAATTTGAATTTAATTAGTTTTTATTTATATCATTTAATAATTAAATAAATAATGGTGTTTAATAGCATATTGAATTTGCTGTTGTATCGAGAATCGTGAAATATAACTTGGTTTTGACTACAAACATTTTAGAAAGACCAACCAAGACTGGCAAAAACCAGACTTGATCTTACTATCAAAGAATATCTGCATGATGTACACAGCAAGACACATTTTGAAAAAAAAATTATGATAAAAATATTTCTATGTATTGTATAAATGGCATAACAAAAAATGTAAAATGGCTTAAACTACATTAAAAAATTTGGGGGTTGTAAAATAATAATGCTAATCAAAGCTGCATTATTCTATCAAAAATAAAGTAAAAACAGTAATTTTGTGAAATACAATACTTTTTCTATTAGAATATATTTAAAATGTAATTTTTCCTGTGATGCAAAGCTTGAATTTTCAGCATCATTACTCCAATCTTCAGTGCCACATGATCCTTCAGAAATAATTCTAATAAGCTGATTTGCTGCTCAAAAATATATTTCTTATTATTATCAACATTGAAAACAGCTGTTAATGTTTAATGCTTAAATGTTTTGTGGAAACTGCAATACAGTAATTTTTTACATTTTTAGAAAGTTCCAAAGAACAGCATTTATTTGAAATAGCTGCTTTACTGTCATTGTATAATAAATTTAAATGTGCATCTTTGCTGAATAAAAGTATACATTTCTTATCGCTGCTGCAAACCTGAAGATGAGGTGATCGCGTGATCATGCTGTAATCAGGCACACTGAAGAAAATAGAAGTGAAAATACAACAAACTAATGGAACGTTCTGCATTCTCTTTCACACGCAATGCAGGCAAAAACATGTCATGGAGGGACTGGTTCATAACCGGATGCCTCTGGCAGCTTTGTAATGGGAATACAGTATTCAGTGACAGAAACACAGCCACACACACATACTCTTTATTCATACTGTCTCAGAGATCAAGAGAGGAAAAGAAACAAAAGAATATTCCACTCCGCCTTCATCAATAATGAACACACGGGAGGGAAGGAAGCACAAACATTAACAACAAATAGCAGTGAAAATGTCGCTGGAGGTAAAAACACACATTTTATAAAGAAGTTAAGCAAGGTCTGCTCAAGCTGAAGACCTTTACAAACAAGTGCGACAGCACAAAGGTCAGCAGCAGACTCTTCTCTCTCTCTTTATCTCAGAGGCGTTTCTCTCTGGCTTTCTTTTAAAATGGATCGACTGCTGTTTTTCAAAGTAAGCTGGAGTACATATACTTCATGATACTTCATGAATTTTTTATGCATCTACTTTGGGAGAGTCAAGGTTTTCGGAACAGTATGTGAATGAGATGGTGCAAACAAAACGTAATTACAGTAGCAGATATAAACAGGACTGTAACACAAATCACACTAATTGTACATAACATTATCAGAATAGGGATAAGCACAGCTGTTTCACCAAATAATATTTATCCAATTCAATTTAAATTAGACTTCTGGGAACACTTTTGTGTCACAACTCAAATTAATAATTATTTGTAGACTTGCTGATTAATTGAAACAAGCAGTCTGAAACAAATGTTTAATGTTTCCAATACTGAATATGTGATTTAGTCAGCAGTTTTCTATAAATACCTTTTTTTTTTTTTTATTCCATTAAAGGCTATCATTTCAATTGAATTACAAGTCAAATATTAACTTTCGCCATATCTAATGTTTAAAGGGCACCTGTTGTGCCCCTTTTTACAATATGTAATTTAAAGGACAATATGTACAAAAAAATTATTAAAGGGTTATATGATGCTGCTAAAAAGAATATTATTTTTTGTATTTGGTGTAATGAAATGTGTTTGTGTGGTTTAAGGTTCAGAAAACACATTATTTTCAACATACTGTACATTAATGTTTCTCCTCTTTGCTCCGCCTTCTTGAAACGCGTCGATTTTTACAAAGCTCATTGGTCAGAAAAGCGAGGTGTGCTCTGATTGGCAAGCTAACAAGTGCGTTGTGATTGGCCGAATACCAATACCGGAAATGTTACGCCCCTACCATACTGTTGATGCCGTGTCCAGGCCGGAGCGATGAAACAAAAAACATGAAAACCCATTAAAAACGAGGCATTTGTTGCGTCCAATGGGGACATAATTACTGATTATAATGACTTATACTGTCTTTTTACGAGTTGCATTGCATTGCATCGTGCCGCGTAAACAAAAAACCATGTCTGCATTTGTGATCAGAAAAATGACAAAAAAACAAGTGCTACTCTACACTGCTCAATACTCGCGTTTGAATCATCAGTGGCAATCCTTTAAATGAAAACGTACTTACAAACTGTGAGTCAGAACAGCCGGCATTGAAGTCAACTCTCCCAGGATCAGTAAACAGTCCTGCCATAAAATGTGATGCACACATCTGTATATTTGGGTTAAACTGTTCTGGAACAGTGTTGTAAATACATCCACTGATTTGTAGTCGTGTCCTCTTTTGGAAGACCAAACAAAGTAGTTTCGCTTTCACAACGAAAACACAGCGTCATAGGCGTGAGCCGAAACAGGCTATCGTGCGGCTGAGGCCGGATAGGTGAGGCTGAGGTGGCGGGGGTCCGGAGCCCAGGCTGGACTCCGCTTTGTCCACAGCGTGAAGTTGATGTATTCCTCAGCGACCAGCACAGATAGCTCTAGGCATGACGAAGCGGATATCCTCCTCTTTTGGAAAGCCAAACAAAGTAATTTCACTTTCACAACGAAGCACACAGCGTCTTCACAACATGGCTGCAGTGTCAACAATACTACAGCGAGAATAAAAGGTACACCTTCTTTCTTTGCGTAAACATTTGGGAGGTGTTATGCAAATCTTCCCAATCGTGAGGAGTAGGAGATGTGGGGTTTGGGGGTTGGGCGGGGGGGCGCGTGTTAGAACGAGCCATTTTATGTAGACGTGGTTGACTCTTAACTTTTAAAAAAATATCTCTTTGGATTTAAGACTTTAATCTATGCAACTTTACAGATCTTCTTTATGAACCAAGAGCTTTTAACACTCCAAAGAGAAAGAACAAATTGAAATCGCATCATATGACCACTTAAAATATCAAACACACTAGGAACAGGTGGAAATATTTTGCTGAGGGGGGGGGGGGGGGGGTATTGTTGTTATTTTTAATTCCCAAATGTTTCGAAGAATGTTTAAATCCAGAGAAATAAGCAATTTTAACTAGTGACACAGACCGTGTCTATAGTGTCATTGTGTCGCCTGCCAATGACGTCATAACCCCTCGATTTCCGGTTTTGTTTTGTAGAACACATGGAAACACCAAAGAAGCGTAATATGTTGTGGTTTTAATAGACCGGTGACGACCGCACATAGTAGCATTATAACAGAACTTTCAAATGTATATAGTATGATAAAACAGTGCTGCTTTACCCCACACACGCACGACCGGAAGGAGCGTAAGCGCTAAAGTGTGGCATAATAAAAAGCTCCGCTGCTTTCGAGCTGTGTGCTCGTTCAGCGGCCTCGTTTCGCTTAGACGGCTTTCAGCCTCACCCTGCTTCATTCTACTACATTAATAAATCATTAGCTCATCCATGAACATGATTTCTGCCCGAGTCCCGTCGGATTGCATCGGCTGTGTGGATGAAGACGACAACTCCCATGATTCTACACTCAGTCACGGCGTCGTCAAACTACGCCTTTGTCTCTTTGTTTATTTTGAATACGTGCCCTCTAGTGGTGAAAATTACATATTGTGCCTTTAAGTCTCAGGCCCACAGTGTCTGTGCAGTTTCAGTTCAAAATACCCCACAGATAATTTATTAAATAATTTTGAAAATGCCAATTTTGAGTGGAAGCAGAAACAAACTGTTTTCGTGCCTGTATCTTTAAATGCAAACGAGCTGCTGCTCCCCGCCCCCTTTTCAGAATAGAGCTGTGCACAGATACTCTGCTAAAAAAAATCTACGTCTATGAACAATTAGGGCTGCCCCTAATAGTCGACTAATTGTTAGTCGACCAGAAGTGGCTTGGTCGACCAAAATTTTAGCTTAGTCGCAGAAAAATAAATAAATAAAAATCCCCATCTGCGAAGTCACGCAGATCATCCAAACGCTCGCCTATCATTCATATATCCTTCTCATCTGAAATATGTTAGTAGCAGCAACTTTACATTAATCTAATGTTGACCTAGAGAAATTTGCGCTATTAAAGTGTTTGTGTGGAGTGTGGAAGCTGAAAAGTATCGCTCACTGCAGGACAGATGGAGGCGATGGTGCGCTCACTTGCCCTTAAAACACTGGCTCATTTTTGCTCATACAGATAAGACTAATACATCCTTCAAATCTGTAAAGACTCTAAGTTTATCTGTATGTTGCACAATTAACAACAAAACTTGGAACGTTTGTAAAATAATGAAAGCCGACTGAGATGCGATTTCTGTCGCTTGTGACTTGAGCGCGGAAACTCCAAAAATCTGTGTATACTGCTTTACAGACATAAAAAAAATATATCTATAGAGAGTGAAATGTCTAATTTCAAATGAACCAATTCAAATGGAAAACAAATACTCTCAGATTATGTAATCCGTATGAAACATGCATACAGGCGCATCCACTACTGCGGAGATGACAAGTCAGTATCGCTTACTTCTTAAGCCGAAAACAAAGAAAGCACTAGTTTAATAAATAATATGAACTGTTATGCAGGTCCTACTGTTGTTTCCTGCAACATTCACATCATTACTTGCTGCCGGTGGCTGTGGCAAGCTTTATGCATGGATGAGTGTTATTAGACAAGTAAAGGCTCATTATAATGATTTAAATGTTTTATTAATAAACTTGCGATTAGTCGACTAATGCTTCAAATACTAATAGTCTTCTAGTCAACCAGAAAAATCTTTAGTCGAGGGCAGCCCTAGAAAACATAAACGGTTTTCTTACCGCACTAAACAAGTTCTCTTTCACACACAAGTTAAAAACACACATAAACTGGGAAAGAAATTGCATGTTTATATGCAGTGCAATATATAGTACCTATACTGCTGTCTACACTGTTAATATGACCCAAACAATAAAATAAAAACAGAAAATCACTCACTGCTCTGGACTGAATAACGTCTATAGCTGTAATAAGAAGACATTTCTTACGTACACTCTTACAAAATAAAGGTGCTTCAAAGGTTCTTCAAGCGATGCCATAGAAAAAAAATTTTTGGTTCCACAAAGAAGCATTCAAAGGTTCTTTAAATAACCATCTCTTTCTTGCATTTTTATAATCTGAAGAACCTTATTTAGCCACAAAGAACCTTTTGGGAAACAGAAAGGTTCTTCAGATGTTAAAGGTTCTTTATGGAACCTTAGACAAAAAAGGGTCTTCGATGGCATTTGAAGCACCTTTATTTTTAAGAGTGTAAATGCTACTTTTAAATGCTCTCAGGTTAAGATAAACATGGCGTGGATGTTTACAGTCAACAGTTGTGGGCAGGGCCTGTGCAAAGTGACATCACATTTTACAGATTCTGCAAACGGCTAGTTCTGAGACACTGCTTATGATTTATGGGGCTTAAAAAAGGAGCGCATGTTGACGCCAATAGCCTTGTGGGTAGCGCACCGACATATTGTACAGTGCTGTTGACTATGGGAATCCAGGTTCCATTCCCAGCTTGTGGACCTTTCCCGATCCCGCCCCCCTCTCTCTCTCCAAGTTTGCTTCCTGTCATTACATTCTCCTATCTCCTATCTAAAAAAAAGAGGGCAAAACACCACAAATGAATCTTAAAAAAAGGAGCAGGTGAATTTTTATCATTATAGGGTGGTTGTGTACACACACTGCCAACACAGATTTATGTTCAAACAACATGTAAAGTGAATTTTGCATAATAGGTACACTTTAAATAAAGTTTTTTTAACACTCTCACGAGAGTATAAAATGCAACATATTTGTCATTGCAGCATCTGCTCTACATGAAAATCTAGAGAAAAAGCCTTATGAAATAATGTTAAAAGGAACACAGTGTTGTTTTATTTCATCATCAGTACTATTAAGTAAACATTTGTGCCAGAATCACCTAATAAACATCTTGCAGAGAGGTACAGCAGCATCTGAGTTGACAGACGCTGTGTCACGCTCTTAGCAGACTGGAGGACACACTACATCAATATGCAAGAACCTTCACAAACTAACTAGATTTGGACAGTTTTAAAGAAAACAAAAACATGATGCTAGGTTGCTGTTGCTAAGTGGTCCAATTCTGGTCCCTATAGATGTACCTCAATATTAACTTATTGTTCACTGAACAATATAAAAAAAACAATATCACACTCTCAGTATACTAATAAAACTAATAGCATGACTGTTATGGCTGCGAGCACATAAGTACAACAGCATTTCCTTGTGTGATATTGCTTAAATAAAAAAGCAAGACAGTTAAGATGATGTAGGAAAGAGTCAAACATTGTAGGTCACAAGTGACGAGAAACACGCAAAGCTACTTTCCAGGCTCTCGTGTTGAAGAGGGCCAACATGTTCCCTCTAACAATACACTCTCTCTGTCTAAAGCCTTGCACGCACAAGACGAAGATCATGAATGAGAAATTAGGATCGACACATCTTCTGCTGAGCCCAGAAGGAGAGTTTTAGATTACTGCATGGTCATTGATCCATCAACTTACTAAAACACAGCCGCATGTGAGCAAATACAAAGGGCACAGCAATCCAGCAGTGTGAGTCTATTAACGCTCTGAATGAAGAGATAGAAACACAATATATTTGTAGCTATATGGGCAAATCTGAGGACAGACACATGTGAAAGCTGGTAAAAAAAAAGGCTCTTTAATGCCCATCAGGAACTTTATTCTGAAACAACAATCAGTTTAACCTTCTGGGTCTCAGCGAAAGGTCTTTCAGTGTTTAGAGCAGAAGAAAAACATGACAAAAGTAAACGAATGAATAAAAAAAGTAAATAAAAAAGCTCAGTACAGAGAGTCAGACAAATTTTGTCCTTGCAGTCCTGTGCAGCATTGTTACCAAAAATGTTTAGAATATGCTGTGCCTACATTTAACAGTTGTTTCATTTCATTTTTGTAACCCATTTTTTGTGAAAAGAAAATAATCTGTGCTTTAAAAACTTTTAATAAAACATCTGTCACGCTTCACTGCTACTGTGGAGGAGACGAAGGAGCGAGATGAACTATACATGGTCTTTATTTATCCAAACAAGAAGTACATGGAACGGCAGCGACAGGAGCAGACTGTTCAGGAGGCCATGGCGGAGCAGACGTTTCAGGAGGCCATGGCGGATCAGACAGCTCGGGGAGCCATGGCGGAACAGGCAGTTCAGGAGGCCATGGCAGAGTAGGGAACTCAGGAGGCCATGGCAGATCAGGGAACTCAGGAGGCCATGGCAGATCAGACAGTCCAGGAGGCCATGGCAGAGCAGGCAGTCCAGGAGGCCATGGCAGAGTAGGGAACTCAGGAGGCCATGGCAGATCAGGGGACTCAGGAGGCCATGGCAGATCAGGGGACTCAGGAGGCCATGGCAGATCAGGGGACTCAGAAAGCCATGGCAGAGCAGACAGTTCAGGAGGATAACGGCGCAGCGGTTTCCATGCCGCGGGGGAAAAACGGGAAAACAAAAGAAAACACTTTCAAAAACAGAAATCAAACACGGGGAAAGGGGCGCAGCTTACTGTTTCGGTCCAGAATTCTGTCACGCTTCACTGCTACTGTGGAGGAGAAAAGGAGAAAAGGAGATGAAGGAGCGAGGAGACGGAGGGAGACGAACTATACACAGTCTTTATTTATCCAAATCAAGAAGTACATGGAACAGGCAGGA
This sequence comes from Sinocyclocheilus anophthalmus, assembly GCA_018155175.1. Taxonomy (NCBI): domain Eukaryota; kingdom Metazoa; phylum Chordata; class Actinopteri; order Cypriniformes; family Cyprinidae; genus Sinocyclocheilus; species Sinocyclocheilus anophthalmus. The sequence continues at coordinate 11,333 of JADLZN010008552.1, read as the reverse complement.
ACACACACACACACGTAGCAAGGAGGGGTTGACATTCAATTCCAGACAAGGGAGAACAGAACGTGCTAGAACTCAAATAGGGCAGATAACAAGGGGCCGACAGGTGAGGAGGATAACTAATAACAAGACACACCTGGAAACCATGAACACACAATCAGGACAGGAACAGGAAGGGAACCAAACATGGGCATAAAATAAACATGGAGCACGTGGGGGGAGGAAAACACACACAAAACACGGAAGAGTCTAACAAAACATTGTCAAATAGTTGGAAGCCGGTAAGTTGTTAAAAAATTTGACAGAAGCTCTATGCTCAGAAGGCTGCAATTTTCATACCTTTGATAAAAATACAGTAAAACTGTAATATTGTTAAATATTATTACAATTTGAAATATGTTTTGTATTTTAATATATATTAAAATGTAAGTTATTCCTGTGATGTCAAAGCTGAATTTTCAGCATCATTACTGCAGTCTTCAGTGTCACATGATCCCTTTTTAGAAATCATTTTGAAAATCCAAATCAACGCATTAATTAGAAATAGCAAACCTATGTGATATTATAAATGTCTTACTTCACACACACACACACACAAATATGTATCATGATGTCTGCACTTTTAAAAGAGAGGATGTTATCATGGCCAAACCACAAAAGACCAGAATTACCTCTTTAAGAATGCATCAATTCAGATAATGAACTGTGGCGTGTGTGCTTTCAGAGAAATTCACTAAAAACAAATGTGCTTTACAGTGAACAAAAATGAATTACTGTTTCCCAAGAGGATAAAACACATGCAAACTCCACCACGAACAGTTATTAAGAAATATTGAAAACCTCTAATGGTTTAGTTAATCATTTGCTCCTCAGAGGAGAAGTGATGGAAGAAAGCCAAAAACCTGATTGATTTAAAAGTCCGCATTCAGAGAGTGGAAACAAAACTCATGACAGAAAGAGAGACCGCCCAGAACTCATTTCTCTTTATATCAGACACATCAGCTGATAGCCATCAGAAAAGGCCGTCAAAGCAGTCTGAAAAAGATGTTAGAATGATCGTCCAGAGGAAATGGCAGACCTTAGGCAGGTTTCAATTCATTAAAGCTGTTGGGGTTTTGTCAGCTTTTGCTCCTCTCACTGGTGAAGACGAGGACAAAGAAGTAAAGTGAAGTCGACAGAGTGAATCAGGTTCATCAGTACAATCCATCATTGCCTGTGGTGTGCAATGAATCCCAAATACTTCCCTTTCCCTCCCACAATGTTATTAGACCTGAGCTGTGGCTAGTGACTACTAGCTAGTAAAAAAAGCACACATTAGCAGGCGAAATGACACTTTCTGTCAATATGTAATGTAAACAATCACAATTTTTTCCTGTACCAGACCTCAACCTATAGACAAGCTCGACTCTTCACCACAAAAACGCAATATAATAGATCCTTTTCTGATCTTCCTCAACAATCCAGTCCTACACAAGGCATGCTGGGAGCTAGAAATCTACTGCTCAGTTTCAGCAACAAACGTGATTAAGGAAGTCCTAAACATTAAGTTAACTTCCATTTTACTAAATTAAATGGACTGAACACAATGGAATTATATTATGACAAAATGTTCAAGAATTGTTTTGCAGTAGCTCATTTGAATTAAGTAAATTAAACAAGCAGCAAAAATCATTTGTTTTTTTTAAGTGGAACTTTCAGTCTCCTCTAAATTATTGGCTCTCCATCAGGTGGCCTGGGCCCACTAGGCAAACATCCAAGTGGGTCACATAATGAGTTAAAATTATTAAAATTACTATATTATTATTAATAAAAAATGTATATATTGAAATGTTAAAACCAACTGAAATAAAATACAGTGCCGTGAAAAGGTTTTTTGCCCCCTTCCTGTTTTTTTAATTTTTTGCATATTTGTCACACTTAAAAAGATTCAGATCATCAAACAAATTTTAATATTACACAAAGAATGCAAGTAAATACAAAATGCAGTTTTTAAATTATAATTTCATTTATTAAGGGAAAAAAGCTGTTCAAACCTACCTGGCCCTACGTGAAAAATTAATTGCCCCCTCCTGTTAAATCATGAAAGAACAGATGAGCAACAAAATAGTTGACATGTATCAGTCCGGAAAGGATTATAAAGCCATTTCTAAAGATTTGGGACTCCAGCAAACCACAGTGAGAGACATTATTCACAAATGACAAAAACATGAAACAGTGGTGAACCTTCCCAGGAGTGGCCGGCCAACCAAAATTACTCCAAGAGCGCAACGACGACTCATCAGAAGCCATAAAAGACCAGAACAAACATCTAAAGAACTGAGGCATCACTTGACTTTGAGCTTCAGGACCTGGATGACTTTCCATAATTGACGGAACCATTAATTCTGCGCTCTATCAGAAAATCCTAAAGGAGCATGTCCGGCCGTCAGTTTGTGACCTCAAGCTCAAGCGCACTTGGGTTATGCAGCAGGACAATGATCCCAAACACACCAGCAAGTCTACCTCTGAATGGCTCAAGAAAAACAAAATTAAGGTTTTGGAGTGGCCAAGTCAAAGTCCGGACTTAAATCCGATTGAGATGCTGTGGCATGACCTGAAACAGTCCATTCATGCTCGAAACCCCTCTAATATGGCTGAATTAAAACAATTCTGCAAGAAGAGTGGGCTCCATAGCGAGTTAATGTTTCATGCAGTTATCGTAAACACTTGATTGCAGTTGTTGCTGCAAAGGGTGGCACAACCAGTTATTAGATTTAGGGGGCAATTACTTTTTCACGTAGTGCCAGGAAGGTCTGGACAGCTTTTTTCCCTTAATAAATGAAATTTCAATTTCAATTTATCTATAAAGCACAACTAAACACAACTACCGTTGACCAGTGTGCAGTACAAAATAAGTAACCAATAACAGAATTAAGACAAAGACAAGGTCACAAATAAAACTGCAAGACACAAGGCAAAGCAAATGCAAATCATGAATAATAAGCCAGATCAAATAAAAATTATTTCAACCTAGATTTAAAAATGGATAGTGTAGGGGCGGTTCTGATTTCTGTAGGAAGACTATTCCAAAGTTTCGTGGCGGCTACGGCGAATACTCGATCACCCCTAGACTTGAGTCTGATTCTAGGAACCACTAAGAGCCTTAAGTTGGCAGACCTTAGAGCTCTTGCAGGTTGGTGAACTATCAACAGGTCCTAGAGGTAAGAAGGTGCTAAACCATTTAAAGACTTAAAAACCAATAAGATCACTTTAAAATTAATCCTGTAGCACACAGGAAACCAATGTAAAGAATGAAGGACAGGGGTAATATGCTCACGCTTTCAAGATCCCGTCAGGACTCTGGCAGCCGCATTTTGAACCATCTGAAGGCGGTTTAAGGAAGCTTGACTGATCCCCAAATAAAGAGAGTTACAATAATCAACCCTCGTGGTGATAAAAGCATGGATTACTCTTTCAAAATTAGTAAATGAAAGAAAGGACTTAATTTTTACCAGGGTTCGCAACTGATAGAAGCTTGACTTCACAACTTGGTTGACTTGTCGATCAAGCTTTAAGGCACTGTCCAACACCACACCCAGATTTTACACGTACGGCTTTACATAAGGTGCCAGAACACCAAGATTTAGATTTGGTAGAATTTTTTTTTTTTTTTTTGGAATCCAAAATGGAATTGGTATTTATATATAGTGCTGAGTAGTAACTGATTACATGTAATCTGGTCAGGATTACGTGGTTTGGATTCCAAAAATTAAGCACTTGTAATTAGATTATATTTCAAAATGCTCATATTCAGATTACAGTTACTTTTTTTAAAATAAATTACATGATTACATGTTACTCAAACAAAGGCAGTATATTATTCATAATTTGATTTGCCCAAATTATTTTTTTTCTCTCTCAAATTTTCCTTTGTAAAATTCTGCTGCTTTTATACATTTGGAGAGTCTTCCAGCTTTTCATCAACTCACAAACCCCCTGCCGTTCATTCACAAACCCCAGTTTGAAAAAACTGTGGCATCATGTGTAATGTTTAAAACACTTCATGATGTTGATAGCAAAGACTGGAATATATTTTAGGTCAAAAGTAATTTGAAGTAATCAAAAAGTAGGAAATATCTTAATTTATATTAGGACTTATATTGGGCCTTTGAATAATGTTTTAGACTATGGGGGTCAAAAAGATGGCAAAAAGATCACTGCTCTAAATAAAAGTGGTAAAAGGCAAAAATCCTTCACTTTCATGACCGATCAATGACAGCAACATGAGATATTGAATGTACATGACAATTACAATTTAAAACGATTAAAGTTTGTCGTCACAAAACTATAATTTGACTTCAGAAGACTGGAATTTAGGATACCAAATCATAGGTGACACATACAATTTATGACAATTTAATGGCCAACAGATACAGGCCTCTCCTCTTCCTCCATTGGCTGAGTGATCTGAACACTTAATTGATCTTTAGGGAGGTTAGAGGATATGACATCAGGTCTTTTCTCGTCATTTTCAGATACATGAGTGTTCTCGCGCTTGTCTTCTACAGTACTTGTGCTCTTTGTTTTAGGGGACATTGAGCGTACTTCACTTCGACTGCGGCAATGGTTGATGGTACATTGTTCAATCGTGGTGTCGCCCTGCTGTCCGAAGGTCTGTTGAATGCAAGTTGCCTTTTCTACTACATGCTCTGTGTACTCTTCACTGGACATTGTGCGCATGCTGTCGGTAGATGCCTTTTTGCACACTATTCTCTGCGAGGATGCGCTGGAGCTTGAGGATCTGATGCGTCTTACAGATTCTTGATCGGGAGGTACAGGATTCTTCCAGATATCATACTCCTGACAGTGAGTGCAGCAGTGCTGGCAATGTGGCTCCTCAAAGTGTCTCTGGTAATGTTTGGTGCTGTATGTCTCATCTGCTTCACCAGCAGAGAGAGAATCGGCTTCTGAGCAGCTCTCTGCACTGCCATGCGAGAGGGAACAAGCATCATCATGTACAATATGGGATTCATTAAAAGTGCTCTTTGACTTCTTCACTTCTGTGGACCAGTGCAATGTCTCGTTGTGTAATAGTCGAAAGCGCACTTTCATCTCCATTGACAGGCTTCCGTCTTTGTTGACCAGAACTCGCTTTTCAATGTCATCATCCATCGTATTTTCTCCCGTTTGAGGACAAGCACCTCGGTGTCCTGGTGGTAATGAGTTAAGTCCATTCGGAAACAACTTTTCAGATGAGATGGACAGTCCTGCTGATCTGTTGCTTGAATCACACCTTGGATGGATGACGTTTCTCTTTGTTTCAAGTCCAAAATTGACTATAAGTAAACAAAGTAAGTAACTATTACAAAATATGTATATACAATTATTTCATTAAACTCATAGAATAAAAAATAAATACAATTTACCACAGGGTTAAAAAAAAAAATACACATAACTGAAAATATATTCTCTAAAACCAAGTTTTACGTTGCAAAATTTAGCTTCAAGTAAATTTATGTTGTTTTAAAGATCTTTAGATATTTTTACTGTAAAGAAAGACAAAAATTGATGATTAATGACTTATTGGAGTGTGACCTACCATTTTTCTTGGCCCACTTTTCATCGCTGCAGACACTAGAGCGTGGCTTTGTGTTCAGCTTTGGAAGTTTGTCATAAGAGTTCTTCCTGAAGCTGTCCAACAGGAGTGGGTGGAAAGGCTCACGTCCCACACAAACCAAAATGCTCGGGCACTGGAGCAGACTGTGCACACTGTCAATCTGAAAAACATGCAAATAGCTCTATCTGCGTTAGACTGTGCTGCTGGTTGATTACAATATGACAGAATCAAATTGATAAGATTAGCAATATCTGGCTGAAATTAAATCAGCAGGGATTATTATAACTGCCAAATTCTGATGAGGAAATGTGCTATGAGGGATTGAAGCCATACCAATTAAAGGTTAATGGCCATGGGAAGTCATCTGGTGTGTACATTGTCCCACACTAATTTTTAATCATGAAAGCAGTGATCTGAAAATGTGCGTGATCCATTATGCAGGGTGTTTTCGGTGCATGAGTCAGTACCCATGGGCCAGTATAAACAAGAAGTGTACAAACAAATAGGTCATAGGTCAATCCAGAAGTCTTCATCCCTATTTAAAAAAAAACTATTGTGACTATATCAATATAAAAAAAATAATAAAAAAAAATCAACATCAACTAGCAAATCAAGTATCAGAGTTCATCTGAGGTCAGTTCATTAGAGTTAAACTCAGCATTACCTTATGCTAGAAATATTGGGGTATTAATAAAGAAAGAACTAATCTTCTTAACACTTTAAGGCTTTTTGGAAAAGAAAAAAAAGCTAAGACACATGAATAATATGTCCAAAAAAGCATTTTTAAATGTAATAATCCAACAACATGTGATGTTGAACCAGGTTCCAAAAATCATGAAAGCAGAATATACTGTATATAGAGAGAGTAAAAGTACACACATTAACATCACATATCACTGTTTAACACAATACTAACCTTATGCTAAATCTGCATGCTCTGCAGTTTTATATCTTCTAAACTTTTCAATTTTCCAGTGGGTTTGAAGATAATTAATTGGAACTGTAGAGGATGCGAGTATCTCAAACTGTATGTTTTCATGGCATTGACCTGCTTCTGCTGGTTCAAAATAGCTCTGATTTGAGCAAGATTAATAGTTCTTCTCTGGATGCTGGTGCATCACTGCTGTGCAACAATACCAGTAAAGGAATATCCTGATCATATCTAACAAGAACAGCAGAAAAATGTATTCAAAGACGTTTAAAAAGAGTGCATTAAAAATTAGAAAGCTACAAACATTTTTAAAACTCATTAAGTAACACTGTAATTTTGTTATAACAAATAATCTTAAAAACAGCCTGTATGCAGAATTAAAATGTGTATATCCTTAACCACTTGATAAAGATGGTTGTTCAGATTTGATGCTAACTGTATTTGTGGCATAAATAAATATAATTCTTTTTGTAAGAATATCACTGCCTATTTAAATGTATAAATATATGTATTTTAAATATATTTGTGTGTGTGTGTGTGTGGTGTGTGTTGTTTATATGGTTTTACCATGTCATCAATCTGACATATATTTGAACCTTACTATGCTAATAAATTACCAACAATATTTTACAAAATTAATGTTGCTTAGATGCTATTTATTAAAGAACGAAATAATAAATAAATATAAATATTTATAAAAACTGCATATGTATTCTTTATTACAAGTCATGGCTCATTCATTTATAATCGAATCTAATTGGCAAATGATTCACGGTTCAGTATTCAGGGGGGAATCAGTCACTCCAATGACCAATTCAATTTTTTTTTTTTTTTGACTGACATAAAAAAAAATGCTTCACAATTGCTTTTCCAAACTGTCATAATAGAAACTCTGTTTAAATAAAATTTACATTTAACTATTTATTTGCGCTCTGGAGCCCTGAAAACGCAGAAATTATATACTAAAATTTGTCTTGCCCAGCAACTGAAGCACAATACTTTATATCTTCAATGACACATGAGGGTCATGGATTTTGTTCTTGTTCACTTACATTACTTACATTTTTAACTTTCAGCCAGTGACAAATAAAACTTTACTCTATTGCTTGCCGAGCTATTTCTGGCATTGTCTCGGTGCCATTCATAATGTTATCCATGTATCAGTCAGGCCCTGTGGAGGGGTGTGTGCCACTTTACAGCATGTTTTCTATGGGAGGTACATGCCTATGGCAGTGCTAATAGGATGTGCCTGCTAGACCCACAGAGGACCAGCAGCGCTGACCAGAGTCAGCAATGACTAGTGAGTCCAGCTCTGATGGACAGGAAATGCCTGGATCGACTCCAGACATTCTGTGGACTCCAAGCTAATAAGTGTTCCCCTTTTAAAGGGACAGCACTTTCTCTGCATACAGTGTGATGCCATCATTAGCACTGTGGCATACTGTACCATAACCGTTGCGTGCGAACACTTAGAGACAGGTCTTGATTTTGTGGAACAGCCTCTGGTTGCCCTCAGAGCTGTATAAACTCCTAGCCTCTCACCTTTTATCAGGGTTGCCATAGCTCTGTCCCAGAGGGGCTATTTCTTACACTGCCCGGGACACCCTGTCCACCTCTTATCTACCCAAACCACCTGCAGACTGTAATTCTTTATTTTTTCCTCTTCCGTGGTCTGTGGCATTTGCCCTTAAGCACTAGTGGGAGTGATAGTAACTAAAATGAACTTTACGCTGACTGATCTGCTCAACTAATCTTGTTCTCAGCATTATGAGCACTTCATAAATCATACAACTCAATCTGTGGAGACTGTCACTTTGTTTGCTAGCCTCAAATAACTAATGCACAAAAATCGAATTAAAGAGCTCAAGTTTCGAGGTCCCACAGCTTTGGGACTTTCCAGCTGTCAGATGTGGCGTCACTTACAAATACCTAGCTTCCTGTAAACATGTGTTTTTAACTAAAGTGAGGGCTGTGGTTACAAATGAAGGAACAACAGATTTGCTAGCCTAACTTGTTCAGAGTCTGTTGAATGTTTGTATCAGGTTGTACCTCCGGTTTCAGCCACTAGAGGCCTCTGTGTCCTTAGAACATTTGCTTCTCCTGCAAACCAACAGCCATCCATACATAATTTAGGTCAATTTACAATAAATATAAATAGATACATGTACTTTATTTACAATTTGAGACATTTTATAACATTGTCTCAACCAGATAGACACAAATAAGCAAACCTGAACAATGACTTACTTAAGATGTACTGTGGACTAGGCTTTGAATTCCAGGGTTTTGCGCCACTTAGAACTAAACTGACAATTAAATACATTTGAATTGAGGTAAAAATCAGAATGCAGATTTGTAAGGAATTTAATTAAAAATTAACTAAATTGAAAAGAAAAACTAGAAAAGGACCTTTGAATTATGGCATGACAAAGCCTTGTCTGAAAGTTTAAAAAGTCTTGAAGTTTAAAGGTATGTGTTATAAAAAAAAGTTACAAAAAAAGTAGTTGATAGAGTGATTATATCCCCACCTCCACCCCACATTTTTTTTCAAATAGTTTTTTGATGATTACACAGTATAAGAACACAAACATCAGTATTTACACCACTGTTCAAAAGTTTGTGGTCGGTAAGATTTTGTAATGTTTTAGAAAGAAGTCTCATATGCTCACTAAGGCTGCATTTACCTGATCAAAACACACACACACACACACACACACACACAAGTAACAATAACTCTGCAAAATATATGAAATTACAAGTTTCATATTTTAATCTATTTTAAAATGATTTGCTGCTCAGGAAACATTATTATCAAACACTATTATGTTGATAGATAAACAGTTGCGCTGCTTAATATGAAAAACATTTTTCAGGATTCTTTAATGAATAGAAATTAAAAAGCAGCATTTGTCTGAAATTGAAATATTTATATATTTAATGCGCCCTTGCTGACTAATAGAGTTAATTTCTAAATGAAATATTACCGACCTCAAACTTTTGAATGTTAGTGTATATTCCCAGAAGAGACTCACCTTGTGGCCTTCCAGTGTGTAGAGCTTCCTGATGAGACACTGCATGAGTTCAGAGACCTCGTCCATGAAGAGCACCAGACTACGCAGGCTCCTGCGGTGCAGCACGATGGTCCTCCGGACAGAGGGGTCACTGTTTTTCACAAGCACAATCTTCCTGGAGTGCCAATGATGGTGGTGGTGACCTTCAACCTGTCCAGGAGCTTCCTCAGCTCGAGTGGGCCTCCTGATTGTATACTGCTGAGAGTGTGGATGTGTCTGGAAATGATACCATGGGTTTGAGTAAGCTCCCGAGGCCTCTGAGGCCATCGCCTTGGCCTGCTGGTGATCGGCACACAGATAGCATCCACGATCCTCCAGCGGCTCCAGTCTTGTTGAGCCGGATGAGCCTCTGAAGGATGCCGAGGAGCAGTGCCCATGGGGGAAAGGGGGCTTGAGAGATGGGTCGTCCATGATGGTGTCAAAGCATTGAAAGCTTTGCTTGTGGGAGGCCATTTTAACTTCATCCAACGGCCTGTGGTAGATGTCAGCTGACTGTAGGTTTAATCAGATGATAAATATAGCAGGGCTATACTCTCTGGCCTAGCAGATCACACTCATTCATCCTCTCCTTCCACTCTGTAAAAGACAAAAGCATAAAACACATGCCCAGTTTAATATCACCAACAATGCATTAAGTAATTCTGTGTCAAGTCCATTAGGATGTCAAGCCCAGGAAACAAATTTGCAATTGCAATTGCAAACAATGATGCAAATTGGACAGAAATGCAACTGAATGGTTTAGGCCCATGAAACAAATTTGCAAGTATGAACTATGTAAGAATGTGGGCTGTATCGGGAATTTAAAATGTAATTTAAACCTGGAGCAAAACATTTTTTTTCAGTTTTAAGTAAATGTAAACAAAAATATGTTATGGTGTAAAATGAATAAGAAATATTTAGGGTTCTGTTTCTAGATGATTTAATTAATAACTATCCATACTTCAGATGTTCTCAATTTCACTGAAGCTCAGGATGCACTTTGGATCAAATGATCATCATGTTTGACAAACTTTTTTGGAGTTCTTACAGCTCTAGTTCTTATGTCATTAAAGTAAATACTTAAGAAATTCTGGAATTCATGTTGACTTCATTCAGCTATATCGTTTTTCAAATAAATATATAATAAAATATCTAAAACAATATAGAAAAGAAAAATAGAAAACATATTTTAAAAAATGCAAAATTCAAACATTTTCACTAGAAATAAGAAACCGTTTACATTTTAATGCACACTTGCAAATTGTGCATGTTGCATACTTTTCATATGTTATATGAAACAAATATAAGAGCATTGATAATAATAAGAATCGAACACATCGTTTATGAGAATATTCCTTGTGTAAAGGCAGTCCTGATGAACCTGGGCATAAACTAATAAACTTAAACAAGAGGATAAACTCACAAGCTTAAAAAACACTGAATGCTTTTAAATCGATCCTGTTCTTAACGGGATTTAAAATTCTCTGCTAAGTGATCCAAACACAATACTGAAACATTTGCACTGTTATGAAATGTAGCGTTTTTAGATTACTAATTGATACTTTACATTTCAATTAAAAAAAATTTGTACCTGAACCTACTTTTCTACCACCTGTTCGACCAGAATCTCATTAAAGTCTTTTCTCAATCCCTTCCATGCACAATCAAGCTTCTTTACATAAGACATGGTACCTTTAGAACTGAAATGGGCACAGAGTGCTTAATGCCCATTGCAACTATTAAAACTGAAAGTATCTGT